>OX382371.1:4829486-5429486 GCA_947508005.1 Amphipoea lucens
CCTGAAATATGCCTCGCTCGATCCTTATCGGTTCGCTATTCCTCTGAATATTTCGACATCCTGGATAGCGAAGGACCGTCCTCCATTGCCCCATACACGACATCAGGAAGGTGCGCAGAGTTGTATCTACTTTATACAATTCCAACACCCTCATGAGCCATGTATGTGGCACCGAGTCATAGGCCTTCTTATAATCTATCCAACATGTCGACAGATCCTTTCGGAAGCGACGAACCTGTTGGCTGATGGCCATATCAATGAGGAGTAGCTCCTTAGTACCGCGGGATCCATTCCTACACCCATTCTGAGAGGTAGACATGATGGCGTTGGTGTCTATATGTTTGTTAATTTTAGCTCTCAAAATGGATGTAAGAACTTTATAAACCGTCGGTAAACACGTGATCGGCCTATAATTCTTGGGTTCCGCGGTGCTACCTGATTTATGGAGCAGGTGGGTAATTCCTGTCGTTAGGAACTGGGGTAGCGAACCAGATTCCAAAGCGACCTGGAACTGAGATGCCAAGCGAGCGTGCGACCTTGAAAACCATTTTATCCAAAAGTTCTGCAGCCCGTCCGGCCCTGGAGACTTCCAGTTGGGCAGTGGACGGACTGCACGAGCTACATCTTGGGGGCAGATGGTTATAGGCCCCATTTCTGGTATTGGATAGCAGGCTCGCTCGACCTCTCGAGCCCAATCACCTTCGGTGTGACTGACAGGCACCGACCAGATACTGCGCCAGAAGGAACACATGGCATCATCATCCGGCAGTTGCGTGTCAGCCACACCTTGGTCCGGTCGTTCCCAACTCCTATAAACCCACCTTTCATCACTCTGGAAGGTGCGATTCTGAGTGTATCGCTCTACTCGCCGCTTATACCGACGGATACGGTTCGCCCATGCATACACTTTCTGCTTCAGGAAGTCGATGCGCTCTGTGACACAGGACATATAGTCTTGAGGGCTGATATCAGTCCCCAAGAATGCCCGCCTCACAAAGCGCATCACTCTAGGGCGAGTATTGCCCTCCCTGAAGCAGATTAGTTTGCCGATGAGCGTTCTGGCCCCACCAATACGACGTTCAATTCTGCACTGCCAAGCTGGTACGGCTGGTTTCGGCCGTGTAGCTCTAGAGTCATTGGTAAATTTAACGTGAGCTACACGACATGCCGCTACAGCCGCGCAGTACAGAATCGAATGAGTATCGGTGAGGTCTTCGCAGGTATCAAAATATTTTGACAACTGCGAATCCAGAACCGCCACCAGCGCCCTATTTTTGTTATGCATGGGCAAACGAGGCAAGCGTGGCCTAAGTTCGGGCGACATGAAGCGATATTCCTGAATCGCATCCTCCAAAGCACTCCTCAATTCCTCATTGCACTGGGTACTTACGTTTGTAGCCCGATCATTACTCCCCTCGTCAGCAAGACTTGTATTATACTGCGGTAGTATTACAGCAGTCTGCGACTGGGGAGCGATGACATGGCTACTCTGTATTTCATTTCGCAGGCGATCAAGTATAGTGTCATCCAACATATGATTACGTTGGATGACCCGCACCTGATCCGATAGTCGTTGTACCGAAACGTTGACAGCTGGTTCAAGCACCTGAAAAAGAGAGAGCATCCGAACACGATACGCGGTCAGATTGTTTCCCCCCTCTGTAGCCCCATAGTATGAGCGCATGACGTTTTCATTGATGGATCGTGTCCATCTCATGCGCTGCACACTTCCGCCGGGAGCTGGGACCCTATCAGAGGCCGATGGGCCTCGAGGTCCTAAGCCGTCCGGCGGCCGGCGTCCTCCTCGTCGACGAACAGGTGGTGGCGTCGTGGGCGGAGAGAAATACTCGTCGCTCGAGCTCGACGCAACTGCCGCGGCCGGCCTCGTCACAGCGCTCACAGTGGCGCTGGGTACCGGCGGCGCGGGCGGCGAGGCGGAGCTGAGCGAAGAGTCCGGAGGTGGTAGGCGTGCGCGTCTTGCGGCTGATCGTGTCAACATTCTTGTATTATTTCTTTGGTTTTGGTTTTACCGGAGGTGACATGACAGATGTCACCTCCGGTTCGGCTGTTTTTGGTAAAAATTTGGACTATTATGGTTCATTGTACTTTTTCTATTGAAAATAAATAAAATCGAGTAGGTATTTGGACTTTGGTTGTAGAGTTACACAATAAAACTGCTTCTAAAATTTAATTAATCTGAAAATTATAAGCTTGAATGAAATTGACTTGTTGACGTTGGTGTTGCCAGCCATTATTATTATTATTTTTATATCACAATATATATATATATTATTATTATATTATCGAGCCCGTTACCTAGCTTTCAAATGGTTATGCGACTTATCGCTTGTCGAAACATTCAAGAACGCTAAAGATCCACAAATACGATAAACAAGATTTCATAACATTCTTAACTCAATTAAAGCCATCCTAGCTAATATTATAACTGCGAAAGTAAGTTGGTTTGTTACCTTTTCACACCTAAACCGCTCCACCGATCATCCTGAAATTTTGCATAGACGTTGTCAGGTGTACAGAAACGTATATGTATAGGGTACCTTTCATCCTGAGAAAAGTGTTGTTCCCGAGGAGAATAACAATAACTTTATTATTATAATAGATGGCGCCACGTGTCTTTCGAAACTTATGCGGGTGTAACCGCGGGGCGCTGCTAGTCTATTATGAAGATTATATAAAATATTTTCATTCTACAATAGGTAGGTACAGTACCCGGCGATAAATATTGCACATCGATCTTTGGAAAGAGACAATCGGCTAATTTCGGCTTCGTAGAGCGTTATCTCTGTCGCACGAAATACAAACAGTCCGGTATCTATTAGGAGCTGTTAAAACAATTATGATTTGCTTCTTTTGATAATTCTTTTTATTCGTTGTATAAAATACACCAATTTTTCTATAACTGATTGCTTTAGGTTGGGATAAAATAAAAAGGTTCCCCTATTTTTCCTAAAGATGCCATAGTACAACTTTAAATTATTTAAATTTGGGGGTGTTAACAACTCTAGATATATATTTTGAACTGGACGCGACCACACTCTATCGCACTTGAACAACGACTGACAAAACGTCAGTTAACGTCACATAGGTAGTGTGCGACAGAGATAACGCACTACGAAGCCGAAATTAGCCGATTGTTTCTTTCCAAAGGTCGATGTGCAATATTTATCGCCGGGTACTGTATATTCTCAAGAGAGAGTAAAAGCTCAGTTTTCGTATTATTTCGATTTAGTCTCCAGTAGTCCACCGGTTAGTAATCCTCATAAAAACTACAAGTACTGGTCTTTGAAGCTGTAAAGCTGTAAAAAAAAGGTGGAACAAACTGTAGTATTCATGAGCTGCTTTAAATTTCCGTTTCATTTCGTTTCTTTATAGCCAAGTGGTTCTGAATCGACTGGCTATCTTTTTGTGGTTATTGACAAGACATTTGAAAAAAAAAAAAAACATTTGTAAAAAACTAACGAGACATTTGTGCTATTGGTAAATTTGTAACAAACTTCTAATAATTTAATTAATTTTTTGAATCATCAGTCGGCCTACTAGATTAGTTCTTTCATTAACTCCAAAGATTTCTTTGTTGTTTAAGCTTAAATAATGACACAGACAAACAGAACATAATATATTTTGTACCAAAAAAAAGATATCTCATTTAGCAGTATTTCTTAACAAAAAAACAGTAGCACTCCGGGAGTGCCGACAGAAGTGAAAACTATACACAAACATAATACTTTGCCATCACTCACTGACATATTGGATATACATTAAAACCGAGTACATTCCGAGGACAGCCGAACACATTCGAAACGGTGTCAATTACGGTAACAGTGGCGCGAGTTCAATAGCTTCTTACCCATCTCAAAAAATGCCCAACATGCTAAAGAAGTAATCACTTCAAAATGTAATAGTATAACTGCATCTAAGCACCAAATTTGTTATTTTATGTCATAAAATATTTAGGTATCACCGACTTGACTCACTGTTCCAACTGCACTACACACCCTTTTACTTCATGTATGTAAATTTTAGTCTTACAGGAATAGACAGACGACTCGATATTCTGTTGAATAGCAATTTTTGCGGTAATAACAATCGGGAAACATAAGTGGGACGCGGCCCGACCCTTTTCATATCTTTGTTGATATCTGTCATATCCCAAAGCTATGAAGATATTGTAAATGTGATATAGGATGTTACGGATACGTTATGAGTGCGATGTTTCATTGCCTTGATAATGTTATTATGTTGTATTAATAATACGGCTGTGAATGTCGTGTTTTATTGGTTGTTTATATTGGATTGTTTATTTCGTAATAATATTAAGCAAAATATCTAATGGCGCCGATTCCCTTGTTCACAAACTAAACTAAATTTAATTTCAGTGCATCTTTTTCTTTCTATTTCATTAAGAAAAGGACAGAAGATAAATATTACAATTTTTTAATCACGTCTAAATTGTCTATGGAGTATCTTAATTTGACAGGACTAAACTAATATTTATCTCCTGTCCTTTTCTTAATGAAATAGAAAGAAAAAGATGCACTGAACTTAAATTTAGTTTAATTTGTGAACAAGAGAATCGGTGCCATTGTCGGTGTATATTTTCGAAAAATAGTATTAAGTACAGCCAAATTACACTGATTAAACAGAAATTTCCAGTTATCTTTTTTTTTTAAATAAGACATTTCGAAAATGTTCTTTAATCACTTTTTAGACCTTTGTATCCTTGCTTATGGGTACGAAGTTTCATTAAAATCGAAAAACAAGGGCTTAAAAGTTTGTATGAAATGCCGTACGTCGTAAACGCTCTTAAATAAAAGATACCTCAGAGAATGAAAGGTGAGCTACGAGGATAAAACGATCTTAACTTGCTACGACGTAGCTGATCACGCCACGGTTACGCAGCTACGGTCGCTACGAAGTCGTAGTCATGTTAGTGACGCTAACATATTAGTTAGCTTTCAACTCAAATATGAATGTGGTTTTAAGATTTACGTACAGAGCCTGGCATTTAACTTTGCAAAATAAAATAACAGACTGTCTAATTTAATTTCTAAGACATAACATGAGAACGTCTGGCGTTCTGTTCACAAAATGTATTGTGAGACTGCCTCTCGCTGTTGACAGGCTTATTTTGTCATAATAGAATGACCTAATTTGGTACCGACTCAGCTTGTCGCAGTATGCAACACCACCCTGTCCTCCGCCTTCCGTATCCAGCTTCTAGCCACCTTTTTAAGGTCGTTGCCCCATCTAGCTGGGAGCCCACACTACGCTTGCCGATATGCTCCATCAGCCACCGGTTCTTCGACAAACATAGCAAGCCCACTATCCACCATCGTCCGCCATCTGGTATGACACCAGAATAGGAAGGTCCAGTCCTATTTTTGAGCATATTTCCTTTACCCAGTTTAAGAACAATATTTCTCCCTTGAGAGCAGTGCACTGTGATGGGCCAGTGTTAAAGGCGCGGCTCCGACTTACCTTAGTGTTGTAGTTCCCACGAACGACAATACGAAGGTAAGTCAGGCAGGTGCTCTACTTTGAAGGAAAACATCGTGAGGAAACCGAAACCTTCATCAAAAACGGTGAAGGAAAACACCTTGAGAAAACCGGCATGTCCTAGAACCGAAAAATCGAAGACATCTCATGATATCTACCAACCCGTACTAGGCCTGCGTGGTAGATTACAGCCCACTCCCTCTCTGAAAGAGGAGGCCTGTGTCCCAGTAGTGGGAAAATTATGGGCTTGTAACGGTATCTACAATGCCACATGCGAACAACACGTTATACTGACGTCACGCAAAATCCTGCATCTCGCAAGCAGAGTTTACCGCGCACTTAGCATAATACACAAAGGCCCGACATGAATTATCAGGCAGTGGCCCGCCAGACACGACACCCGTCTGGTCAGAGGATCCTTCCTTTTCTATAGAGTGAGTTAACTTTACACCCAGTTCCTCATACCACTATAGGCTGATTATGGTATTTCTCCCTTAATTACATCCGCATCAGCATTCAATTCAGATCCGTCACTTCCATTACGTGTCTCCGTCGAGTGCCTATCCAGGAAAGTTTGCAATCTTATGAGTATTATGCTAAGTAAATTTGCGCTGTACGTCGCCTCAATGTTTTTCCCCATTTTCTCGTGTGATACGTAAATGCGATGCTTTAGCGTACCCAAAAGATAACCGAGTTACCCCCGTACTGTTACCGTCGAGATGAATTTACAAGGAACGGATAAACAAGGCAGGGTATCCGATACTTTGTGAGTTTCTCATTATAATTTATTCTTTGAAAATCTGGGAGACGTGTTTTTAGCGTAAAATACGAGAGGAAAATGTTTAAAAAAAAAACTCTTTTAAAAATTAAGGCTTTACGTTTAATATTTTGAGTGGTACGAGATTTATTTTTGGAACACAAGTGCCAGTTTATGCTTGCGAACTTGCTTTTGAAAAATAAAAAGGTGATCTTATAAAGGTTCCGTTTTCCTTTTGAAGGCGGAACCCTAAAAACTATGGAGTGGTCCATACCTACTTTGTTTTCATAAATACTTGTACAAGACAAACATCAATACTCAAAGTAAGTATTTAAGTACTTCTATTAAAGTACAAAAACATGAGTTTAAAAACTGTCCCCAGCAAATGCTACACAATTTATAGTTTGCAACACTTTTAGAACTCTTAATGCTAACGTCAACATCTGAAATCCACTTAGCTTTTACTAAAAATTTCGATGTCAACTTTGAAAGTCTTAATCGCTATACATTAACGCAGATCTTGGGTAAAGACCAAATGTTTATGTGTGTTTTTTTTATTGCTTCCATCAGGCGTGATTGGGGTCCGCTATTGACCCCAATCACGCCTGATGGAAGGCAATAGATGAGGTCTATGATGGAACGAGCTTGACTGGTCACTATTATTTTATTTAAATACCTAAATACAACCATTTTTTTTTCAATTTTACGTTTAAATTAACTTATTGTGAAGAGTTTGTTTGTTTGAACGCGCTGATCTCTGGAACTACCAGTCGCATTTGAAAAAATATTTTTGAATTTGATAGCCCAATTTATGAGAAAGGTTCTAGGTTTCATCATCACGCTACGATCCTAAGGAGCCGGGTAAAAATACAGAAAGAACGCTAAGCGAAAACGAATTATAGCGCGGGTGGGCGATGGGATGCTACGCGGTGGTTCGAGGGCCGAAACTTCACGCGGACGAAGTCGCAGGCAGAAGTTAGTTATTAATAAATGACTGTGAACGTACAGTCTAATCTTTTATAACTTTGGCAGTTTTCAAATTATTTCCTTTGTCGTGTCAGGACACATAATAGTAGTAGTAGATGTAGTAGCCCACCGGTATCAGGAACAAGGTCCAAGCTACCGGCGGTCAGGGCTCCAGAGAGAGGAACCTCCTGATAATGCGAGTCGTTTCCAGAAGTACCGCTTTCTGAATCAAGCCCTTGATTCAGCTGCCCAACGAGAGCCTCCTCAGGTATTGGTCGAGGCTCTTGGCTATTAATCCATTGGCTGTAACGGCTATATGCACAATGATTGCTGAGTCAACATCCCACATGTCGAAGCGACGACACTGAGCATACTATTGCATAGAAAACTATATTTAAATACTTTATAACAAAGATTAAAATCTTTGACAAATGTCGAATTGACATCAATGGCCTGGCCATTTTATGAAATTCTAGCTACGCCCCGCGGTTTCACCCGCACTACATAAAACCAACTAGAGATTTCATTCAAAACCGGAAAAAATATAACTGGCTTTGTGAACTGTTAACAAAAACTAACGTACAAAAAATAATTCTGTTTTACATGCGTTTTCTGTACGTCCACAATAGAATATCCTGTTTGGCTTACCGCAATATGTGTTTGCGGTTTGCTTTCTAGTAAGACTACAAAATTATAGATCAATTAGTTATCTGAAATAAATGAATTTTATTTTATTTATTCATTTATAGGACAAAGCATTCGTGAATGATGCAAGACAGTTGCCCGATGCGTGCTAGTTGCTCGTGAAACTTCCACTTTCCAGACACCAAATAAAAGCCAAGATTATGATTTTTCCCGTTAAAAATAACAATGTTTTCGCTAAAAACCAAGTACACTTGCTTTTATTCGTCTCTCGCAAGCGGCTAATTGTCCATTTGCGGGCATTCGGGCGTGCTTTGCGAAAAACAGAGAAATTCCCAGTCGCCATTTTAATTCAATTCTTTCGAACAAAGCTGCTGTTGCATTTTTCGCTGTTCACTCCACGTTTTGTTGTTGAAAAGTGCAAACGTCTATGAAACGAAAATGGGACAAAAAGCGTCTTAATTTCCTATCCTTTTAGCCCGTCAGATGGCTCGCAGATAATTCCATAAGCATTGTGAAAATTTAAGAGAAAAAATTGGGGAAATGAACCCTTCCCTAAATTAGAAATCCTTTAAAGAAATATTACGGCCTTGAAGTGAGGTAAAGGCTTCTCAAGTGCCAGAATAAACGTTTGCGAGAAATTAGAATTTTAACAAGAATTTTTGCTGGAGAGCAAGTTTCTAAAAGGTTTAGATTATCTTGCTAAATATATCTGTTTACCAAAATGTATCACCTAAGTACAATTCCAAAGGCTTACAGGAAAGTTTTGTTTAAAGATAAGCTTCTTACTTTAGATAGAATTGTAACTAGGACACAATTTACTCGTGCAGAATTTAGCTCAGATGGAATCTTAAATTTCTCATAACCAACGGCTTCTTCCTTTAATTAATCATCGACCAACGCACAGATACTTTGACATCCATAAACTCCTGTCAAAGTCCAAACAAAACTTGTTGAGATTCTTCCGTTAAGTCCATCGGAACTCGCAATCTGGTCGGCTACTGTCGTTTAGAATTCAACCCGAGTCCAATACCATTCCGTTATTAATTAAAGATGGTACAAAGTTCAGGGATTCCTCACACAATTCGGCCCACCCCGGTTTGTGCTCGGCTGGAATGTAATTGGAATTGTTCCGGTCGGAAGGTTAGAATGTGGCCAATTTAAGATGGGGATAAGGACAGCTTTTGGACAGTTGGTTGAGCTGTTTGAGTAAGTTCAAATATGTTAGTTTGAAAAATTCATTTGTCGGTCGTGGTCGAGTTGGGTTTGTAATGGACAAAATTGTTTAGGCTGTCATTTTGTAGACGAAGATAAATGACATTTAAGTTGGTGCGTAAAGAAATGAGTTATATAGTTTTTGGCTTATCAACTGTTACATCAAAATTTATAACATGATTGTATTTAAAAGTCCTTGCAATATCATTTAGGTATTATAACTGAACTTTGGAAAACGTTGACGTAATGCGAAAAGGATTTTCACTTATCAGCCTATCGCAGTCCACTGCTGGACATAGGCCTCCCCCAGACTGCGCCACAACACCCTGTCCTCTGCCCTCCGCATCCAGTCTACCCCAGCCACCTTCTTTAGGTCGTCTGTTGGTCTAGCTAAGGGGCGTCCCACACTACGCTTGTCGATACGCGGTCTCCACATCTTAAGCGGAGACCAGCCATCGGCGCGGGAGATATTATAGTGCATAAGCGTGTGCGCAGACACAGGTGCACTTTCTCTTTCCTCACTTTCATTGTCCGATGGGACGAGTGATCTTTGACGGAATGGCAATCCGACACGACCGGAGAGAGATCAGGCGCAGGGCCAACAGCTTAAGCTTTTAACCGCCTACGTCGGATTAATCCGACAAATATTTTCGTGCCCATTCCGCGTGTCCTGTCAGCTGCACGTTACAGGAACTGATGGACGCTAGTGATGGCGCCAAACAAGTGGCCGAATTCTGGGCCGAGTACATTTAGATTGCCATCGACACGCTAAGAAGAAGACACATCTCGTTTGATCTGTATTATTATTATATCATCACAGCTCGTTTCATCGGTATTTATTTTTCGTTTTTTTTTTTTTTTTTATCGGGCGCTGGGGGCACGACAACTGATATAAAGTCGGGCGGTTAAAAGGTTACCGTGCTTTCCGAAGCATGGGCGTATCACACCGCCAAGTTCCAAACTCCAGGCTGTCACTAAGAAATTCCCAATGGAAAAAACTCTATAACACTTTGCCCGACACGGGAATCTAACCCAGAACCACAGTAGGCACGCTTGACCAACGGGGCAGTCAGTAGTCAGGTAACATTACTATTATATAAATAAATTATTTATTAATCACTTGCAATCAATAAAGCATTCTCCGCCTAATAAAGCCACAAACTACTATTTACACGTAATAGTAGTTAACATTAAGATTTATAGGTAGTGAAACTAAGTTAATTAATTTGTGCTCTCAGCTACGTCCGGCTAATACATATTAGTTCCTCATTAGGTCAATTTGGTTCGGTTGCCTAGCAATGGGTTAGGTTATAAATCTAGGCTTGTGGGTAATGGAGATGTAGTACGTTTGCGATTGGAAGTGAGTCTTGTTGTGTTTCGGTTAGTATGACGATGGTTTTCGGGTGTTTAGTGCGAAATAGCTTCCACAAGTGGCAATACTTAAATGATCGTATGAAGTGGATAGTATGGAGTGAACAAATTCACAACACCACACTGCGCTCCAAAACACAGATTACTGACGTTCCTTAAAAAGCCGCTAAGCTGAAGTGGGACTGGGCTGGCCACGTTTGCCAATGAGCTGTGGGCCAAAATAACCACCGGAGTCCGGCGTCAAACAGCCTGTATTTCGTCGATGCGTGGGAGTTCCAGTGCCTTAGACATTTTCTGGGCATGCACGTTTCATCATAGACCTCATCCATCGCTTTCCATCTGACGTGATCGAGGTCCAGAGCGGACTCATTCAGCAATAAAAAAAGCTATATGGAGCCTTGACACAGCTAGTAGGTTTCGCGGCAGACCCTATAGATAGATGATGGCGGGACGAGCTGGACAAAACAAACGACCAGTGGTCCACTTTAGCCCTGGATCGAAAGAGCTGGAAGTCATGGGGGCAGACCTTTGCTCAGATGAATGCTTATGCGAAACCCGCACCCCCTGCCATAGGTAGAACACTGCGGTGGTTTTAGCCGGTAAGAGTCCAGCATGCCCCTCTCTCAACCCCACGATGGAGGAAGCCCATGAGGATTTCCAACGCGCATGACCAGAGAAGAATTATGACTTATTTATGGACTGTGTTCAATATGAGTCTCATAGAAATAATCTGTATGGGATCTCGAGTGTGAACGGACTTGATATGAGAACATTCCATACAATTCTGTTTCAACCAAATGGACGAGACGAAGAGTCTGTTCAGGGTAATAGCCCAAATGTATTCCGTAGCAGTGTGTATCAAGGGTACGATGGGACTGCCATGCGAATTGCTGTCATAAAAGTCGGTAATTAAATAAAGAATTAAAAAATATATATATCTTATGGGGAACCCAACTGGCTATAACCTTGCAGGCTGGTTAGTTAAAATATTAATAGTTAAATTAAAATATGAATAATCCGTAACGTTAGAAATACGAAAACATAACCCTGTTTGTCTGTCTGTTTTACGCCTAAACGGCTAAACGGATTTTGATGAAATTGGCACACGGATAGACCATTACCTGGATTAGGACATAGGATACTTATTATCCCGGTAGTATATGGTCCTGTGGGATAATTTCCAGCCACCACGTGGGCAAAGCCGAAAGCTAGTGGTAAATTAATACTGAATAGTGATCACCAACTTGGGCATTTCTCATAATTTTAAGAACGTGCACAGTCTAATCTCAGTTTGTATCTGACAAAAATACCTCTAATTTCCCTACATTTTTTACAAGGTTTTGACATTGCCTGAAGCTGAGATGAGATGGCGACTAGATTTTTAAGAGTTTGCGACTAGTTTTAACGTTTCTAATTACGGAAATTGGCCTTCTGTTCTAAAAGATGGTCATTAAAGCGTCAAAATATTTATTACTAGCTTCTGCCCGCGACTTCGTTCGCGTGAAATTTCTTCGCCATTCGTCGTCGCATCGCATCACCTGCCCGCGCTATCACTTCCTTTTCGCTAAGCGTTCCTTTTATAACTTTTTTCTTTTTGCTCGGCTCCTAAGAGCAATAGCGTAATATTAAATAGCATATAGCCTTCCTCTAGAACTAGGCTATAAAATGCAAAAAGACTTTTTCAAATCCGACTGTAGTTCCAGAGATTACCCCCTAAATACAAACAAACTAATTTTACCTCCTTATAATATAATTAATAATAATAATATTTGTATAATTATATTATAAGCAATATGTTTATAAGTATAGATTGTGGTCAACCGGACAATATATAAGAATAAGTTACACTTAATTCGACATTATAGTAAACAGGACTTGTAAGCAAAACCTGGAAAACAATTTACTTCCTAAGTGCCAGTATCATCATAAAACTTTCACCGATACTCTTCACTCTTTTAGTACAACCTATTTGATCCATGGTGTGAATGGAGCAACACACACACGTTCAAAGTAACCTGCAGAACCTCGTAATGGCATTTCTTAAAAACATGTGAATTCATGAATAAATTGTGGTGTAATATGTAGGAAAAGCCAAGAAAGAGGTGAGTACATAAATAATTCCCCCAATGCCACTGGCATAAGCTATTTATTTTTGAAATTGAATGAAGTGGGTGTGCCCCCAGAAATAATTTATCAACAAAATGTCTTACATTACATTGGTTTGGTAAAAAAATCGCGTCGTTTGTTCACGCCGCGCTGTTTTCTTTTTCTAAATTGTGTTGACTGTGGTTACTTGGCACGTACTGTACCAGTACAGCTTATGTTGTTGTAAGGAGATTAGGCAAAACCAATTTAGAACTGATTTCTCGGGAAGTACGGATTTATGCTTAGGTACTGCAAGTTTCTTCGCTGGTAATAAGTATTAATAATAAGTACGAGTCATGACGAAATCTGTTGATTGGTAATAAAATGTTATTGGTAATTGATATTGTGACATCAGAAAAACAAGTTAAAAACTGGTCAAAATATAGGTACAGACGCCAGCACATCAAGCTACTACAATCTGTCAAATTTCTTTAATAGATTTTCAACTTTATCGCTGAAATATAAGGTTCAAAGTTGATTGGGAAAATTTGACAGTTCCGGGTAGCTTAATGTGCTGGCGTCTGTACATTGTTTTTATTTTTGACAGATTAAAATGCGAACGTTCTTAAAAATTAGGGAATTACCCTCATTTCGTCCATTGGTCAAATCACAAAACGGGAAAACTGTCATGATCGTCTCACGCACAGAACGTAGTTTGTTGTTGTTGTTAGAAAATAGAACGCAAAACAGTTTTTTAGAATGTTCTTAACAAGTGTTAGCCAGAACCATAATATTTCAGGCGTCAAAAACATTTGATATTATGTTTTGTGCGTGTCTTTTTATACCTATAGTTAATTTTTAGATGACATGTGCCTTGATATATTTTATTGTTGTGAAATTCATTATTCAGAAGTCCACGATTTCTTCAGTTGTGATTTTCCTAACATTTCCACAGTTCACTCAAAAACAATCGAATACTGGCTCTAAAAACACAAATAAAAAACATTCTAAACAGCAATACAGTGCAATTCTGAAGAACTACAAATAAAATACCAATAAAAACTTGAATTAAATACAAACAGCGTTCCGTGAAGATGTCTAGACGCGCTGACATTCATCCTAGCCGTCACTTGTTTGTTCATCCGGTTCTACTACTATTCATTTAGTTTTTGCTCCGTTTGTTGCACGACAGTGTACTGTCAACGTAACAGTGTGAAATGCACAAATCTTGGAGTGAAATATATTGCTTTCAAGGCGGAACGAATGGGGCCCAACTATCGGATGTTTGTGTATGTTTTTGTACACGTCAAGGAGGGGTGTGTTTTCCTTGCATGTGGTTCGAGGGTGACAAAAAAATTCGTACCTAAAAGTAGACAATGTTTTTTACTGTCGTTACAAATTGTGTTCAGCAGCAAAGATCTAATCTATTTAGTTTATCGCAGTCCACAGCTGAGTCTTGGATTCGATTCTTTCTAAAAGATTACTGATCTAGCGCTCTCAAACCGGTGACTCAGTTAGCAATAACTAGTTCAGGTTGTTAAGAGCTGTATGTAGGTGAATTCTAGTGAAAACTTTGTTGTTAACTTTGTCCTTAAATATTCTATAACAAAGACTGGTTAGTGTCAAACTCAAACTCAAACTCAAACTCAAAGCATTTATTTCAATTAAACCATTTACAGGCACTTTTGAATTGTCAAGAAGTCAGTCAGTCAGAAAAAGTGAAGCTAGTTGCCCATTCCAAAGCGTAGGTACCTATGGAGAAGAACGGGCAAGAAACTCCATGGACACTCTTTTAAATCAAAATAATGTGGTTACAAAGTCTTGGTTACATCATTCATGTTAAAAATTATACATGTGAGAACGATGCAGAACGTTAAAAGCGTCCATAATGAAAAGATGAGAAAAAACAACAATTCAAATAATAAATTAAAATAAGCCATGGCAGCAAAGAGATGACCAGTCCCTACTGACGGCGCCCGTTCACGAACATGACGCATGCATCAGCACCATTCAGCTCAACCATTTTGAAGGGAGCTAAATGATCCAACACATGCGCCACCATCAGCGAGACATTTGAGTGAGCATGACATACTCTCAGCCGCCAGAGCACATTCAAGTCAATGAAAGACGTACCCAGTAAATGGTAGCTTTATAGTGTGTACATAGTACTCACACATGTGTTATGCAATTATACAATACTAGGAGATTGAATTTATACAATGCAAAGATAGACTTACAATCTTCAGCAGCTCCAACAGTATTTTCAAGTGTTAATCAATTAGTTGTGGTTGTGGAGCAGGACCAACATTGAGCCAGGCATTTTTATCCGCGATGTAATCCCCTAACTTATAATATGCCTGCCTGCATAGTGTGCGTTTAATACAAGACTTGAATTTTGTCTCATTCAGTTGAAGAATGTGGGGAGGTATTTTATTATAACATTTTAAACAGTACCCCATAAAAGATGAGTCTACTTTAGCTAGTCTGAAACCTGGTTGAACTAATAGGTCCCTATTTCTAGTACTATAATTATGTCTCTCACCTCTTTTACTAAAAAGATGTAAATTTTTCCTTACATACATGATGTTTTCATAGATATATTGACAAGGTACCGTCATGATGTTAATTTCCTTAAACCGTTCCCTTAGAGAATCGCGCCTGCGAAGATTATATATGGCTCTGATGGCTCTTTTCTGCAGAATAAAAATAGAATCGATGTCTGCAGCCCGTCCCCAAAGTAAAATACCGTAAGACATGATACTATGAAAGTAACTAAAATAGACCAGTCTCGCGGTATCTACATCAGTAAACTGACGGATTTTTCTGACAGCATAAGCAGCTGAACTTAGCCGTCCTGCAAGAGATGTTAAATGAGGACCCCATTGTAGCCTTGAGTCGAGCGTGATCCCTAGGAAAACAGTTGTATCGACGAATTCTAGTTTCTCTTGATTCAATATTATCTCGCAATCACTACCTTTGACATTTGGTAAAGAAAATCTTATGCACTTAGTTTTTTTTCCATTTAATACTAAATTATTAGCAGTGAACCAATTTTGGACCTGCAGTAGGGCGTTATTTACGTCGTCAAAATTTATAGCACGTCTATTTACCTTAAAAATTAAAGAAGTGTCATCAGCAAATAACACCATTTGTGGTTGGTTTTTTAATAAATGGAGTAGATCATTAATATACACTAAAAAGAGGAAAGGACCCAAAATCGAGCCTTGTGGCACACCCATTTTTACTGTTAAACCATGTGAATTGACACCATTTATTTGAACTTGCTGTTGTCTATCATTTAAATAAGAACTAACTAAACTGAGCGCAAGTTTTCCAAGTCCGTAATGCTCAAGTTTCAAAAGCAAGGTTTCGTGATCGACGCAATCAAATGCCTTGGAGAGGTCACAAAAGATCCCTATGGCGTCTTGAGCCTCTTCCCACGCGTTAAAAATGTGTTTTAATAAGGTTACACCGGCGTCGGTCGTACAACGTCCTTTGGTAAAACCATACTGTTGATCGTGAAGGATTTTATTCGTGTTAAAATGATTGAGCATCTGATTAAGCATTATCTTTTCAAACACCTTGCTGAAAACCGGCAACACGGATACGGGTCTATAATTATTGGTGTCTTTACTGTCCCCGGATTTGTAAAGTGGTATTACCTTACTGTATTTCATTAAATCGGGGAAGACTCCTTGATCAACACACGAATTAAATACTAAGGCTAAGTAAGGCGCAATAGACTCAATTATGGAGGTGCACACTTTAATGGACATTCCCCAAAGATCTTCTGTCAATTTGATCTTAATTTGCTTAAAAGCTTTTATTACTACTGCGGGGTTAATATGTTTAAATTGAAATTCAACCGGGCAGGCTTGCACGTTCGCTCGTAATAAATCAATTGATACGTCGGGTGAGGAATTTAAGGCTTCCGTCGTTTTCAATGGTATATTAGTAAAGAAATTTACAAATTCTTGAGCTACTTCTAAGTTAGAGCTTATGGCACCACGTGAAGTCTCCAACGTGTAATCAGTGTTTCGTTTTTTATTCCTACTAGTTTCGTTATTTATAATTTTCCAAACCGTTTTTATTCTATTTTCTGCCGATTCGATTTTGTTGCTAATGTACCGGGCTTTGGCTATTTTGCAAGTATTTCTAAAAATTTTGGAATATGTAGCAACATACTTGCTGAAAGTTTCAGTATTGATGTAAGGCTTAAGACCATACAGTTCGAACAGTCTTGCCCTACTTATCCTAATACCTCTAGTGGCCCAGTCACTAAATATAAAATTAGGGCAAATGGTTTTTGTTTTCTTTTCAAAAGTTTTATTGAATTGAGTCTGCACTACTGAAAAGAAATCCTCGTACAATTTATTTGCATCACCCATATTATCATGGCCAAGATCATTTAACTTATTATTAAGAGTTCTATTGAATATTTTTAATTTACCCGCCGTTATTGGTCTAAATTGTATTTGCACTTTTTGCAAAGGTATTTTAAACTTAAAAGTTACCGTTTGTCCACTATGATCAGACGGCAGATAATTTACGATGGCTTTTTCTAAATAATCACAATCGCAAAAGACATTATCGATACAAGTAGCAGAAGTTGGAGTTACTCTAGTCGGTTCTGTAAAAACATTAGATAAATTGAACGATTTGAAAAGGCTTAATAATCTACTGCAATATAAATTATTTTCCAAAATATTAATATTAAAATCACCACAAATAATTGCGGCTTTGTTATTGGATGCCAGTTTCGCTAGAACATCTTCCATTATTGACTCAAATACAGAAAAGTTCTGATAATTAGGGGGTCTGTAAACGCACACTACAACATGCTTATCTAGCTCAACACAAGACAGTTCGATGCAATGTTCAATTGATAAATCCACTATGTCATTTCGTTGCTTACATTTTAAACAATTTTTTATCAAGATTAAAGAACCTCCACGCAGCATAGATTTACGATTAAAACAACTGCCCACACTATAGTTCTCATAATTAATTAACATTTGGTAATCCTTTAACCAATGTTCGGTAAAACAAACAATGTCAAACTTTGTTTTTTCTAAAAACATTTCAATTTCTAATAATTTGGAGGAAATGCCTTGAATATTTTGATGAAATAACTTCAAGGTATTCTGCTGATCTCCTTTTTGATATTTAGTACTTATTTTAGAGCAAGAAGATACCTTGTCGCTGTTAGGTATTAGAATATTATTACTGGTACCTTCTGTTGTCTTACAAACTACTTTAAATGTTTATCCGGAGTTAATTCCAAGACTTCAATGTCATCACCAGGCAGTGAGCTCATAGAGCGTGAGGGAAATGGAACCTCCTTCGTACAATTTGTATACAAATTTATAGCATTTGAGCTACATTCATTTAGGCAAACCACCTTATTATTAGTATTATTACTAATTGTTGTGGTGTTAATAATACAGGACTTCGACATAATACTTATGTCTGTGTTTATATAAAAAGCCAATAGCCTTGCTATTATGTGTCTAAAACTAACAGGCAGATACACAGTACCCCTAGTCGACTTTAAAGTTTCAACAAAATTGTTGGTGTCAAAATAGACAAGCTTGTCACTGTAATGAGTAACTAAAAAGTGCATATGCTTATTAAGCATATGAATATAATTGTTTTGTCTACTTGTCAAATTTTTTAAATATGGGAATGCACACAATATTATTTTATTACAATTTAACTTTAACAACTCAGTTACACAGTCAGTTATTTCATATTTTTTGACTTTAGAACTGTTACCTACAAATACAGTAATGTTGGTTTTAGGATTAAATACATTTCCTGTTACTGATGCCATTATTTGTTTATAGGTTGACCCTGGCATACAATTGTTTTGAGTAGAATAACTCAGGTTGTTACTAAGTAATTTACCTAAACCTCTTCCTATACTATCTGAGAACATAACTGTGTCACTTAGGTAATATGGTTACAAAATCAGATAAAGAGAATATTTATTGACTACCTAAGTACTGCTTTAAGAAAACAGACCCTGTCTAACTGTTTTTAGATTCATTTTTTATTTTCTGTTGTTGATTTTATTCTGAAGCACTATTTCAGATTTTCTAAATTACATGCACGAATACTTTTAACTCCACATTGTAAAAGCCTGATTTTTCACCCTGCAGTGCTCTGCAGTGGGAAAAATCAGGCGGATAATAATAACTGTAAAATTACAGTTTTATACAATGCCAATAAAGGATATTTCGTCCTATCCAGACGTCGCGTCGTAATCACGAAAGATCGATTGTAATCGACAAAAACTTACGCTCTGGAATTTTTCATTACGATCAAAGGAAACCAATTTCGATTACCCAGGAATGAAAAAAAAACCCGATTATTAGAATGGGTATGTCAGCTTTATTTAGTGCGACGATTTTTTCTTGCGTTTGCTGATTTTGGCTTTTCAGCCTTATCTTGTCTACAGATGGATTCTGTTATTAGTTACATTTAATTTTGAAATATACAATTCATTTTTTGGTCCACGACATTGATACAGCAAAAAATAGGCACTGAATCTTTCACTTATTTACAAATCGACTTTTACACCCTGTTTCTCGGTGACTCGTCCTCCATAGAAAAGGGAGGATCCTCTGTCCAGACGGGTATCGTGTCTGGTGGGCTATTGCCCGACGATTGATGTCTGGATGTTGTACATAAATGCTAGTTGCGCGGCAAACTGCTTGCGCGATGCAGGACTTTGCGTGACGTCAGTGTTATGTCTACTTCGTATGAGGCGATGTAAATGCTGCCACAGTTACGTATCAATGGTACGCACGGTGGGTAAGCAGTAGGTAGGCAAAGGACCACTATACTTAGTTTTTGTACCCCAAAAATTTGAAAAGAAGGGAAAAATATGGTTTACAATTCGCCATTTAAATCTTTGACAGTCGTTGCGGGTAATCAGGAGCCCGAAAGTCTGACAACCAGTCTTGCCAAGAGGTACCATGTTACCCAGTAACTGAATTGTGGAGGTCAGATAAACAGTCGCGCCATGTTAACTTAATTCTCTTGCATTTTTAAAATTTGGGATCCAACGGAGATACGTAATAATGTTTTATTTATTTATTAAAACTTTATGCACAAGTAAAAAAAATACTGTACAAAGGCGGACTTAATGCCTGAGGCATTTTCTACCAGTCAACCTTAGGGTGATGCAGAGACAAAACATGGCAGGTGCAACATACAGAATAACTAGCTTGGAAATTACTATAAAATACAAAAATATATACATACATACATATAAACCAAATGAACTCTCAGGGGAAAAATGATCGGTAGAGGAGAAAATGAATCCAGCAAATCAGCGCTGGGATGTTACGGCCAACTTCTGCCGAATATGTTCACGTGCCTTCACTTTAAAAGATAACCGACTGGTTGCCGTCCTGATGTTCAGAGGGAGCGCATTTCATAGAAAGACCGCCTGGACAAAGAAAGAAGAATGAATGAAACCAGAACGCCAAAAATATTAAACTGTGATTCAAAAGTGAGATCCAACGAAAATAAACATAAAATACTGGTACCCAGCTGCATCCTGTTAGAATGGAAGCCGACCCCAACATTAGGTATATTTGGGAAAAGGCTTTTGAAATATTTTACACAAGTAAAGCGCCTGTCTGGGTTCGAACCTACGACCTAGAACTCGTAAGTCACGGCCTTTATCACTGGGCCAAAACTGGGTTTTGTATGGCTAATCTGTCAAAATCTCTCAAAGGGCAGACCATTGCAACGTTTGTAAATTAGTCGACTTGGCCCCCTGAAGTTTTTAAAGGACATCACCAAGGCCAGTGGTAGTCCTCGCAAGATATTTTAAGAAACAAATCTGACATCTACGCGACAAATTGAAAAGATTGTCTGAGCTATTATTATTAAAGCGTTACAAGGCAATATTTCTTACCCTACATCACAAATTGGTTGTCCTAAGTGCTCTAATCCTGAGCTGACTGCCAAATAAATAATTCTATACCAAATCTGTCTCCTTCGCACGAAAATTGCTTTTAGGGACCCTTTTTATGCCTGTACTAATTACTTTTGTAGACAGCCTGTTAAGGTTGTGGGTGACTGCGTTGTAATATTAATAAAAATACACGTTTTTAAAAAGGAGTGACAATCAAAATGGCTTTTTGTGTTTTAAAATAAGAAAAGTAAAAAAAAAAAACTAAGAAGGAATATATTTTTTAGGGTTCCGTACCTCGAAAGGAAAAACGGAAGTCTTCTACGATCACTTTGCTATCCGTCCGTCTGTCTATCAAGACACTTTTTCTCGGGAACGCTTGATTGACATTAATATCGAGCTCTGAAATAATCAAGCTTCTAAGTCTACGCAATAAAAAAATTCGGCCATTTATCCGACATATTTTGATAACATAATCAGCCTATAATGTTCCCACTGCTGGGACACAGTCCTCCTCCCAATGAGAGGGAGTGGGCCTTAATCCACCACGCGGGCCCAGTGCGGGTTGGCAGATGTCACATGTCTTCGAATTTTTGGTTGTAGGACGTGCCGGTTTCCTCACGATGTTTTCCTTCACCGTTTTGAGAGCAGTGGTGATGAAATAATTTACACAAAGTAAAGCGCCTGTATGGATTCGAACCTACGAACTACAACTCGTAAGTCGGCGGCCGTTACCACTTGGCCACCACTGCTCTTGACATATTTTGATACTCGCAAATAAATTAAAACCTACTTCCTGTTGACCTAGAATCATGAAAGGCAAGAAGCAAGGTCTCGCAAAGCAAGAATAGAATACTCTTATTAATATGTACACCGTATAAATTACAGACATAAATATAGAAACTTTACAAAGGGTGACACAATGGGCGGTCTTATCGCTAAGAGTGATCTTTTAAAGACAACAAAGGAAAAAGTTCAAAAATTTTTAATATTATGTAGTCTTTCACATTTTTTTTTTGCGATTACAAACTTACATTTGCAGTTAGAGAATTAACCGTGATGTACACATCGATGTTTGAGAGAATGTTTTATCAACTAAAAACTTAAGTTTGTTCTTGGGATAAATAATTCATCAAGTTCTGACTACTGATACCGTATCTAGCTAGAACATTACACTTACTCATACTAATTTGATTCATAACTCACTAAGCGAGAATATTACGCTAATAACCTAATTATTACAGCATTAGCCGATCCGATTAATGGAACCAAACTTCGTTAGCCAATCAAACAACCCTACGCACTTTGTCAAAGTACCACAATCTGCCTATGACAGTCTATGCTATGTAGTATGTACTAAGCCTAACTCAGTAACGAAGATGGGTGTTTTCGCACTGCGACGTTAACGAAACCACGGTATAATTATCTATACAGTATTGTGACTCGGCCCTGTTCTATAAATAATTAACTTCAGCCGCACGGTAAGTAAACACGCGATCCCAGCTATTTATTTATTTATTATACACAAGTATTTTAATTTCATAAACCTACTTGAGTTTCCTTCTAGTTTTGTGATTGTAGTAAATATTATATATAGGTATTTTTTTTAATGATATTCGTTGTGAATGAAATAGGAAGAGTTCAATAAAAAATACATGTTGGTTTTTTTGTTTAGTAGATATAATAAAAAAAAACTTTGACGAATTCAAACAACCAAAAATAGCACAATATAGTCTATAATTGCTCTTTGCCATAACATTAAGTAATTACTAGTAAGTACTTATTTCAATGAATATTTTTCACAAATCGCACGCTTACTACTTACAAAACCATCACACCGCCCAGCGTCCGTTCGTCACTGCGGAGCATTCGAGAAAACCGAACTTGAAGCGCGTAGGTTTGACTCGCGTTCCGAGCGTTTGTATTTTTTTTTTATGGGAAATCATCCCGCTCAATCAACCCGCTCTGGGTGGAGCGGAAGGGAGGGTCAGACTCTTACTGACTAAAACCCATCCGTGTTCCTTTCTTAGCCCTTTATGTTCCGTGGTAGCGGTAACCCTTTCGGACAATCCCGCACCCCCGGCAGGCTTCGGCCCTGGCAAGCCTCTTCCTTTTTGCTGACATCTCTTTGAGGCGCGCGTGGAACACATACGCGCCGTCCAGCATGGGAACCGTCCGACGTTTGTATGAAGATAGAACACTGTATAGATAATTATACCGTGACGACACCAACACGTCTATATCGTATCTTCAGCTCGTACGACAACTATATTGGTATGTGACACACACGGCCGGCCGGCGCGGCGGCTCCTGCCCGTAGCATTCCCCCCGCGCTGTTTCACCCCGCACTGTGTCGTCTGCCGATATCGGCACGACAATCAATGTCGGCGACGATACCGTTGACCAGTCTGACGCAACTGTCTAATAAAAAAAGAAACTATGAAACGTGTACTAAACATAATGGCGGCTATCGCTGTCTCGCTTTAACATGTGCAGTCTGTGCATAGTCTGTGTCATTTTTGTTATGTTGGTATTCAGTTTTAGTACAAGTTTCATACAAGCGACGTTTTTCATATTTTTCTATGGGACTCCCGTCTCTTCTTACATAATAATGAACATTACTTACTCTATGCCGTTGACTACAACGATACAGTGTCAAAGCGTTTAGTAGTAATTGTATGAAACTACTAGTCCGACGATATCGTGTAGTTTTCGTTATCGTCCAATGTAAAAACGGCCATTGTCAGTCAATACCTTTATATTATCTGTGTAATCAGGTAAGCTCTGCACCTCCAGGGATTACCAGTCCTCCAATCAATCGATGTTAATAATAAAATAAGCCTCCCTCCCTATTGGCTGTTAGGAACTATCAATTATTAAACCCCTTTACGTACCATTGTCGGAAATAGTGCTTGAATTGGTGGGCTTGAAACTAGGCTATGTGTGATTGATTTGATTCGTATTTATTTGTTTGTAAATGAAAGGAGTGTGCCTTTCATAGTTATACTCGTACAACGGTAATTCATTTTTTTAACTATAAGATTTTTTTTTTCGAAGTAAAACTTCTTTACGCACGTTTGACTTGGGGAGTAAGCTGACAAACGCGTGACGTAAGCGTTACGAAAAGTGTGATCGGACGAGGCGAACGGGAGTTGAATGGGGGATATAAGCAAAAGAAAGCAGTGCGCGCGCACATTTTCTTTCTCTCTTCCTCTCATAGCCAAATACGTTTGAATTTTCACTTCAGTCGTGTGGTCACACACTCACACACTCGGTTTTTTTTCTAACGTAAACGAAAACAGGGGTACGTAAAGAAAATAGCACAGTAAGTAAAGAAATAAAACGTTTTTTTCAGTCACCAATGTCTATGTAGGTTTTTTGATAGGTATTTTGAATGTGGCTCTTTCTTATCTTGGTCAGGCGAAAGAATCCCAATCAAATCATAATATTATGTGTAGCAAAAATCAATCAATCAACTTAGCCTATCTGGACCTATGTCCAGCAGTGGACATAGGTCCAGCAGTGGCCTATGCCTCTCCCAGGCTGCGCCACAACACCCTGTCCTCCGCTTTCCGCATCCAGTCTGTCCCAGCCACCATCTTTAGGTCGTCGGTCCATCTAGCTGGGGGACGTCCCACACTACGCTTGCTGATTCGCGGTCTCCACTCGAGGACTAGTCTGCAATACTCCCAATAATTAGCAAAATTACCCCAATATAATTAGCACACATTCAAGGATTCACAAAACAGCTAACCCATGACGTAACCACACACTCAAGTCTGCCAACCCAATCGCACTAAATCTCATTTAGTAGCCATAATAATAGGTAATCGTCCACATCTATCCCAATCACACTGAAATTCAATTTTGTCAAACATAGTGTCGCTCACAAAACATAATTGAATAGAGATTTGACATGTCTTCTGTAAGCCGTTCTCTGGAGTAGGTTTTGGGTCAAATAAGTAATTAAATTAAGGGCAAGCCCGGGGGAATGACGAGTTTAATATTATGCATCTACAGTTCGCCTTTATTATTGCAGGGTCTATTTTGCCTTTGTTAGGGAGCTGTTCATAATTATTAGATTTTTTATATTTAACACAATCAACCCTCAAGAAAAAAAATTGCATGAAAAAAAAGCAACCTCAAATATTAGCCACGTTTCCTAGGCGTTTACATCAGTACATACCCTAGGGGCAGCCACGAATTTCAACGTTCGTTACACAAAAGACAAGAAAGGTACAATAAGGGTGACACAAAAATAACGTCGGCAGTACTAATTGTCCGGAGACCAAGGGACTGGCCGCCGGTGGAGCGGCAAATTGTATTAGGCTCGCAATAATGGCTAGAAGCGCCATATTATATGTGGCAGATGGAAACTGGGCTCTGGATATTAATTTTAGTGGCTTATTAGGAGTATCTAGTGTCTTTGTTATCAGCCAGTATATGTTCAGGGTCTCTTCTCTGTCAGTTTAGACTACTCCTCCTAGAACTAGACATCGGTTAGTTGTGTTAGGATGTGTCCTAACACAACCAATCGTTTAAGAGGAAATGCGGGTGGTCTTTTCTCCATAGAAACACTCTCGCCTGTTTTCTTTCTGGTTAATGACCATAAAACAATGATTTTTTACAAGGTTCCGTTTGCACCTTTGGGGTACGGAACCCTAAAAACCTTTACCTACCTTAATTTATCATCATTCTGATAAGGGACAAATAACCAAACTGATAACCCAAATACCACTGTGGAAAGGCGTAAATAAACTTGAAAGACAACATCCCTTGCAAATAAAAATCACTCAATTGAGAAAAGGTCAAGAGTGGGTGGAATATAATTTAAATATAATCAATGTGTTAATGGAGTATAAACAATTCCATGGTTTTTCAACCTTTAGGCCTATAGATGTATGAGGAACAGGGTGTAAAGTCCACTCATACTCTATAGAAAAGGGAGGATCCTCCGACCAGACGGGTGTTGTGTCTGGCGGGCAACTGCCCTATGATTCATGTCGGGCTGTTGTATATATGCTAGTTGCGAGGTAAACTCTGCTTGCGCGATGCAGGATTTGCGTGACGTCAGTATGACGCGTTGTTCGCATGTGGCGTTGTAGATACCGCTACAGGCCCTTTGTATACAAACGTTTTTCTTGCCGTGATAAACTACGGTTTATTCGGCGTGTGTAGGCACATTAGTCAGTGTTGTGTTGTGTTGTGTTGTGTTGTATTGTGTTGTACTGTGTTGTGTTGTTTTGTACTATGGAAGCTTGTTGACAGACATTTTTTTTTCGGCGCGGTTTTCCCCACTCTTCTTCCTAATCGTTAGTGGTTATTTCTAGTTAATTCCGCTATTGTTTTAGTTTTTTCGATACACACAAATTACCCACTAATAATAATTATTGTGTATCGACAAAACTAAAACACTAGCGGAATGTTGCACACTTGTGCTCTAAGCATTGGGAA
The DNA here is from genome assembly GCA_947508005.1 of Amphipoea lucens. NCBI lineage: Eukaryota > Metazoa > Arthropoda > Insecta > Lepidoptera > Noctuidae > Amphipoea > Amphipoea lucens. Next base: position 4,855,421 of record OX382371.1, read on the forward strand.
AAATAGTGGGGCGCGTCTTCGTGGATGGCACTATCTGTATACTGTAACGCCTACCCAAAGGGCCTAAGAATTCAAATTCAAATTCTTTATTGCTAACTATGTGTACATAAATAAAGTTCTTAACAAAAGATACCAGTTCTTAGAACATAGTGGCCCTGTCAGGGCATTGCAATTTCAACATGCATGTACAACATGCATGTAGAAACACTGCAGAATCTAAAAATCAATTGCTTTAAATAACAGAAGTATAAAGAAATAATAGGAAATATCTCTTTTATAACAGACTCTTTTTTTTTTATTTCAATGTATATTTACATTGAAATAAAGACTCTTTACAATCTTTTCTGTGTAGGACGTTTTCCTAATGAATTTTCAATAGTTTTATTTTCCAAGTCCTATTGTTTTTGTTTGGATACGTGCCAAATGGACTCACTACTCCTTTGAGGATTGATGTCTTGATGCTGGGCACAAACTTGAGTGAATTATGTGTATTTTCTTACGATTGTGAAAGTATTAAGAGGATTTAGATGGACGATCTTAAGATAAGTCCAGTATAATAAGTGATTGTTTTTCTGAAAACTTGTTAGATAATATTTCTTCTGAATACTAACAGAACAGATAAGATGATCGGTTTATCAATGCTATGCTATGAGTCTCATTAAAATTTGTGTGCTTATCTACCTATACTGAATTCTCGAAAGACTTTTAGCTGCCATCTTTTTATATTGTCTGTTACCTATGTCGATAGTCCACATTTATGGTCTAATTTGTCCTAGAGCGACAAAAACAAAAATTACTTTTATTTAAGACCCATCGGTATAGTGCATTTGGTAAGTATACACATGACTTAGAAACTAGTGTTATATTTCGCGTGGACCTAGTTGGCCGCAGCCGCGGAGGTGGGGATAGGGGTGAGGCGGTGGTTCGCAACCCACGTACTTAGTAATGCACCCCCGCCCCTCCGTCCCACCGCTCACATACCTAAGGCGCGGCCAACTAGTTCCGCGCGGACTATAGTACTTAGATACATCTACCAGAAAAAACAACAAACTATTCCAGTTTTCTATTCAATATAATCAGAGATAATATAAAGGAGAATTTATGGGGTCCGTGGCTAAATAATAACAGCCGCACAGGTCGATTGATCAGGTTAAGCTACGCTTGCCGCAGTTGGTCTGTGGATGGGTGACCATCTTTACAAACCGAGACCCTCCGTGCCTCGGAAAGCACGTTAAGCCGTTGGTCCCAGCTGTCATTGGTGGATCTTTGACAGTCGTTACGGGTAGTCAGAAGCCCGAAAGTCTGACAACCAGTTTTACCAAAGGGTATCGTATTACCCAGTAACTGGGTTGTGGAGGTCAGATTGGCAGTTGCTCCATGTAAAATACTAATACCCACTTGCTTCGGGTTAGACTGGAAGCCGACCCCAACATAGTTGGGAAAAGTCTAGGCAGATGCCTAGACTAGGAGGAATCAGATGATTATAATCAGAGAATATAAAGCTCCTGCTGCTTATTCCCGAATAATCCTCTTTTGAAGAGTAAAAGAGCCTATTTTTGGCCAGAGATTTTGGCAAACTACACCTTTTCAATATTGTACGAAATATTTTACCTTAGAAACGGTAATACAAAATAGTAACGCGAATGTGTAGGAGGTACCCGTAGCTTAAAATAGTGTACCTGACCGTTATCCTCATAATCTTCAAAGGACTGGCAAATAACACATTTTGTATAGCTACAGTTATAATAATTGAAATAAAGATGAGATCAGCAGTGGGACAGCACAGTATATTCATTCGTGGTTAATATTTTACAAGCAAGTTACAAAGTACAATAGAATATAAACAACCCGTAATTAAGCTTATTTAAATCAATGACAGCAATGTGTTACATATGATTATTTCTCGCAGGCCAGTATATACATATAAATATACGACCTCCAATAATAATAATCACAGTATAATAAGGTAGGATATAAGTTTGACATTATAGTTGTCATTATAACCAGCGGGGCAATTGCGTAACACATTATCAATCGGAATCGGTTTCGTTTTGACAGTTCAACAACATTCATTGCATTATTTACGTGTTGAGCAGACAAATTTTTCGAACTTATGAAGCAATGGATTAGCAATTGGCTTCGAAATGATTCTGATTCCGATTGATAGTGTTACGCAATTAGGGTGCGGAGCTAAGACGGAAAAATGGACCAAAAACGTCACAGAATGGTACCCAAGGAATGGAAAAAGACGTAGAGGAAGACGGATGAAAAGGTGGGAGGACGTTCATTTGCAAAATCGATCCAATCCAAATTTGAATGAGAATCGAGTTATTGTAATAGATAAAAGAGTATTCAACACTAAAAATAGTGCAGTATTTATACAGGGTATTCTAAAAGAATCTTGGGCTGATATGGGTGTTAATACTTTTCTTAAATGTTTTTATAAAGTGTTTCGCAATAGCTATAGAAAGAGAAAATGTAAAATTAATCTTAAAAATAAATCACAATTTAAGTGGATCACTAAAGGGATACGTACCTCCAGCAAAATGAAACGCTTTTTATGTGCACGCAATGGAAATAATCTTGAACCGAGTGTTTTAAAATACAAAAACATGTACGTCAGGCTATATAGAAAGATTGTTTCCAAAGCTAAAAAGCTTGCTATAATGACACAAATAAATACATCAAAAAATATGGGTAAGGAAATTTGGAAAGTTGTAAATAAATGCACTAATGAAGAGAAAGCCGTTCAGCGGGAACTTAGGTTTAAGGTTGATGGACAAATTGTAGTGGATCCAGGGGAAATAACTAATTTACTGGTAAATCAATTTGACTATAAAAGTGCTATTGGTGGAGATGAAGGAGACCATGCTACGGCATTACTTCATAGATACACGGACAAGATTGGTTGTGACATGCATATTTCTCCTACCACTCCAAACGAGATCCGTACTATAGTTAAAAGAATGGAAAACAAACATTCATGTGGGTATGACGAAGTTCCGATTTGTGTGTTCAAGGAGCACATTGAAGTATTAGCCGAGCCTCTATCCGACTTCTTCAATAAATGTATAAAAGAGGCTATCTTCCCAGAACAACTAAAAATGGCCAAAGTAATACCTGTGTATAAGAAGGGAAGTAAGGCTGATCCTAAAAACTATAGACCTGTCTCTCTACTACCAGTGCTGTCTAAATTATTTGAAAAGATACTTAAATTTCGTCTTTTATCACACTTGCGAGTAAATAAAGTTTTAAATAATAGACAATTTGGGTATCAAAAGGGTGTTGGCACTCCAGACGCCTTATATACGTTATTGGATGATGTGATAAGCAAAATTAATAATAAAATGAGAGTTGCAGGGACTTTCCTAGATTTAAGCTCTGCATTTGACACAATTGACCACAATTTGCTTTTGACTAAAATGAGTCATTATGGAATAAGAGGAAATGCTTTGCGACTATTCTCTTCCTACTTAGAAAACAGGCGAATGTACGTTGAAATTGACAAAACTCAGAATAATTATAAAAAAAGGTATACATCCAAAATTGTGCGCATCTCAACGGGTGTCCCTCAGGGATCTATTTTGGGACCTATTTTATTTTTAATATTTATTAATGACTTGATTAATTATCTAAATACAATTTTACCGGACATTAAATTAGTAATTTTCGCAGATGACACAAATGCCGTAGTGGCAGCTAATGACATGGTAGAGTTGACAGAAAGGGTGAATGCTACGCTACAAGCTTTTTATGCGTGGTTCACGGCAAATAAATTGTTTATTAATAGTAAAAAAACTCAAATAATGTTATTTAAGACTACAGCCCGAAACAAAGATAATTTAAATGTTGCCTTAAATGAAGTCGAAATTGCGCTCGTTGCCGAAGTAAAATTTCTAGGTATACATATTGACCAACTGTTAAACTGGAAACCAGAATTAAAGGCTATTGATGCATCGGTATCGTCTGCATGTTACGCTCTGAGAGCTCTGAGAAATGAAATCAGCATAGAACAATTAAAAATGGTATATTTTGCGTTGGTGGAGTCAAAACTTAGATACAGCATTCTTTTTTGGGGAAACAGTTATGAATATAATAGTAGAAGAGCTTTTGTACTACAAAAACGTGCAATTCGTACTATGGTCCGCATCTCACAAAGGGAAAGTTGCCGACAACATTTTATCAGTTTAGGCATACTTACAGTACCAAGTCTCTATGTACTGGTACTTTTAAGTAATATGGCCAAATACATACAAGACTATGAGACAGTAGAAGAACGGCAGATACGGGAAAGCACCCGTAGACTGGACTTGAAGAACAAAAATTTCACTAATCATAACCTAAGAATTGTTAAACACAGTCCAAGGTACCAGTCCGTAAAATTATTCAACAGGTTGCCTTTGGACATAAAAGGTGCTGTCTACAGTAGCACCTTCAAAATAAAACTAAAGGAATTTCTATTGAATAAGTGTCTATATGCGGTAGAAGAGCTGTAATTTTATTGGATTTTAATTTTTATTTTATTGAAAAACAGTGTTGTATTTCATTGGATTTTATTCATTCTGATTTATTGATCTAACTATTAATTTAATATTATTATTTTTAATGAATTGTACCAATCTATCAAATTTATCTTTTATTAATTATTGTATTGTTATTATTTTAAATTACCAATCTATCAAATTTATCTTTTGTTAATTATTGTATTGTTATTATTTTAAATTTTAAGCTATGAAATTCAAATGTAATTTATTTTAGTGTGTCTATCGTAATTGTGAATGTTTGTGTTTAAATTCAGATACAATTACTTGTTTATGAATAAATGACTATGACTATGACTATGACTATGACGATCTGCCAAAAGGTTAGTGAAAAACAGCTCTGGACAGGAATACGTGGAGTGAAATCGAGGTGACCTATGTCGCAAGACAGCCTGCCCTGGTAACTCATAATAGCTAATTTGATAATATAGTGTTAACAAGCAGAAATTATAATTAAATGTTATTAGTTTATAAGAACTTGTTTATGTACAGACGCCAGCACATCAAGCTACTACAATCTGTCAAATTTCTTTAATAGATTTTCAACTTTATCGCTAAAGCTATAAGGCTCAAAGTTGATGGGGAAAATTTGAGTTTCGGGTAGCTTGATGTGCTGGCGTCTGTACAAAGGGTCAGAGGTTTATGAAAAAAAGGTCAGAGGAAATAAAGGTCATTTGTATATTTATCATTATTAAGGAGTTAAGTATCGGTACAAGCAAGAATACTACTTATATAAGTACCTATGCCGTGTTCTTTATACCATTATTCATAACATAAAATAGTAACAAACTATAGTATTATGATATCTAAGTTATTTTGAAAAAAAATCTGTTGGGAGGGGTGGCTTTCCCTAGAAGGACATAATATAGATATACTAACCTTATTGGTGACGTTTTTCAGAAAAGTCAGGCGTGTACTACTCGCTACTGGCGTGCATGTGTGACCAGAAGGCCAATTCTCGTAATTAAAAACGTTCAAAATCTAGTCGCAATCTCATCTCAGCGACAATCAATGTCAAAACTTGTCAAAAATGTTGGAAAATTAGACAGACAAAATTTTGAGATCAGACTGTGATCGTTCTTAAAATTACGAGAATCGCCCATCTGATGTAGAAACGTAAGTGAAACAAAAGGATTAAGTAAGGATCGGAGCACGTGGAGTTCTGTAGTTTCTGCTTACCCTCATGGGAAAAAGGCGTGAATGTATATATGTGTACGTTTTGAAAATAAAACCTTTACACGTGGATGTCAAAGCCACAGCAAACAAAAGATGTATCATTATTACTTTAAGGGCCGATTTTTCCCCCTGTTCCATATATCCCTACTGATATATCTCCACTGGTAGGGATACTTGGAGATTTTTTCCCATTATCGCTACCGGTAGGGATATATGGAACCTTGTGCTCCATATATCCCTACTGATCCGCACTGGTTGGGATACTTGGATTTTTATTCCGAGACAGTTTTATCGGAGGAATAATTTTGAATTTTTGACAGTACTTCCAAACAAAAAATAATATCTGATTGAAAAATCAGCCCTAAAACACTTTTATAAAGAACATGTGAAGTGTCTTCCCCTTAACCTATAGTGAATAAGAAAGACGTTATTGGACGATTTCTTAATTTTATAATTACTTAGCAGTTTAAGTTATATATTAAATTACTTATTAGCTAATAGCCTAGATTGTAACGTGAATAAAGTATCACCAATTATGATAAAAGGAAAAAAAAACACATGCAAATTATTTCAATGAAAAACAAAAATACCGTTCAACAGGGTGAATAGGGATGCAGGGGTGAATCGGGACAAAACTTTAAAAGGGATTTTAACATTAAAATAATATGGCTTGTGGCCAAAAAGTACCCTAAAATGTGTTTATTGTAATTTTATTAACGATTACATGCACTTATTGACAACAAACTATATTATTTTAACGTTAAAATCCATTTTAAAGTTTCGTCCCGATTCACCCCTGCATCCCTATTTATCCCGTTTGTAGGTACAAATCCTAATTTACCAATGCATGAAATGGAAACTCTTAAAACAAAGTAGTTGTCTTCATACCAGCGGAGCGGAATAATCGTAGGACTTAAAATAAATTACATGCTTGTTAGTTTAAAAGGCTTTCCGAGACTAAAAGGCGCCTGAAACCGAAAGTTTCAGAATTACCAAGGTTTATTTCCCTAGCAAGTTCATCCGTCTGTTGTTTAAAAATTACTGGAAATACTGGGAGCAAGATTAAAGCAAGTTAACAATTATTAGAGCAGTGGTGGCCCAGTGGTATCGGCTGCGACTTACGAGTTGTAGGTCATAGGTTCAAACCCAGACAGGCGCTTTACTTTGTTTAAATTATTTCATCACCACTGCTCTCAAAACGGTAAAGGAAAACATCTTGAGGAAACCGGTATGTGCTAGAACCAAAAATTCGAAGACATGTGACATCTACCAACCCGTACTGAGCCCGCGTGGTGTATTACAGCCTACTCCCTCTCGAAAAGAGTGGGCTGTAATTAATCCACCATAATAGCTGATTATGAATGAATTTATCATCCTGGGTTCAGCTAAATATTACGGAAAAGGAAATGGGAGAAAAACGCTATAGTGACGTTTTTATTTCTTGTTTCTCGTTCGGTTTGGCCACGTTATTGAACTAGCAGCGCCCCGCGGTTTCACCCGCATAAGTTTCCCGTGGGAATATCGGAATAAAAACTATCCTACGTCCTTTCCCGAGACTCAAACTATCTCTATACTAAATTTCATCTAAATCGGTTCAGCGGTTTAAGCGTGAAGAGGTAACAGACAGACACACTTTCGCATTTATAATATGGTCGTAAATTTACTACCTGGAAAGCGAGATCGTAAATCAGATGACATTTCAGCACTTTACTTTATGTAATTTTCTAAATTGTAAGACATTACATAACATCACGCCCGTAATACCTGAAGGGTAACGCAGAGGTGTACATATTGTATCGATTCTGCAGGTGACCATTAGACTAACCTCCTAAATCATAAACGTCTTTCTCTCAATTCAATTTAATAAAAATTATTATAATATGTACAGACGCCAGCAAATTAAGCTACTACAATCTGTCAAATTTCTTTAATGGATTTTCAACTTTATCGCTAAAACATAAGGTTCAAAGTTGATTGGGAAAATTTGACAGTTTCGGGTACCTTGATGTGCTGGCGTCTGTACAAGTAATTTAAAATCACAGACACCTGGAATACTGCCATATTGCTTGCGATGTATTCTGTAAAAATCTCACGGTGGAGACTTAGATGAGGTGAGCTGTCAGTTTACCTGATGCCATCGTCAGGTCACTTCAAACTTACTTCCCTGAGTAGAACAAACTGGCCCCTAGTCTACATATTCTGTAAAGATGTCACCGTGAAAATTAAGGTGAAGTGAGCTTGAAATGAGTTGTCATTCCGCCCGATACTAGTGATTGACATTATATTGGCAGCTCACTTTATACTCACTTTACCAGTCAGGGTGAGATTATTACAGAATAGTTCGGCATTTTCCATAGACAGCGTTGGCCACTTATCGTTCATTACCAACAAAATTGCAAGTTTGTTTTTATAAACATGAGAGTAATTAGGTTAAAACTAAGGCATATTGTCCAGTTACAAAGTCCTGACTGACTGATATATCAACGCACAGCCTAAACCACTGGTCCTAGAGACATGAAATTTGGAGGGTGTGTTCTTTGTGAAGAGTAAGTATCCACTATGAAAGGGTTTTTCGAAATCCCACCCCTAAGAGGGTGAATGGGGGGAGGGTGGAATTTCACGCGGACAAAGTCGCGGGCAGAAGCTAGTCATCAATATGTAGCCAGAATGTCACTAGTATTTCAATGGCAGCCCATACAAGGTCTAAATATTGCAACAAAATATAATCAAACTAGCTGCGCCCCGCGGTTTCAACCGCGCAAATGACGATCCGTGGAAATATCGGGATAAAACGTAGCCTATATGTTAATCCAGGATGTCAGCTATCTCCATACAAAAATTTATAAAAATTGGTCCAGCCGTTTGAGCGTGAAGAAGTAAAAAACATATAAACACACACACCCACAAACTTTCGCCTTTATAATATTAGTGTGATTAATTTCCGTCTTTATTAAAAAATGATGTAGGTACAATCTAACTTACCTACAAACACGACTATTAACCCGTCCCGCGCTCAAGTGTACTCTACATAAGATTACACAGTTCGCTCGAAGGTACCTACTGGACTAATAGCGAGCATCGCGGGGTCGGAATGTGTTTGCACAGTATTTCAAGCAAATGTTCAACATTCTACGACATGCGAGGTGCGGCAATTAAATAACGAAGATATTACGCGATGAGTTAATAAAGTGAATGCGAGTTACAAATGGCTGCATGTGGCTTTAGTTTGTCATAGTCACCTGTTAGAATGTTAAATGAAAGGTCGATTTTTATAATCGACCTTTGACTGGTTGATTTTAATCTAACTCAAGAATCGTGCACCTATATCAATAACTAGATAATATCTGTTTAATAATATGTGGATAACGTTTGAGTAGTGTATTTGTTACCTCTATTATTAAGTTCTAACCTATGTTTACTTATTACTACACTACTGTTTGTTGTCCCTAAATCATCTGCCTAGCATTTTCCCAACTATGTTGGGGTCGGCTTCCAGTCTAACCGGATGCAGCTGAATACCAGTATTTTACATGGAGCGACTGCCTATCTGACCTCCACAACCCATTTACTGGGTAATACGATACTCCTTGTTGACTGGTTGTCAAACTTTCGAGCTTCTGACTACCCGTAACGACTGTCAAAGATCCACGAATGACAGGTGGGACCAACGGCTTAACGTGATTTCCGAGGCATGGAGGGGTCTCGGTATGTAAAGATGGTCACCCATCCACAGACCAACCGCGGCAAGCGTAGCTTAACCTGATCGATCGACCTGTGCGGCTGTTATTATTTAGCCACGGGCCCCTCTTTGTCGTCCCTAAATATATAAATAAACTAGCTTTTGCCTCTGAAATTACTTGCGTCACATCGCATCGCCCGCCCGTGCTATTACCTACTTCATCTTCGCTTAGCGTTGTTTCTTACTTTTTTATTTTTGTTCGGCTCCTAAGGGCCCCAGCGTGATGTTAAGTAGCCTATAGCCTTCCTCAAGAATTGGGCTATCAAAGGCAAAAATAATTGATCAAATCTGGTAGTTCCCAGAGTTTGTCGGGTTCAAACAAACAAATAAAAAACAAACTCTTCAGCTTTATTATTAGTATAGATTTAGTCCGTAACCAACTATAAATAAAGCTTAGTATTGAAAATCCTATGCAAAGGTACAAGGCTGATTCTGACTCGTACACAGATTTGCCGTAAAATAGTTGCTGTTATTATAAAAATCACTTATCTTGAGCTCGGTATTATGTAGTTTCATTAGAATATTGGAAAGGGATTCGTAAATATTTCAGTTTAGATTTGAATAGTCATGATTGTAACAAAAATAAGACTTCTTTTAAAGACTCTCTATAAGATTATATTATTTAACCTACGATTTATATCTTTACTAGCTGCGCCCCGCGGTTTCACCCGCATAAGTCTCGATCCTGTGGGAATATCGGGATAAAAAGAATCCTGTGTCCTTTCCCGGGACTCAAACTATCTCTATACCAAATTTCATCTAAATCGGCTCAGCGGTTTAGGCGTGAAAAGGTAACATACAGACAGACAGACATCACAGACAGAGTTACTTTCGAATTTATAATATTAGTATAGATAGTATGGATGCCTGTCTGCCCGTCTGTCAGGTTATATTTTTATTAATACCACTTTCGTCCTTACTCCTATAATAAAAATAAAGGTGCATATTCAATATTCCTATACATGTTTATTCAATCGTCGCATCTCGTAGACGTTTCGTAGCACGTACTACGTATGTAGCATTCCGCGTAGCTGTGTAGCCATGTCGTCACGTCAGCGTAGCGTGCAGTGCAAGTAAATATATTGCATAATCAATATGCTTACTTCACTTGAAATGCAATAACCGCGATATATCGAAAGTACGAGGAAGCTATATGTATAGTATGTACCTACCTATGTAATTACTTAGTTGGTTTAAAACATCTTGACCTACTTGCACGTAGTGCATTAGGCGAAGAAAAAAAAAAAATGTTCAATTTTATTGTTACCACCTTTTAAGTATAAAAACACTTCAATAATAATTAAAAACAACACATTCCAGTGGATGTTATTTTAGATAGAAAATACCCGTTACCACATTACCCATTTTTACCTTACTTAGCTTAAAACCACAGTCTCTAATTGCACAAAAGCACAGTTAAAATTCTACACCAACGACAATTTATTATAAGGAAACAAAAATCTCAAGGCGACCATCCAGTGTTGGTTTACTAAAATTAAGTAGGACCTAAGTAACCAGCAAAAACTGGTTTAATCCGCTCCTAACCAAACAATACCGGAATGGAGGGAAATGGCCGTTTGCGGAATTATAAAGCGAATACACACAGCTCGGAACCAAATAGACCCAAAAAGATACCAATAAATGTTGCTTTAATAAAAGTTTGGTTCTTTTTAGTGTGCCGTAACGAGGAAATGTAAACGAATGTCTGTTAGGGTTGTTTCTGATGTTAATTTGTTTTTGTTGAATAAATTTTCGAATGTTTTCTTTTTGGAGCCGCATTGTTGATCAATTTCCCAGTTTTTGAAGTAATATAGAATTTATTGAAATAACAATCACACTAATCACACTAATATTATAAGGGTGAAAGTTTGTGAGTGTGTGTGTGTGTTTGTTGTTTCTTCACGCTCAAACGGCTGAACCAATTTTGACAAAATTTTGTATGGAGGTAGCTGACACCCTGGATTAACATATAGGCTACTTTTTATCCTGATATTCCTACGGAATCGACATTTACGTGGGTGAAACCGCGGGGCGCAGTTAGTTTATTCATATATTGGGACTGGTAATAAAATACTAATAATAAACAAATAAATCAAGGTAAGGTACTGGTAATAAATAAATCAATTATTTTGACATGTTCCGATAGTCGTGATAGCGAATGGATTAATAGCCAAGAGCCTCGACCAACACCTGAGGAGGCTCTCTTTCGGCAGCTAGATCAGAGCTTGATTCAGAAACCGGTACTTCTGGACACGGCCCACATTGTAAGGAGGTTCCTCTCTCTGGAGCCCTCATCTGTAGCTTAAACCATGTTCCCGATACCAGTAGGCTACTATTTTTTATGTTTTTAAATGTTTTTGTACTTTAATATTTAAAAATCGACCCCCTTACTAATAAACGTATTATATCAGATGAATAGTTACACACCGATTTCTCTCTTTCAGTCGTCAGTAACACTAGTTTACAAGAAAAAAAACGCAGAGATGAGATACATGTGCCTAAATAGAATTTTTTATGCTGGTTACGAATCTGTGACTTAAAAAAATGTAGCACGTCTAGTTTCAAAAATATTTAATAAAATTGAAATTTACAAAAATACTTCACTTCTATAGAGAATTGTCGACAAAAAAATTAAAAGTGACTTATTTTCGCCTTTTTTTTGTAATCAGACTGCTCAGTTTCCCTTATAATTGACCAGCAATAGTCTGCCAACATGTTTTGGTCCCAGTATCCTTGGTATCTTTCTTCAAACATTTTCAGATCCTGGTGAAAACGTTCACCATGTTCATCACTAAATTGCCCTAGGTTTTCAGGGAAGAAATCTAGGTGCGAGTGAAGAAAATGTATTTTTAAAGACATGTTTACTCCCATTTTTTGGTAATTCTGTAATAATTCAGCAACAATACTTTCGTAGTTAACACTTTTCTTATTTCCGAGGAATTTCTGAACCACTGTTTTAAAAGATATCCAGGCAGCATTTTCAATTTGAGTCAAATGTGACGAAAATGTATCGTCCTTTAACAATTTTCGTATTTGAGGGCCTATGAAGATGCCTTCCTTCAATTTTGCTTCAGAAAGAGCAGGAAAAATAGCTTTTAAGTATGTAAAAGCAGGACCATTCTTGTCAAGGGCTTTAATGAAATTTTTTATCAAACCTAGTTTGATGTGGAGGGGTGGCAAAATAACATTATTCGGATTAATTAACGGATTGTATTTTATATTCTTGGTACCTGGCAAATATTCGTATCTTTTAGGCCATTCCTTCACAACATAATGTTGATCCTTTGCTCTCGAGTCCCAAAGACACAAAAAGCAACAATGCTTAGTGTAACCGCTTTGCATACCTAAGAGTAAGCCTACCACTTTTAAATCGCCACATACTTTCCAGTTATGCTCATGATACTTTATAAGTTTGATTAACGTTGACATCGTTTCGTAAGATTCCTTTGTATTTACAGCGTGGCCAATAGGAATAGACGGTTTGAGATTTCCGTTATGTAGAAGCACAGCTTTCAAACTTGCTTTGGATGAATCAATAAATAAACGCCATTCGTTGGAATCATAGACCTGTTCCATACACACGAATAAGCCATTAATGTCCGAACAGTACACAAATTCATCATGCCGCTGAAAATATTTTGAGAAACGTTCACTTCTGCTGCGATAAATACTGACTCTAGTCTCAGATGCTAACAAATTCCATTGCTGTAATCGTGAACCTAATAACTCTGCTTTGCTCTTTGACAGTTGTAGGTCTCGTACAAGGTCATTCAACCTTGACTGTGTTATAAGTTGTGGTTCCTTGTTGTCAGTCTCGTCTTCATCAGAACTGATCTCCTCTTTGGTGTTTTCAATCTGCAAGTCACTCTGACTTATTAGCCTGCTTTCTTCAGTTACACCAGAAGATGAGCCTGGTGGTGATGGGAATGGAATGCCATCAGTGTGTAAAATAGGCATTGTCACAGAAGAAACTTCAGGATATCGAACCTTACTTTTGTTTTTGCGGTTGAAACCAAATGATTTTGTTAAACAAAAATAGCAATCTGTATGGTGATTTGTTGGCATTCTCCACATCATTGGTACTCCAAACTGCAAATATTTATTTTTGCCTGCTTCCCAGTTGGTTAAAATGCTTTGACAGCTCACACAAACTACATGAGGGACCCATGGTTTGTCCAGGTTTCCAATCGAAAAACCAAAATAATGAAAATAAGCTCTTTTCACTGAGTCCGTGATGTTTCTTCTGTCTTTTGACAACACAATCTTGCCACAAATGTAACAAAAATGGTCTGGATTAGTTTTACAAACCCTCGATGACATTTTAGAACACAAAATTATTATTAAGACACTTTTTAACAAATTATTTCACTTTTTACACAATCCAACTTATGCGCGGGTAGTCGTAAAATGTTTTAATGTTTAACTAAAAAGTTTGACGTGATAGAAATTTATGAATACTAAATTTATTTATGTAGGGTAGTAATGTATCAAAAACAATTAATGTAATCTTTGCGTTCGACAAAAAGTTTTTTTTTGTAAACTAGTGTAATTAGACTTTCAAAGGAAGAAAACAAAGCGTTGTGTAACTATACAAACGATATACAACTTTTATTAGTAAGGGGGATAATGAATAATATAATTATGTATGTATATAATGAAATAAGGGAAGTAATAATTTACTTCATAGCACAGAATTTGAGCGTAAAATTTAATTATAGACTAGCACTTACTGTAACTATTCATAGAAGGCTTTGCGACTAGAATCATGTAATTACAGAACTAGTTTGTAATTCCGTGAGTGTTTAATTACACTCACGGTATTACACACAACACACATTGCCTTCTCAAGAGAAACGTTTTTAATTGTTGAAATGGAAATAATAAGACCAACATTATTATTTTTGGAGCTATTAAAAACGAAATGATAAGACTAAAATTATGATTTTTGGAGTTATTAAAAACGAAACAATAAGAATAAAATTATGATTTTTGGAGCTATTAAAAACGAAATGATAAGACTAAAATGATTATTTTTGGAGGTATGAAAAACGAAATAATATGACTAAAATTATTATCTTTGGAGCTATGAAAAACGAAATAATAAGACTAAAATTATTATTATTGGAGCTATTAAAAACGAAATATTAAGACTAAAATTATGATTTTTGGAGCTATTGAAAATGAAATAATAAGACTAAAATTATTATTTTTGGAGCTATGAAAATCGAAATAATACGACTAAAATTATTATTTTTGGTACTATTAAAAACGAAATAATACGACCAACATTATTATTTTTGGTATTCCTAACATTTTTATAAATCCGTATCAACTATTTGTAGAACACAGTCGCCGCAGCAGATACTTTCCAGTGAATACTTTCCTTAACGTACTAAAGAGTACAAGTTGTAATGAATAGAATAAGTTTCTTCCAAACACATTGCAATCTTGGCGGACGGAACGGGGAGGCGATACATGAGAACGGTACATAGTTTTGTTTTAAAAGTTCCTTTTGCAGATTATTTTTGTAGCTTTGTAAGAGATGTAGGTATCTTTTGAAACAACGTTATCATAGTATATAATACTAGTGCTGTTATCACTATTTCAACATTGCTGAAGTACGAAAATATTTTAGACTGATTCGTCATTATATCAGCTGAATAACATCTACCTACTGCCCCATGCCTGCCTGGTTTTATAGCCCCATCCTCTCCTCCTCCCAAACATAGGCAAAAGATGTCAAATAATTTGGTGATATATTGTTATGCCAAGACGAATATGAATTCTTTTTTCATACTCGTATAAATAGAGAAGCACATACACAAAACAAAGACAAACTAGTACGTTTGCTACGGCGGAATTGACCATGACTTGCATAATTCACACTCGATTCAAAATCAAAACCTTACCCAATTCCAATTAGGTACCAAAATACCCATTAAACAGATAGTGCCCATATTTCACTCCAAGTGACGCTTTGTCAAAAAGCTGAATCTAATACGCGATTAACCCTTCAACTGCTCGCGTGGGTCGCAACGATTTCACATGAATGGTGGAGGGTTAGGCCGGGATAGTCGACTGGCGTTAATCGGGACGTTATCGCCGAAGAGCTACAAAAGACGGGATGACTTTATTTTCTAATAAATTTAACACACATTTTATATATTTTCCGGTGCGATTGGTTGGTGTTGTATGTATTGTTGTATGTGGGGGTAGCGGTAGGAACCTCAAGGGAAAAGTGCCTTAGTACATATTGGTAGATTGAAGTTCGCGCGAGAAATTATTTGTTTCAATGATTTCTTTGTTGCCTGTCCAATACCTAATACAATAATGAAATTATATTTCAAATAAAGCGTTAAATTGTAAATGGTTTGTTGCAGTTCACAATATGTAAAAATCTATAATTATAATCTATGTCGCGAGATTATAAACTAACGATGTTCATAATAATACGGTGCCATAATGTGTACAGACGCCAGCACATCAAGCTACTACAATCTGTCAAATTTATTTTATAGATTTTCAACTTTATCGCTAAAGGATAAGGTTCAAAGTTGATTCGGAAAATTTGACAGTTTCGTGTAGCTTGATGTGCAGCTGCTGGCGTCTGTACATCATTTTAAGGCTGAATGCACCTAGTTTATTTTGCCCTCTAAGCTGTCTGCCCCCACAAAAATCAATGTTGATTGTACTCTTTTTTAACGCTTGTCTATGCTTGTTTGTCGCTTTCTGTGTTTTTCTTGTTTTTTTTTTTTTTGTGATTAGGTACTCTATGGATAAATTACCAAGTGGTTAGAAAGACTTGACAACAGTGCTGTTTAAGAGTATACTACGCGAGTTTTTGATAGATAAAACGTACTACAGACTGAGTTTTTATCAGAGAAAATAATTGCCTGAATTGCTCTAGACTGATGGATCTGGGCTTCTGGCTTTTGTTTAAACTTAAGTGAATGTTAATTATATAAATGTTGCATGCCGAATGGTGAATTATGGCTTAGCTTTAATGTAGTTAACACGTATTGTATTACCCATATTTGCAAAACAAATGTCTATTCTATTCTATAGATTTATCAAATAACAGTAAATAGATTAAGACCCTTTTCATAAAATGATAATGCTAAGTTCATAATAAACTGAACTCCTTCTTCTTCATGGGTCCCTCATGAATTTACAACTGCGAAAACGATCAAGATTTTAAATCTCACGTCGTTAATCTGGTGCGGTAAAAGCACTTTTAACACAAACATGTTTATGGTGTAAATTCTGAAATTGGCACAAACATTTTTAGCTGAAAGGTAGAAAAATATGGACCGTGTGATTTCTAATAAAAGACTTTTTTTCTGTTGGGTACATAACTATCATTACCTTGCCCTGCGCGTCTCTTCTTCTGCCCCGTTGGTCTGGTGTTTGCAAGTGCGACTGCTAAGCGTGAGGTCCTGGGTTCGATTCTTGGGTCGGACAGTGTTATTGGGTTCTTCCATTGGGAATTTCTTAATAACAGCCTAGAGTTTAGAAGTCGGTGGGTTGATACCCCCGTGCCTCGGAAAGCACGTTAAGCACATCCTGCGCCTGATCTTTCTCCGGTCGTGTCAGATTGCCATCCCATTGGACAATGAGAGGGAGAGAAGAGAGAGTGCACCTGCGTCTGCACACACACATGTGCACTGTAATATCTCCCGCGCCGATGGTTTTTGCGAGATTGGTCGCCATAGCTGAAATTCGGTCTGGAGGACTTCTTTTTTACACAGGGAGGTTTTAGGATCCCAAAAATATATTCAGAAATTGAATAAAATTCTTATGTGCCAAATCAGGTAATGGGATATTATCTGTAGGTCACGAAATAGGACCTTATTAAATAAGAACAGAGCCTCAAAAAAAAAAAAAATCTACAAGAATTCATTCCAGATGTATGAATGTAACTGCATTAGCCATGTATCTGCCAAAAATGTAAACTTTGAGTGTATGGAAAAATAACTCAGTAAAGTTCAGTTTACGCTACAACTTCAAACATTTTTAAAACTTTTTCAATAGTGCTAGTCATTCTGAAATCAACTTAATGACCAATAAAATAAAGTTGATATTTGTTTAACTTGAAATAATGTTAATTTGAAACTTAAGTTTGAATAGATTCATTTGATTATCTAAAACTTGTGCTTCATTAACCTGTATCAATTCAATGTGTGGCTACAATTACGTACCTAATGTGTATTTAGTTTTGTGGCTACACATTAATACAATATTTTCAAAACCAAGATTGTAGATAATACAGGGTGAAATTGAAAACATGCGACAAATCGAAATGGGAGATTGTACTCATCATTATGAACAACTTTTAGTATGGGAGCAAACCTGAAATTGCGAAAAAAAAATCAGCTGTTCCCTACATTTGACGCATGTTTTCAATTTCATCCTGTATAATGAATTCTTGTTCATGTAACTATCCACAACTTTTTGAGTCTGACAGCTCCTAGTTGCTTCTGTACTTTGTACACGGCACGGTTTCATTAAGGTACGGCATATTAATCGCGCCGTTGAAAAAACGTTTCGGTAAACAAGCTTCCATAGTGATCCGTACAACACTGACAAACCGTGCCAATACACGGCGTATAAACCGCGCCGTAGAAGAAACATGTCTGTGTACAAGCTTCCATAGTGTACCATACAACACTGACTACCGTGCCTACACGCGGACGAATAAACCGTAGTTTTTCACGGCGAGAAAAACATGATTGTGTGTAAAATGTGCCTAAAGGTGAATACAGACATAGGCGGTGTCCTGCGTGAGCGACGAATACGACACAAAGCGACGCAACACGACGCGACGTAATGCGACGCGATGCTACACGCGACAAATGTCCTACGTGATTTTGGTCATTACTTCTCGAATCATGGAGAAGTACAGTACAATTTTAACAGGAAACCGTTAATGGGGACAACGGGAATACATTGTAATTATTTTTATTGAGTTCCGAATGGGGACAACAGGAACAGACGGAAAGTTCATATGTAGTTCGTGGTGTCGCGTCTAATCGCTCTCAAAACAAGTACGCGTTACGTCGCGTCTCGCCGCAGACTGTCATATAGGACGCAAGCAGGGTATGCCGTTGAGTTGATCGCGTTCGTCGCGATCGCAGCGTCGCGTCACGTAGGACACCGCGATAGCGAGGCATGCGCCGCGCACGCCTCGCAACACACGCCTCCGACTAACGAGTAAGCCTCACCACGAATATGAACGTCCACACATTGCGAAGTATGCGATGAGCGCCGCGCGCTGCTCATGCCTCGCAAAGTCTGTATCCGCCTTAAGCTGTCAACCCCCGTTACCGCCTTTGCCAACTGCATAATCTCTTCACAAAGGAAGAAAAACTACACACTGAAGTGCAGATAAGTAAAGGTAAAGCAAAATATTCACGTTTTTCTTTTTGAAATCCTGCTATTCACCTACAACCAGTAGATCAACTATCTCAATTACTATAGCAATGAAGAAAGAGCCACAAGGTAATTTAGTACCTACACACGAGTATCTGAGTTTCAGTCTGAATCTCAGACAGGGCTGAGTTCGTGTTGTCTCCAGCAATTAGTGTAAACACCGTCGACCTACAACCGTGAGGGCACTTCACTCCGGCCCGCTCCACCGCGGGCTGTGGCTTGGTGACAGGCGGTAGCGATAGCGGGAATAAGGCGACGTTAGTTTTGACATTTACTTGTTGATATCTTTATGACTCGGTTCCAATTACTGCCACATACAAATGAGGTAAGCTTTTCTCACCTTTGGCCTCCACTTTGTATACCTTCGAAAAATAAGTAAGAAATTGAAGAAATTTTATAAATATTATAAACTAGCAGTACCACGCGGTTTTACCCGCATAAGTGTCGATCCCGTGGGGATATCGGCATAAAAAATCATTTCTGTTAATCCAGGTTTTACTTAAGTACCTGTGTGCCAAGTTTCATCCAAATTCATTCAGCCGTTTGTGCGTAAAGAAGTAACAAACATACAAACACACTCACAAATTTTCGCCTGATAATGATGTTGGCTTAGTGACTCAGAAACTGTGTTATAGAGGTCAGGTAAGCAGTCGCTCCATGTAAAATACTGGTACTCAGTTGCATCCGGTTAGACTGGAAGCCGACCCCAACATAGTTGGTAAAAGGCTAGGCAGATGATGATTGTTTTCAGCGAAAAGTACTATACGCAAACATGTATGGCTTGTGTAGTACTAGCTGACTCGACGAACTTTGTACCTGAGCCGCTGTTATTATGTAGCCACGGGCATGACCAATTAAAATCACCCCCTTATTTAACTTGAAGTAAAAGTAGGTAATATTCACAGTTCACTGATCGCAGTACTATGTTGAAACTTTCTACTTATAAATTAATCAGTCGATCCCATCCCTAAAAGTTCACCCCCGTTCATAGTGATTAACAATTTGACTGTTATTTTGTTGAAATCGCTATAATTACGACTAAGACCTCTCCTTAAGCCCTCGTCAGTAAATGCAGAGAACTTGCACCGCACGCTTGTTTGCTCCACAAATATGTCTACATAAATAAGGGGTATATTTCAAATAAAAAATAATCATATCATGCTTATATTTCTTGAAGGAGTAAGTAAGAATGTGGAACATTTACCGGTACTAACATTTAATTTTATGCAGTGGGGGTCATCTTTTGTTGTCAAACTACTTCTAAACAATTTTATTTTTTTTGAAAATCGTGTTTTTTGATTCACATCCGTCACCTTTAGTAACCTGAAAGTCTTTAAACGGACTCCGGACCCAGGTTGGCCGAAGCAAGGAAAACCTGTTCAGGTGGAGATTCATGGACGACTCTGCCTTGGAGTGTAAATGTGGTGCTGTTCCACAAACGATGGGACACTTAATCATGTAAAATGATGATGATGTCATTTTAAATAAATAAATAATAATAAATAATAAATGTCCTGCATGCGTGTCCTGTCAGATGCACGTTACAGGAACTGATGGACGGTGTCGATGGCGCCAAATAAGTAGCCGAATTCTGGGCCGGGTCCATTTAGATTGCTATCGACACGCTAAGAAGAAGAAGAACTCGTATTCAATTATTGTCCCAAATATACAGTGTATAAAAGTCCCATTACTAACCCACCCAACAAATAGCCGTTATCTACGCATTCGCATCAGACGAAATAACATTGAGCAACAATTAAGTATTGCTGGGAAACGACTTGTATTTTTTGTGTGAAAAATTGCAGTTTACGACAGTGTGCAATGTATCGCACGCAATACATTGTGCTTATGGATGCATGCAACGTTACAAGACTTATGGGGGTGTGAAAGTCCAGTTAGAACATTTAAAACTTGCTTAACCGTCTTTTTAAGTCCGTTATTAAGTGAAAAATAAATAGAACCATAAGACGAACAGTAATAGAGCGATAAGACCGCCCATTGTGTCACCCATTGTAAAGTTTCTATATTTATGTCTGTAATTTATATGGTGTACATAATAAAGAGTATTCTATTCTATTCAATAACTTTAATTTATGAAAAAAAGACGACCGAAAGTCTGAAAACCGGCCTTAACAAGAGGTATCTTTATACCCAGTAACTGGGTTGTGCAAGTCCGATAGGCAATCAATCCATGTAAAATATTGGTATTCAACTGCATACTTTTAGACTGGAAGCTGACTCGACATAGCTGGCATAAGGTAGGCAGATGATGATGTTTTGACAAAAACACATGCATAAACGTCCTTTAACAAATATAATACTGCACCTACTTTCAAAAGATTCCCATATTTTACCATACCCCTCTAAACAACATAAGCAGCTCAACTTATTACTCACTTTCCCAAATAAAATACCGTATTAAAGAACCTAAACAAATACCGCATGAAGCGAAAACTTATTAGGACGGTCATAAGCACCCTTATTTGCCATCAAAACAGTTCTGTTCCTTTGTAAGGCTGGATCCGGTTTTGTTCCAAGTGTTTGTGCAAGAACCCAAACGCACCTGGGTTCTTCGAATTGTATGAAGAATTCTACAAATGTTGGTCGCCGCCTAACCAAATAGAGGTGCGATAGAGTTTGTATAGTGTAACAATAGTGAGTTTAAGCAATGGGTTTTACAAGTTAATGTTCGTGGTTTTGATTAATTAGTTAACTGTAATTTGAACTTGGGTTTAGTCTTTGTATAGCTGTTAACATAGTCAATAGTAGCATGCTTGAGATTTGACCTCAGATATGTTTGGTTTAAATAGCAGGATTAACAAAATTACAATGTACAGGGTGGTAAGGACGTCGACGCAAAATTGTAAACATTAAGAGGAAATGCATAAATGTTTTTGTTAAAACATATTTAAACATGTATTTAAAATGTATGAAAAGAAATAAACGAGAATAATAATATGTACAAGGATATAAAAAGCAGGGGCAATCATCAAAGAGTAACAAAAAATTCGTCCGCATCGTTATCAACAGGAAAATTGCCCAAGTGTCGACTATTAAATTATATGATCTACTGGACGAACAGACGTCCCCATAAAACTATAACTAAGACGTCTTGAAATAAAGCATTCATAAAACTAACAATTCTGTACCAGACAACGTTTTATTCAGACGATATCCATTGCATTTTGTAATAGAATTAAATAAATAAAGTGCAAAGGAGCGTCTGTATTTTAATTTTAATGAAAGTGCACCAGTTATCTGTAGAATTAGCGAAACTTATTATCTTGTTTAACAAGGAATATGCAGGCCGTCACCTGATATCTGTGAAGGTGTTTGTGTGTGCGATAAGGCAGCGGGGACACTAAGGAGGTTCAATATTTTCTTATTCTAATTGTTGAGTATGTAATGTCATCGTTCTCCTGAATCGCTTCCCTTATCACAATTTATTTGGGGTCGGCGCAACATGTATTTTTCTTCTATACTTCTCTATTAGTCGTCACCTTGATAGTCACCCCCTTTCTAACTATATCATCATTCACACATTCCATCCATCGTTTCTTTGGTCTTTCGCTACACTTATAGTCATCGACATCCATACTCAAAACTCTCCTCCCGACATTTTCCTCATGTCTCCGTAACACATGCCCTTACCATGACAACCGATTTCCACACAACTTTTCAGTTACCAGTGCCACTTTCAAACTTCCTCTTACGAGTATGTACTCATTTCTTATTCTATCCATTCGTGTAACACGACACATCCCTCTTAGCATTCTCATCTCAGCTGCATGCAATTGCCTTTTATTCATTCCTTTTGTGGCCCAACATTCTGATCCATGCAAGACAGCAGGTCTAATCTTGGTTTTATATATCTTCCCCTTGAGTTTAAGGGGAAGAGTCGCATATTGTTCCCGTGACCTATGTTGAGTATGTAATGAATTTTAATAATTGCACATACATAATAACATTAAACTCACGCTTTCTTCCAATGGGGGTAGACAAAAACTACATAAAGTGCTACGATCCTTAGATACTCCTTTTGCCTCGTTTTCTTTCATACATATGGTCAGACACTTATGCTGGTTGCGAGTACTGCGCATCTTTTGAATCAATATTATATTACCAGCTTTTTCTCGCGACTTCATCTGCGTGAAATTTTACCCTCCCCCATTCACCCCCTTAGGGGATTGATTTTTGAAAAATCCTTTCTTAGTGCACCCCTAGACCTCATGAGAAACCTGCGTGCCAATTTTGGAATCTCTAGACCCAGCGGTTTGGTCTGTGCGTGGATATGTCAGTCAGTCAGTTTCTTCTTATAAACAGGGTTATTGGAAAAACACTAACAACCTCTTAAGAGGTCATTGTACTCATCATAATGAACAACTTTTACTATGGGACCAAATCTGAAATCGCGAAAAAAAAATCAGCCGTTCCCTACATTTTGACGAGTTATATGAACATAAAATGTAGGGAACAGCTGATTTTTATTTCGCGATTTCAGGTTTGGTCCCATAGTAAAAGTTGTTCATAATGATGAGTACAATGACCTCTTAAGAGGTTGTTGGTGTTTTTTCCAATAACGCTGTATATTTAGATGTAATTGAATAATTTTAAACATATTAAATTTGCAATTTCCTTACATAAAATTTTAATGCATGCCTATTAACCAGTGTTTTACAAGTAAGCAAATAAATAAACGTAATAAAAGAGTAAGTAATCTCTCGAAATACTCACACAAAATTTTCCTCAAGATCTAAGAGACCCCCGCCACATCAACGCATACAATCCTTATCCAACCTTTATTCAGCTGAATACAAGCTGGAAGCTTGTGGCTGTCACCTGACAACTCCTCTTAAGCTTTTCTTTCATAATTTTCTTTTATCGCAAGACGCAAAAGCTTCTTGGATATTATCTTTTATCTATTCATAGAATTAAAACCAGTATTAAGACCGCCTTCCCTTATTAAAAATGGTTTTACTTTTTTGGGAAGTAAGATATTTAAAAGCGTTTTATTTAAAACGTATTATGCCTTTACTTGAATGAAATATTTGAATATCAGAATTAATAATAAGAGTTGAGTATACTCGTAACTGATATTCTCTTCCCAGTAATCGGACAATATGTATTTTCCAACAACGACAATTTACTGCATCACTGTACAATACCGTCATCAGTTGGAGCACGGGACCCGATCTCGGAACCGTAGTCTCCGTGCTTCACCCAGGTGGAGAAACTAGGTGAAGCACGGGTCCGTCCCCCACGAATTTAATATGTGAATAATGATTTCGCTATTGTTGAAGGTTTACCAAGAATATGGTGTGTGATTAAGCTGCTTTAATATTAATTTAGTGATTCAACTTACGTATGTTTTCATGATTTCAGTTAAACCACTAAAAAAAATTTTGATCAGATAAATATTATTATAAATTATAAATATTATAGCTGTGGACGTCTTTCGGCTGAAATGATGAAGATGATGATAGAAATCCATCATTTAACCAGTCAGCCTATATTTCGGATATGCAAGACTAGTTTCACACCAAACCGCCTTTATTCATGAGCTTCTCACGCGAATCGCGAACCAAATCTAGTCAGGCATAACCGAAACATGCATAAATCACACATCATTATTGTCATAGATATGAATTAGGCCTCCGCTTGATATTGCCTGCTAATCTAACTAGGCATGGTCCGTGGTTTCACTCTTATCCTAGCAGAACTATGTAACATTTACCAAAAATCATACATATGCCATCAAAATCATAACTTGTAAAACAAACCAAGTCTCGCAACTTAGTTCTTCTACCGTAAAAATTTGTGAGATCCATGTAATATCAAGTCGGCTAATTTATTCAGTCCCTACTTAAGGGACCTTCTGTCTTAAGTTATTACGCAATTAGCTAACCTAACAACATCTTGTAGTGACCATATCAATATTAAATATCTTTTATGTTTTAAATAAATAGATTGACTTGGCCATCGTACCGTCGTATAATATCAACGTAGGGGTGTTCAGAATCATGTACAGACGCCAGCACATCAAGCTACTACAATCTGTCAAATTTCTTTAATAGATTTTCAACTTTATTGCTAAAGCTTAGGGTTCAAAGTTGATTGGGAAAATTTGACAGTTTCGAGTAGCTTGATGTGCTGGCGTCTGTACTAAATCCATGGTAATAGGTTACACGCGGATGTACGCCACCCTGTAAAGTATAATACAATGTAAAGTATAGTTCGCAGATAATCTAACTTCATATTTATTTTCCCTCATCATCAACTAGGCAGATATTTTTTTTTAATTCGTCTGGTATTTAGTGTATGATTGAGTGAGTGATTTAACATTATCATCAAGATGCCTAGCCTTTTCCCAACTATGTTACGGTCGGCTTCCAGTTTACCCGAATGCAGCTGAATACCAGTATTTGACATGGAGCGACTGCCTATCTGACCTCCACAACCCACTATTTATTTTATTTTTTATTTATTTTCCCTATGTTCTACAAAAGTACATACACGTTAACAAACACGGCGTAGGTATAGTAACGAATTTAAAACGGCACACAGTGTGGACTGCAAATATTCGTAGTTCCGACTCTCGACATATGCACTCACAACAGGGCTGACAGTCGACAGTTTTACCGTCGACCTTTTTTTAAAAATAAAACCTTTACAAGCCATATTTTTTGACTCGGATTTTATTTTGATTTATAGTATAGTTTTTGTGTAAAGCTAGAAATAAAATAACTGTGAAAGGTATAAAAATGTGCTTAATAGTGTTAATTTTTATAAGGCTTCTCTATCTGAATGGGTAGGTACCTAATTGGGTACCCATTTTACCTACGTTTCCATTGGGACACGATATATTAATATTTATTTATTTATAAATATATATATTACACTTTATTGTACACCAGATAATACATAACAAAAACATACATTTAATAATACAAAACATACAACGGGCGGCCATTCACAGCTCTTAAGTATCTGTCAAGCTCCGCTAATGAGACACAATTGATTTTCTATTGTTTCGTCACCGATAGGCGACGCGCGAAGCTTGACCGGTTAAAGACATCTATCCAACTATTATTTAGCTAGTATACTTTTCTAGATTACCTAATCCATTCAATTGTATTTATGTTCCGCAAAACATTGCTTCTTGAACTTTTACTCACTGAACTTATAGAATTTGAACCAACATCTATTAAATATATAAAAAGCAATTAATTCACAAATTAAAAAAAAAGCTCTGACAACAAAAAGTTGTAAGTCGCGTTCAACGCTTAACCCCGTTAACCACAAAACTAAATCATCGGCCGAGAACAGACCATAACTCCCAAAACCAACAAATCCAAATCTTGTCACCCGCTAACCCTTACTAACATAATTCCTGGCGTTCTTAACTCGGCAGCTTAAAATGGTATCGTAAAGTGACTCGCACGAACCAGCCCCTGCTTTAAGGGGTCATGACATAGTCGAGAAATAAAAAGTGAGGGCAAAATTATAACTGGAACGAGCTTTTTGCTTAAGTGGAACGAAACTCTGCATTATGAACAGATTCAAAGTATAACGTACTAAATAGGGAAAAAGCATTGTGCTTTTGTTGTGTAGACTGTAATATATTGTCTGTTGAAGAAGTACTCCGGCGTAACAAAGGGGCTGTATTGTAGTCGAATAGATGATTGTGCGGTACGTGATAAGCAAAATGATGTATGCATAGTAATGTCTCAATCTGATCTTAATTACATATTGCCTGGAGTCGTGCGGTTGCATACAGAGACGTAGGTCGCGGTAACTTTTTGCGGTGATGTTGTATCGCGTTTTGGGATCGCTCGAATGCATTTGAAGTTTATGTAGGTATTACTAGCTGCGTTCTGCGGTTTCACCCGCATAAGTGTCGATCCCGTGGGAATATCGGGATAAAAAGTAGCCTGTATGTTAATCCAGGGTGTCAGCTACCTCCATACAAATTTTTACCATAATTGGTTCAGCCGTTTGAGCGTGAAGAAGTAACAAACATATAAACACACGTGTGTGTGTTTATGTTTGTTGTATATTATAAAGGCGAAAGTTTGTGAGTGTGTGTGTACACAATTACAAACTTTCGCCTTTATAATATTAGTGTGTTTATGTATGATAGTAGCTCGTGGTTATTGTCACCTTTTTGCGACTCTATTGCTAAAGTTTCGTTACAAAAAGTTACACAGTGCAAAGGTTTTATTGAAAAGTCTATGTTACAAATTGCCTCAACCAATTTTGTCCATTCATATTTTTTCGAGGCGTAAATTGCCCACAACCTGAGTGTATTGATTAAAAAAAAAAACATCGCAAAACACCAATAGTATTACGAGGCGCGTTTCCATGCAAAGTCCGGTTGAAAATATTCTAACAAATGTACGAACAGAGGCAATGGCCAAAATAAATGTAATCGTGTGGTCGGCACAATAATCATTTGAATACGAATGTACTGATTTTCTAGGGGAAAACGTTTACATTACCGACCAAGTTGTTGGGAACAGGCGACAAAAACGAAATACTTTACATTTCGGGTGTCTTTTCTTTTCAAGGTAAAGTTTGGGGTGCTGCGCCTAAATTGTAGTACGACTGTTATTGTTTTATTTGTTTAAGTTAGTTCATGAAGACAGATATTGTATGTGTAATGTGTACAAAGTCGAAGTATTTGATTGTCAATTTTATACCTCAGATTTACTTAAGGTTAGATTAAGTTTAAAAAATAAAACATTTATGAGGACTAAAATCCTTTTTAACAAAAAAAAAAAAAACCGACTTCCAAAAAAACACTACAAAGTGAAAAATAACTTTAATTTCGGAAGTCGGTGTCTTTGGATCTGTATTTTAGTTTTTTGCCACCGACTTCCGAAATTAAAGTTATTTTTCACTTTGTAGTGTTTTTTTGGAAGTCGGTTTTTTTTTTTTGTTAAAAAGTTTTTATTTCACGCTTTTTAGTGGGTCTGCTTCTAATTTATCTCAATTACAATAGCCTAGTGTCAACTTTCTCATTGCCTTTAACAAAATATTGCTTTTACCGATGCAGGGAAGTTAATTGTTGAAGAGTTCTCCTGGTCCACCATCAGCTCCATATCACCATTCACATTGTGCCGAGCATAAATTGCTTAGCAACCATGTTAAAGTATCGAATCGCAACCCGTGAAATAGTACGGAGATATTATTGAGTAGTTCCGGTGGCCATCTGTGGTCTTCATCATCAGTTCCACTTCACCAAATGGTGCTTTCCGAGAGCAAATGCACGAGTGTTACTATAAATAATTTTGAAAGAATTTTCTTTTAACTCCAAGCCGTTGAGGAGTTGTACCTTCCATCATCAGCTCATCCACCTGAGATGATGATTATCAGATGCAAATACTTAAACAGCTTTAGAAAATATATGAAAATGGTACTATGTGCCTATAAAATTTGAAGGTTGCCCTCGATTTCCCTGGGATCCCATCATCAGATCCTGACCTGATGATCATGCAACCACTTGGGAAGTATACCCTTTCAAACAAAAGAAAAATTTTCCAAATCGGTCCAGGCGTCTTCGAGAAATCGGGGAACATACATAAAAAAAAAAAAAAAAAGATTCCGACGAATTGAGAACCTCCTCCTTTTTTTGAAGTCGGTTAAAAATGGAAACAATACTGCGCTAGTCTAACTGTCGAAACCAAAATGGACAATTCGACATTCATCCTGATATTTTATGGCCTGAAATTCGAGCATTTTTAAAACCTGGCTGACTGACGTAACCTTATTTTTGTAAGCTTGTTTATTGCCAACAAGGTAATGGTTTTAGACATTTATTTCTCAAAAAGAATACAGTTCACTTATCATGAGAAGTAGAATCTTAATACTTGATACACGAACTTATGAAGAATGGTAGGTAATGGTAAATAAACAAGCAGTAGATGCACAATTTTTTTGAAATTGCATTTCTATTGCATTGCCATTGCGTTGCTATTGCATTGCTATTGCCTTGCCATCAAATGAAGCAAGATGTCAATATTTTTAATTTGTTAATGTTTCAAGCTTTTATAAAAGTAAAATAGACTTCTCTGTGACGTTTTTCTGTCCGCCAGTGTACAGTCACCTACCTTTCAATACCGGTTGTATCGCTTTTCCACGCTTCGCCAATAATAACCGACTTTTACGACTATCTCACCTATTTCCACTTCACGCTCGCTTTTTCTTTGTTTACAAATGGCTATGAGTTACAATGAGGGTGTCATATAATTTTATTATTTTTATTTAGCTATGCTTATTGCTGCTCTTCGAGAGCTGTTAAGTTTTGTGCCGAGTACCTACTTTCTATGAGTGTTGTTTCGTGTATGACTTTTTTGTTAGGATTACGCTTACGGAATAAAAAGGGTAAATAAATAGTAATCAAATAAGAAAAATTCAAAGTGAAATGCATTTATTTCAGGTACAAAAAGGGTTTGATAGGGTTTGGCACGTAAAAGGCACGTGTTATTTCACATTCATACTGAAAATGTTGACGTTTAACATTCAAATTTACAAGAAAATAAAATTGATTCTAGCTGTCCCTTTCAGGAGCAGTGGTGGCCCAGTGGTATCAGCCGCGACTTACAAGTTGTAGGTCGTAGGTTCAAACCCCGACAGGCGCTTTACTTTGTGTAAATTATTTCATCACCACTGCTCTCAAAACGGTGAAGGAAAACATCGTGAGGAAACCGGCATGTCCTAGAACCAAAAATTCGAAGACATGTGACATCCACCAACCCGCACTGGGCCCGCGTGGTGGATTACGGCCCACTCCCTCTCACAGAGAGGAGGCCTGTGTCCCAGCAGTGGGAACGTTATAGGCTGATTATGTATGTATGTATGTAGCTGTCCCTTTCAGAAGGTATTTCATATAGAGAAGAACGAGCAAGAAACTCTATCTAGTTACTCTTTTAAAATGTTTTACAATATTTGTAAAATCACCTTCGTCATCATCATCATCATCTTTGTCATACATGAATTATATAATTATAATTATGTGTATACTATAATATATAATATGTACTATGATACATTCCTTACACTAGGGCGGGTTGTTTCACGTCCACTTGACGCACGTGTATACGTCGACAATCGCGCTAACTATCGTCAAACCAAAAAAAGCGTTGTTTCAAATTACGATTACAAAATTATCGCCTTGACTTGCATTAAATAATTACGATTACGTACTCGTTAATATTTGACGTACGTTTGTTACGTTAACCAACAGGCCCTTAACAGGAACATGTAATTGTCAACTTTTCGAACTGGCATGTCATTTTCGTTTCGGCAGTGCGCGGTCAAAAATTTCCTCTAGCTGCTAAACCTTTTGATACCGTAACTATTGTGTAGTTTTATGTAGTTAAACTACAGTTTCCTAGAAAATCGGTGGCCGCCATATAACGGTCGCGGTGATGGCTGTTTCGACTTTATTTTTTTATTTATTAAAATTTTTTGCACAAGTAAAAACTGTACAAAGGCGGACTTAATGCCTTGGGCATTTTCTACCAGTCTACCTTAGGGTGATGCAGAGACAATACACAGTAGGTGCAATAACAGAAAAAAAAAGAAAATATTTATAACTAAGATATAAGAATAGATATAAGAATAAATACATACATAGGTACAACAATATATATAACAAAATAGTTATGAGACATAGATAAGAAACCCTACAACAACTTAATTCTGAGACGAATCTGCCAACTTCTTGTGTATGTGTTCTCGAGCTTTCACTTTAAATGTGAACCGATTGGTGGACTTTACGGTGTCAAAAAACGCTCTCTAGAACACACCAGCTTACTCAAATAAATAACGTTTCGGTGTCGTCATTCGCCGGTAAATTGCAGACGCTATTTGGCGGCCACCTCTCTTCTAGGAAACTGTGGCTATACAAAACTATATGGTATGATGCGAGCTAATCAAGTTGTTCTATTGAAAACCGAAATCCTTTGGGCGCAACCCCATAACATGGTTTTAGAGAGGATCAATCAGGTACAGACCAAAATTCTTGGAAATCTAACCCTTTGTTCTTAACCTACTAGATTACCAGAATTGATACTGTTAATGCGTGCACAAAATATACAGGGTGAAATTGAATAGGTGTGCCAAATTAAAACATCTAATTTAACGGGTTATAAAGAAAATTTAGAGCATATCATTAAGGATGCACAAAGTGCCCGTAGTCGAGTGATTTGACAAGAGCTGCAGGCCCTTTATTTCGTAAAAACGGTCGGATAAAAACGGTTAGGTAAATAGTACTAGTTTAACGCGTTCATGTTGTGAACTCTGCGATGAATGCTTATGATACTTTAATTTTCTTATTTGTTTTGATATATTATGTTTTTTTTACTGGAACGCCGATAATTCGTGTCTACTTGAAGGCAATAACTTAGTTTGCACTATCTAAGAGGAAATTACGCGGTTTTTTTCAAGAATTTAGATTTGGGAAACGAAATTTTATAATGATTTTAGGCCCTTTACACATTATAATGCAGCGGCAGCGCTGCCGCAACCACGGCATAATGTGTAAACGGCCTAACAGTTACTGCAACTCCTATTTGATTTTATCTGCTCCTCCGAGTTGGCGCAAGTTTTCAATTACTTCCTGTATAGCTATTCCTGAAGTAGGTAGGTAATCCTATTCCTGATTTATTCAGAATAGAATATCCTTCGCAACAGAAAGATTCTTGGCTAATCAATAACATAAAAGCTTGTCGTCAATCAATGTATGAAGGTACCTACATATAATGTGCGTGCCTTACTACTTACATAATATATACATAGGCATACTTACATGGGTAACCTTTAGTAGTTTTCACGGCATAACACGTTTCTAATATATTATTAAAAGCGCGGGTCTCTACTTGATGTTTTCCATATAATCGTACTCGAGGGGAATGGAAAATCAAGTATATTTCACGCTTGGTAGTATTTGAGCCGCTATACTTGAAAATCACTACACTCTACTCCACTATAACATAAACAGGTGTATACCTTCTATTAAATATGAATATTTTAATAAAGGTATGAGGAACAGGGTGTAAAGTTCACTCATACTGTATAGAAAAGGGAGGATCCCCCTTGTACAGGGTGAAATTGAATTCATGGGCATCCTTTTAAGGGGTAATTGTACTCATCATTATGAACAATTTTTACTACGGGACCAAACCTGAAATAGCGAAAAAAAAACAGCTCTTCCCTACATTTTGACGAGTTATGTGAACATAAATGCAAGGAACAGCTGATTTTTTTTCGCGATTTTAGGTTTAGTCCCATAGTAAAAGTTGTTCATAATGATGAGTACAATGCTCCCTTAAACCAAAAAATGTCCATGAATTTAATTTCACCCTATATATATATGCTAGTTGCGCGGTAAACTCTGCTTGCGAGATGCAGGATTTTGCGTGACGTCAGTATGACGCGTTGTTCGCATGTGGCGTTGTAGATACCGCTACATGTTTAATGTATTTTGTAACACTTAATTTTGATAAGCATTTTAAGTTGCGTAACACACTATCAGTTACAAACTGAATAATTTTGAAGGACATAATAAAAAAGGCAGAAAAAACACTGAGCGAAAACGAAGTAATAGCACGGGCAGGCGATGCGATGCGACGGGGTGGGCCGGTAGAACAAGAAATTTCATGCGGGCGAAGTCGCGGGCAGAAGCTAGTTAATAATAATTATATTCCTTTCAAAATAAATTATAGGTAATTATGTAGGGACCTGTAGCAGTATCCAACCCGCACTGGGCCCGCGCGGAGGATTAAGACTAACTTCCTCTCACAAAGAGGAGGCCTGTGTCCCAGCAGTGGGAACGTTATGGTTGATTTTACTTCGCTGCCATTTTTAAGTACAGAGTACTAATTAATAATCCTTTTTGGGTAACACGATACCCCTTGGTAAGACTGATTATCAGATTTTCGGGCTTCTAACTACCCGTAACGGCTGTCAAAGATCTACAAATGACAGCCGAGACCACCGGCTTAACGTGCTTTCCGGGGTAAGGAGTGGTCTCGATATGTAATCGTTGGTCACCCATCTACGGACAGACTTCGTCAAATGTAGCATAACCTTCGCTCGACCATTTCAAACATAACTTTGTCAATAGTGCTAGTCACTCTGAAATCAACTTAATGATTATTGAAATAAAGTTGATATTTGTTTAATTTCATTTCAAATAGGATAGGGGTTTGTAGCACTGCGCGCTTTACCTACCTACCTAATTGTTCATTAATTAATAATTAATATGTAGTGGCACCGAGTTGCCGTGATATGTTTAAAGGATCAACAAATATTTGTAAACTGTTTTTGATTAATAAACAACAAGAATAATTTAAAAAAAAAAACCGTGCGGCTGATAATAGTGTTAAACGATTTATTATGCTAGAACCTGCTTCTCCTACGAAAACCTACTCATTGGTGAATTTGAAGAAGGGTCACGTCCCATAGAAAATTTACCCAGGCCCGACACAAAAGGAACGCATCTCAGTTATTTTGTTATATTAAATATAACAGAAATAAATTAACACTATTCTGAATATCAGTGGCTATCACCCATAAATTGCCATTTGATTTTGGTGAGGCAAAATATTTTAAAATAATTTTTTTAATGAATAGCAATTATATCCATTTAAAATGACTCCAATTTAGATAAAAATACAAAAATAGACAGCTGGAGGCCTTAACTTATTGAGGCATCCACAGGCAAGCCCGGTTAAGCAGACGATAACCTCAAAGTTGAACTGCGAGATGTCATTAAAAAAATATAAAATAAAATTGGCTTTCTGTGTTGAGATCTGTGCGTTTATTAACCGACTTCAAAAAAGGAGGTTCTGTATTCGACCCGTATGTATGTATGTATGTTTGTGTGACCGCGATTTTCTTAAACACTAATGAATCAATTTTGATAATTCTTTCACTAATGTAATCTACATACTTTTAGGAAGGTTTTAGTATATAATGCATTAGGTAATTATTCTTATGTACGAAGTTATATGCATAAATGTACGGCATCTCCGGCATTTCTATGCGAATTTGGACGATTCTTCTAGTCAGTGTCTTCCATTCTTCAATGCACTACTAGTGTTAATTGGATTTGTGTGGGGTAGGTACAACTAAAAAGTAAAAAATAAAAACTTTTTTACAAAAAAAACCAACTTCTAAAAAAAAACACACTACAAAGTGATAAATAACTTTAATTTCGGAAGTCGGTGTCGTCAAACGAAAATGTGGAACCAACGACACCGACTTCCGAAATTAAAGTTATTTATCACTTTGTAGTGTTTTTTTTTTTTTAAATCAGTTGTTTTTTTTTTCTAAATTTTGTCAAACCGTCGTAATATATAATAAATATAAATATTATATTTTACGACGATTTTTTTTGGCTTTCTCTTTACCGGACTTGATTAAGTATTTTCTTTATGAGTAGTTCGTTGTTATGGCTGACGATAATTGTGCTGCGTGTGAAGGTTTGATGAAAATATAAAGGAATAAATGCATCAACAGAATATAACTGCACGTGCTACCACGGTAAAAGGACGCTCGGAAGTTACGCACACGTCATTAGTGTCGTGTATTATTCTTCTTCTTAGCGTGTCGATGGCAATCTAAATGTACTCGGCCCAAAATTCGGCCACTTGTTTGGCGCCATCACTAGCGTCCATCGCGCGTATATTATTTGTCGTAGCGTGTATTATTTGGGGTGGGCTAGACATCAGGATCACTTTGACCATCCCGCACTGGGTATGAATTATGTTTTATGAGACTTTGACATTGAATAAAACAAACCATGATTTCCAAATATTGGTTTAATTTTTATTTCACAAACGGCACTGAAAAAGCTCAAACTCAGTGTGTTTAGTATCTAACTATCTACCAAAATATTCCACTGTCTATCCAGCTTCTTAATGACACCCTAATCTCTAATCTGCATAAATCACCGATTAAGACGATTTTAATGAACTCTAACTCGATTGTTATACTAGAAGTTTATAAAATACATAATCCAGTTCCATCACCAGGTCACCTCGATAATTCCATAATTATTGTATCGTCATTGAATTACATAAGTACAATTACGAATTTTGTAGGTAAATAGGTACTCGTATTAAAATAAAATTGTATATCGCCTGAACAAAAACACAAGGCAATATTTTGGTGTTAGCCATTGATTTCGAATATAAAAAATATATATTTTAGCTACATTTAAAATAACAAAAAAAACTGAGATATGTCTCTTTCGTGTCGGGTCTGAGTCACAAATGACCGTTCTTCTTTTCACAAAATGTTCTACTAATTAATACTAAAAAATCTTATTCGGTAATCTAAGTTCCTGTAAGCACAGTTGGTATCGCGTGTTTTCTGATAAGTAAAAATTACGTTTAATTGGATAAAGCAATGGAAAATGCAACCTTCCCAAACCTTATCTTTCGTTACTACATTCTATACCACAAGTAATTTAGCAATCTAGTTCTGCGACAGACATGCAAATTACCTAACAATCTAACCTAGTTTCTTTGTCCTCAATAACAAAGTTTTTGACTTATTATTGTATCAACCTTCAAAACGTTCGCTTCTTACCTTACTATATAATAAAGAAGCAATAACAACTGCCTATTTTCTTTCCAAAATTAACTCCCAAGCCCGTTTAAGTACAAGCGAATTTGATTCTTGCTGACTAAGGTTTTTATTAGCCGTAAGAACGAATTTGGCAAGCACATAGATCAGTTAACTTTTCCTTCGCAATATGTTTTTCGTAAACTAGTATTAAATTATACGCTGCAGTCGAAGCGTGCTACTGACGTTGTAATGTAGTAGGTATTCTCAGTTTCATAGATATTAGAGCTCATATTTTTTCTTGTTTTATGATTGCATCGTGTTTAGAATAAATTAAGTTTTTCAAAGATGTAGCTGACAGCAAAAATGCTAGTATTTTTCTTTAACACTCCTATTTATTTTCTGTTGCAATTTGTAGGGATCAAAGGCCTTCGCGCTGGAAACATATCGCATAGTGTAGAATTTCGAGTTGGAATTTGTGTAAAATACGCTTCTACGAAATAAAGCTTTTAAAAATCTTTCTACGAAGCTGATTTGTGCTCTAATATAATTTTTTACATTTGTGAATAAGTGTGCCATTTTATAATAATGCTAAGCTTCGAAAATAATTCCTTAAGTGAGTGTTAAGTATTAATAGTTTTATTTTTCATCTAGCAAGGCTTCTAAAGGTTAATTCCCGTAGTTAAAAACGTTCAAAATCTATTCGCAAATGTAGGGAAATTAGAGGTATTTTTGAATGATTGAGACTCGGATCAGACTGTGAACGTTCTTAAAATTACTAGAATTGCTCCTCTGTTATTATGAGACTTATGGGGGCACAAAAGATTCAAATCATATTTAACCTTTAGACTATGAGGCAAGTCCACTTATATCTAACCTCAATGGCATGTGGGCTGGCCAGTATTCATGAGACACAGGTAGCCCCAGTTTTTAAAGTTAAGTAGTTTTCGTTCTGGCTCCATTCCAGCGCCGTAATAACCGCATTACAAATAAGTGTCTCTCTGGATCGCGTCGCATACATTGTAATTCTAGAGAATTCGGTTTTGGCAACGAGGATGAATAATGTCCCGAAGATCTATGCCGCTAATGTTGGCCGTTTTATGTGCAACGTTGCTATAGATTGCGATAAGTAAGTGGCTTCTGTTTTGGTAACTATTAACAACATTGCCATAGTTATAACGTAGGTACTAGCTGCGCCCCGCGGATTCACCCGCATATGTCTCAATCCCGCGGGAATATCGAGATAAAAAGTATCCTATGTCCTTTCCCAAGACTCAAACTGTCTCTATACTAAATTTCATCTAAATTAGACACAGTTACTTTCGAATTTATAATATTATTAGTATTAGTATGGATTTTTGTCTATCACGCTTCTTTATAATATTCCCTGTAAATGGAGAGGTCTGGCACTTGTGATACGGGAACTCCTAGTACAAGAGCCAGGGATACACTGATGTTTGTGTCTTGAAGTGAAAATAAATAAATTTATTAAAAATTCAAAAAAATATAGAACCTGTTCTATTTTCGAAACTGTATTTATTATAATAGGTAGTCGCCTGCCAGCATTACTAGTAAGTGGAATGGCCGTTGACGACAGTCTTTTGTTTTTATTGATCACAAAACATCGTGAAAATTCTTCCGATATTTCTGTGAAACATTTGAACGTGGAATCTCTTGTATTTTTTATAGCAATGCCTTTGTCTGACAACCGGCCAGTTGAAATATGACCAACATTTTACAAGACTGTTATTTTCAGTTTTGCTGAAAATTCTCTTTCATTCTGCAAAAAAAAATGCCCATCGATAATTCCTACATCTATAACTGTCTATAACAGGAGTTATATAACGGAAACGCGATATAAATAACTTCTTGTCTTAAGACAGATTGCTGGGCCATTTATAGCAGCTGACGAAGGCACCCTTCTTCTTCATTAAATCGCTTTACTGGCCTACTGCCAGTCGGGGCTGCTTAACGGGTGCTCATTAGCACCAATTCCTTAATCCATTATATGGCACATAACTAGAAGAAATGGATTGAAAGTTTTTAGGGTGCATGACCTTGAAATTGGCGCTCTAGCACAAACAAACTCTCTGACACAATTCATCGCAAGAGCGTGGAATGTTAGTGGCAAAAGCACTCAACAGACGTTCCTCACTTGTTTCTCGCTTGTCACCTCACTTCGTTTGTTTTCCAGTAAATACTCA
This sequence comes from Amphipoea lucens, assembly GCA_947508005.1. Taxonomy (NCBI): domain Eukaryota; kingdom Metazoa; phylum Arthropoda; class Insecta; order Lepidoptera; family Noctuidae; genus Amphipoea; species Amphipoea lucens. The sequence continues at coordinate 4,893,085 of OX382371.1, forward strand.
TTCGGCAACGGATTTTATCTCCAAACAAAATCCGTTGCCGGATATAATTATTTATTAAGGCTCGTCGTCCATGACACTACTGAAGAAGTTAAAAACTAAAACTACTGCGTATTCAATATAATAACTGCTTCAGGATGCTGGGACTGCCACGAGTGCCACGTTATAATATTGTAGTGCGTCCGATATGTTCGTATTTGCGCATACTGATGATTTTTAGACCATAATGCCCAAAAAAAAATCCATCTTGTCAAGAGCACGGTCTAGTTCTAACGGCTTCCTAAGTAGATTAATAGAAAAGTACGACTCACCTTGGTTGTCGCACGCTGTGGAGGTGATGGACAAAAGACCCCCATAGCTAACCTTACAATTTTATTTTTGTTTTTGTTTGTTTACTAACAATAGTTTTTAAGAACAATGTTACTAACAATTGGACCTAAGGCATAAATAAACAAATCATCATCTGCCTTGCCTTTTCCCAACTATGTTGGGGTCGGCTTCCAGTCTAACCGGATGCAGCTGAATACTAGTATTTTACATGGAGCGACTGCCTATCTGACCTCCACAAGACACTACACTACTACTCCATACAAGTTACGTGATTAAAAACTTGCATGCTTAAGTGACGTTAATTTGACAGGACTAAACTAAAATTTATCTTCTGTCCTTTTCTTAATGAAATAGAAAGAAAAAGATGCACTGAACTTAAATTTAGTTTAGTTTGTGAAAACAGAATCGGCACCGTTATGTGTTTTAAAAGGTGTTCTCCAAACAGTACATATTAATCACAATTCCGTGTTTGCTTCTAAAATGCACGTTTCGTAACCAAGCAAGCGATTGTATCGTGAATATCGTATGTGTGGTTTCATATCGATTCTTAGAATATGTGTACGATAATTGTGGGTCTCGTGCAACCAACACGCTTGAACTGGAGTAGCTAAGTTATGTAGTTAGTATAGCGATGTAATTACACTTCAGTCATATGGCTGCGAATTACTCTTTCTGTTATGACTTACTTCTTGAGTTTCATGTTATTTTCTGCCTTAGGTGGAATTACAATATATTTGCGCATAATCAGCCTATAATATTCCCACTGGTGGGACCTTCTCTCTTCGAGAGGCAGTGGGCTGTAATAGATTACGCATCATAGACCACGCGGGCTCAGTGCGGGTTGGTAGATGTCACATGTCTTCGAATTTTCGGGTTTAGGACATGCCGGTTTCCTCACGATGTTTTCGTTCACCGGTTTGAGAGCAGGGGTGATGAAATAATATACAAAAAGTAAAGTGCCTGCTTGCCGTTGCCACTGGGCCACGATCCATCGATCTGCTGCTCAATCGATCCATTATTATCAGGCAATATAATAAGTGATCAAACGAACTTACCTGTTGTGAAGTTCGATCATTATTATACGAAGGGCTTCGTTCGAAGATATAAAATTTACATAGCAGCTTCCCGACGCCAGTCGACAACCAAACGCATATTTAGAGCTAGCTGAAAGCAAAAACTAAACGCACAAGTGTAACTATTCCCGTTCTATACATAATCTGTCATTATTTTAGAGTAAGCTAGAGAATCTCAATTTTTCAGGGGTTGGGTAGGGAGGGTCCTTATATCTTCGAACGAAGCCCTTCGTATAATAATGATCGAACTTCACAACAGGTAAGTTCGTTTGATCACTTATTATACTTAGGCTTCGTTCTCGATATAAAATTTACATAGCAGATGTTAAGAGTTTATTAGGAAAATTGAGATTCCAAAAAAAAAATAGTATTTCATAGGAAATTAAAATCTTTTATTTTTTAGACACATGAATGTCCTAGATACAACAGTCTTATTCATCTCTTAATATTGGACATAATGTCCAAATTCTAAATAAGTTTAAATCAAATTACAATGATAGATAAACAATCAAATTATTCATCTTAATATTGGACTTATTTTCTAATTTATTTTTATAATTATTATGGCACGTAATATTTATAGGTTACATTAATAATAATCAAGTATTTTGTTCAGCATTAAGCACAGCATTAGCAAATTCGCTTAAATTAACAATTGGTCTGTTATAAAACCTTGCGAAGGTCGATGAGCTATTTGTCCAACCTGCTGTTTGCCTTATTACATCTAAGGACACTCCCTTAGCGTTAGCAGTGGATGTCGAGGCATGTCTAGTACTATGTCCTGAAAAAATACTAATATCTATACCGCAAACGGATAGAGTATTTTTTATCCATCTACTGATGGTAGAGGGGGAAACTGGTCTGTGGGGCTTGTTTAATGAAAGTATTAAGTGAATGTTATTTCCCCTAATGCTTTTAGTATAGTTAATGTAATCGCGTAATGTACTAGCTGGACAAATTTCGATCTTTTCAAAGAAAGGTATAAAGAGGTTCGGTTGGCTGCGACCGGGACCAGATGTTTTTATAGAATCTGTAATAGCAATGTGGACACCTGCGTCATTTACTGTGATGTTAGGTATTTTTATTAAAGACAAAGTTTGGGCTCTTTGGGCTGTGCTTAGTGCTAATAACATTACCAATTTTTTGGACAACTTTTCCAAATTTAAGGAATTATTTGGAGTCCAAGTTTTTAAAACATTTAGGACTTTACTTGGGTCCCATGTAGTTTGATACTTGGCCCCAGGTGGTTTGATTTTATAGAAACCTTTAAGTAGCCTCTTGATGCGATCATCACCCCCAATTTTTGAGCCTATTATTACAGCAAGAGCTGACTTGTGTGAGTTTAAAGACCCATACGAGGCTCCTAAGTTGAATTGCTCTGTTAAAAAATACATAATAATTGGTATAGATGGTGTAAATAGATCTATACTTTGTTTTTGACAAAAGGCCCACCAGATTTTATAAGTGACATTGTATTGTTTTAAGGTATTATTCGAAAGAGAACTTAACATAATATCTATTGCTGATGGGGGGATGGCTCGTCTTAGCCATGCTTTCCTGATAATATCCCGACCATTAGTGTAAGGTGCAGATGTAGGGGGTGATACTCTCTGAAAGAGGAATGCAATAATTGTTTATTGGGCTTAAAGATTAACAGTTTTGAGACTAACATTGCTTGCATTGATGGATACCAGGCTTGTGACGGCCAATATGGCATAACCATAATGCCTGTTGCTTTATCATTCTTTATTTTTTGTAAACATCTTAATAATAGACTAAATGGGGGAAAGGCGTAAAAAAAATAGTTCGTCCAAGACACGGTAAAAGCATCTATATTCGATGCATCTGGGTCTGGTTTCCAAGAAATGTAAGATTCACATTTTGCATTAATTCTTGAGGCAAAAAGATCAATATCAGGTTGGCCAAACTGAGTCACAATGTACTGGAACGTGGAGGTATTCAGTTCCCACTCTATGTCAGGATTGACTCTACGTGATTCTTCATCTGCTTCCTTGTTATCCCTTGATTTTATGTAAGAAGCAAATATCCAAATTTTTCTATCTTCACACCATTGCCAGATGCTTCTGGCTAAGCTATTTAAATGTGGGTACTGAATACCTCCCATTCGGTTAATATATGATATGGCAGTCTTATTATCAACACGTAACAATATATGTAAATGTTGTTTATTTTTAAGAAACATTTTTAAGGCTAAAAATATGGCAAGTAGTTCTAGATAATTTATGTGATATAATTTTTCAGTCTCTTTCCAGAACCCATGAACCCTATTATCATTACAAACGGCCCCCCACCCACTTCTTGACGCATCTGTAAATATTTCCAAATCATATTTTGAGTATGCTATACTTTTGTGTAAACAATTGATATTATCAGCCCACCACTGTAGGTCTAGTTGAATGTCTGAGTGAATATTTATCTTTGCATCATAATTGCCTTTACTTTTAATTAAACCATGATATTTATGGTGTTCTAATAGTTTTGTGTAAAGCCAGCCATATGTACTTGCCGGGCATGCGGCAGTCAATGTTCCTATTAACTGTGCAAGGTCTCTTATACTACAACTCTGTTTTTTCAAATATTTTTCAACAGCTTTTTGAATAGACAATTTTTTGTCAGTGGGTAATGTTAGTGTCATTGTTTTTGTATCAAATACAAAACCTAAGAATTGACAGGACTGTGATGGTCTAATTATGCTTTTTTCATAATTAATAACGAAACCAAGACATTTTAAAATAGCAATTGTTTCATTAACATTTTTCAAACATGTTTTATAATCAGAACCAATGCACAAGAGATCATCGAGATATTGTACTGATTTGTGACCTTTAGATCTTAAATATGTAACCACCACTCTCATAATCTTAGAGAACACATAAGGTGCAGAACTCAAGCCATATGGGAGTGCATTAAATTCATACAATTGATCATACTGAAACCGTAAATACTTCCTGTGAGCTGGATTAATATTTACCACTAAATAGGATTCTTTTAAATCAATCTTTGCCATAAATTCTCCTGGAGAAATTAGAGCTACTGCCGTTCTGTGATCTTCCATTTTAAAATGGCATGTGTTAATGAATTTGTTAAGTGGCTTAAGGTTTAGAATAAATCTTTTGTTACCATTTGGTTTTGGAATCAAAAATACTTTAGATATGAATTGGTCTTTACATGGTGTACAGGAAGAAATTGCACCTAATGCCAGTAAATTATTAATGGCTGTGTGCATATCAGGATCATTTAAAATATCATTTTGTAACAACTGTTGAGATTGTGACTGAAAAGGTGTGTCAGTAAAAGGTATTGAGTATCCATTGACATGATTCAATATTGAAACATCGTCACAGATCCTTTGCCAACAAGATAAGAAATAATGTAATCTTCCAGCATGACTAACCTCTAGTGTCGAGCACGAGTCTTGTCCTGTGGTGGTGGGGCTTTGGGCTTTCTCACAGCTTGCTGTGGCTGGTACTGATTGTACTGTTGTGCTGGTTGATATTTCCTTGCTTGGTATGAGGACGGTGGTTTTTTGTGTCCCGGCCTCGGATTCGTCCTCTGTTGGTTGTAACGAGGTGGACCATTCAAGTTTCCCTGACGGGTTGTGTTAAAAGTAGTTGGCTTTTTAATAGATTGGCCTGTTCTTTGGCAAGCTTGTAGCATTTTTATCTTTTCAGATAGGTTGTTACCATAAAGGTAATCATCTCTATCTACTTCTTTGACAATATCTAAGAATTTTTTGTCCAGGACCGGGAAAATAAGGTTTTTTCGAGATTTTGTTTGTATAAAATGTAAGTCTGTTAAAACCCTTCCAGCGTCACTGAGCTGAGAGATCAGTTTGAGTCTATCGATATTGTTGTTGTTGATTAACATCGATAATGCATCACCTAAAATGGTGAGTCCCATTCCTAATTGGTTTTGTTCCGATTCTATCTTTTTATCACGGTTAATTATTGTATCGTTCACTGTAGCAATAATTTCTGGATTGAGCATAGGGGCTTTAAGCAGACAACAGTTTTCTGGTACATTTTTCTCCAGTTTCAGCTTATTTTCCCTTGGGAGTCCATTCTATAAAATGGTATTCCAAATACGGGCTAAGTCCTTGTTAAGTGCTGGTCCATATTTAGGTTTTTCTGTCATCAAATCCCCTAATGCTTCCAGCACTTCTGGGGATAGAGTAGGCTCGGTGTCTACCTCAGGTGCAGGGTCAGGCTCAGATAGAGCATCAGTTACAGTCACGGCTGTATTTGTGTTATCCGGGTTTGCTTCTATTGGAACCGGTAGTTCGACACAGTCTGGAACCGGTAGTTCGACACAGTCATTTACTAGTTCGATGTCTTCATCATTTTTGCGGTCTGCAAAAAGTAGAATTGACCCCGTTAATGTACCATAATATTCATACCTAAGCGTAGTCTCTCGGATTACGCCATTAGGTAAATGAAAAAACTCGTGCGTTTATCTCGTAAACGCCCCGAATTATTTGTTCGCGTCAATGCATCTCGTACATTACCCGCGTGGTACAATACATAACATATTTAAGCCATGTGAAACCAGTTTCACTGTTTATATCGTTTAAAACAATTGTTTTACCTGGTGAAGAAAAAATGGACGACTCTGATGAATCGGTGCGGTACCGGTGTCGTTTCATCTTCTTTTCTAATCTTCGGATTTTCTTAAGATAATATTCGTTTCCATGTTTTCGTTTCGGCATGATACCTAATGCCAACTTTAAACACACTTTAAACTAGTTTTAAACACTTTAATTAATATTATTAGGGAATCACTGCGTACTGGTTGCCGCGCAAACGTAAAGAATGACAGATTATGTATAGAACGGGAATAGTTACACTTGTGCGTTTAGTTTTTGCTTTCAGCTAGCTCTAAATATGCGTTTGGTTGTCGACTGGCGTCGGGAAGCTGCTATGTAAATTTTATATCGAGAACGAAGCCTAAGTATAATTGACGGCCCATAAGCTTCAACATTTTCGCGTGAGCTAGAACTGCGCATCACTTATTCTACACGGTGCAATTTAAATATGGTGCAATCAAAATTAAACTCGCTCAAACTTTTGTTCAATCATTGCGCAATTTCAATATTATCCCTAAGGGAGGTCGCCCACGGCGAATATTTGCTGCGATTCAGTAGCGAGTTTCGTCAACGCGCGACTGTATCTCTGGCTGTACAGTTGGCCGTTTGTCGCATTCGTCGCACAACACGCGACAGAAGCGATTCAGTAGTGATACAGTATTGCTTTCGCATCGATGAAAACGGGCGACAGAATTGATTCCGCTTCGCTACCAACGCGCGAACGTTTCTGGCGTCATCGGATAAAAAGAGCGAAAGGTTGAATATGACATTTTCTAACATTTTTCCTTGTATTTTATTAGTTTTTAAAACGTTGTTACGTTACCTTTCTTTGTTATAAGGGTGCACCATGCAATGTTTACGTTGCCCACGCCTAGGCTGGGGCCGCTTCCAAATTCTGACATTCAGTTATCTTCTTTACATGTCAGACCGAATTAAAAATGTGACACTGACAAATAAAACAAATATTTTAGATTGATGTCAACTAGTCTACCTACTCAGTGCCGTAGCTTCAAAATGTATGTGTGTGTCCTGAATTGATAAAGGAAAGAATTTGAATAATGACGAACAAATAAAAGAGTCGACTGTACGGGTTCGACGGTTTCACAATGTGTTTTTCTATTTTGAAGAATGATGGCCGAAAATAAAATTCGGCCAACATTTATTTTTAAAACAAATGAGTTCGCCTTCTGTTTGAAGGTTTGAAATTAACTTTACAGAATAGGTTGTAGGAATACAACCACAATGTTTGTTTTCTAAAACAGTGCCCTATGCTTGCAACTTGATCTCATTGTTTGGTATGTTTATTAATCAGCCAATATGTCCGTCCACTACATAAATAACTGAAGGCCAATTCCTGTAATTTAAAATGTTCAAAATCTAGTCGCAATCTCATCTCAGCGACAATCAATGTCAAAAAGTTGTTAAAAATGTAGGGAAGTTAGAGGTATTTTTGACAGATTGAGACTGAGATCAGACCGCGAACGTTCTTAAAATTACAAGAATTATTGCCCCTCTGATCTCATTGTTTCACTGACCTTAGTCTGTAGTGTGATACCAGCATAGTTCCAAGACCTTTAATAACAATTCTTAGATACTCCTTATTCCAACCTACACGGTTCGAGTGACAGCTTATAAGAAAAAGGCATGGTGCGCTGTCAATGGGCGTTGGGTCTGCTTGTTGTTTGGCTTCGGATGCAACGGGCGTATTCTAGGGACGTTATAGTGTTGATTGGGGTCGTGTTATATAATTCTTATGCACTTGTTATTTACCTATGTGCTTGTTGCTACTTAAAAATGATTTGTAAGAAATATAACTTTGTAGGTTACTTAGTAATTTGTGTTTCAATATATTCCACTTCTGGTTTCTAAGATCAGAAGTGGGATCGCCACGCGTTCTAGGCCGTTTGCTATCTATTCAAATACTCAGTAACGGTGTTAAAGTAAAAGTGTTGGGATTATTGTGTGCAAACTTTTCAACCGTAAGTATCGAAGTTGTGTTTCTTACAAAATGTCAGGGTGTTCGTCGTGGTCTCTAAAAGACGTAGACTAGACACTCTTATGCGCAAAAATCTAGTAGGGGTTCTCGCAAAAATTGTCGCGATAATTCGGATGATTGTGATACGCTGCCGATTGTCGCACATCACCGTCGAAACAGTCCAATAGACCGTAGAAATAGGTCACCTAGACATTGCGTCGTAGTGTCTTGCATAGCCCGCGTAGTCGCTCTTATTGTCGCAGATATCGCGAAGACTCGTGCGACCGCCGCCGCGACAATTCGCGCGATGTAGCCCTTGATCGATTTCTTACGAGGTAAGAAGTAATTGGGCGTAGATTGCCAACAGCATCTAGCAGTGATACTCCGTTGCATCCAACTAGCGAAAGCCGGTTATTGTCCTCCCTTCCGATCGTCTATCAGAGGATTATATTTGAAACATGAAAACCTTTCATTGACACTGCTAGGGTTCTAATCTATATCGATGACGTAATGTTCATGTTCAACTCGGTAGATGAAGGTCCTAAAACGTTAAGAGATGTTTTACAGATACCTAATGCTGCGGGATTTTCCATAAACTTAAAAAGTGTACTGTTCTAGACGTAGAGATTGAGTACCTAGGTCGACTGATTAGACATGGTCAGGTACGGCCGAGTCTAGGTAAAGTAGATGCACTTGTACGTTCTTTAAATCTACAAATGTGGAAGGGGTTCGCCAGTCTTGAACCATTTTTGTGGGGCTTTGAGCAGGACGCTGCTCGCGACTACATTACTACATAAATTGCTTAACTAATGAACCGGTCTTAGCTATATTTGACCCCCAGTTGCTGACGGAGTTTCACACAGACGCTAGTGCTATTGGATTTCGTGCTATTTTACTCCAAGAGCATAGCGGTGGGAGAAAAAGAGGTTTGTTTGGTAATTTAGCAAGTCCACTAAGGGCGCGGAATCCCGGTAACACATTTACGAATTGGAAATATTGGCTGTTGTACGTACGCTCCAGCATTTTTGCCACTATCTAATTGGTATTCACTTTAAGATAGTGACGGATTGCAATTCTTTAAATTTAACAGAATGAAATGAAAACTTGCTGCACCGGGTCGCGCGCTGGTGGGTTTATTTGCAGGATTTCACGTTCACTCCTGAATATAGGAAGCGTGGATTTTTTAAGCCGTAATAATGTCTCTCATATCCGAAATCCGAACAACTGGGCAAAGATTGCTCAAACCGCTGACGCAGAGACTCAGGAGTTGATCTAAATTGAGGGAAGAGCAATTAGATCCAACGAGGTATACAATCAAAACGATTTATTGTTTTACAAATTTACACCTACTGGGGAAGAACAGCGACTTTTGTGCTTCATCCCGAAGGATCATAGGTTCAGTCTGTTTGGGTTTTCCGTGATGACTATGATCATATTGATGTACTGACAGAACTACAGATCTGATTTTACGACATTTTTGTTTTACGACATTTTTGGTTTCAGAGCCTACGGCAATTCGTGAGGAAGTATATACGTCATTGCCTTATATGTCTGCAACATAAAATGAATCCTAGGACTCCCTCTCAGCCAATCCAGTCCTGGTCTAAGTCAGAAATCCCTTTTTCTGTTGTACATACTCATGTTCTTGGACCACTTCCAGAATCAAATGGCTTTAAATACGTGTTAATTGTAATTGATGCCTTTTCCAAGTATTGTTTACTTTACTCTTTATATAGCCGAGATGCTGATGAGTTAAAGCATGTATTCTCTAACGCAGTGTCGCTATTTGGTACCCCATCTATGATAGTATGTGACCGTGGTTGGATGTACAACAGTAGTGCTTTTCAAAATTGGGTCACTGAATTGGGATCTTTGATACACCTTATTACACTGGGTATGCATCGCGAGAACGGTCAAGTGGAAAGATATTACCGAACCGTTCTTAACATGCTGCGGATCGAGGTCGGCAACAAAGGTTCGCAATGGTCAGATGTGCTCTGGAAGGTTCAGCTCACCCTCAACATCTGCAGACAAGCCACTACCCAGACTTCACCACTACAACTGCTGGTGAGCATAGACGCGGCTACCGCTGTCATCAGATCCTTGGTGCGAGGTGTTGCGTTCGAAAACTCGCATTCCAATAGAGAAGCCTTGTTAACTAAGAAGACAACGAGCTTCTGAGCTTTTCACAACCAATCAGCATTATCAGGATGCTTATCATCGGAAATTTAGAGGTCCGTTTATGGTAGTTGATGTTTTGGATGGTGATACCCATAGGTATGTTAAAAGCTTTAAAATTCTAACCGTACTTGTAAATACGCTCACGATAAGTTATAAATGATGCCAGTAGGTCATGTACCAGTCGGAGTAGATAGTAATCACAGTGGTGATGAGCAAGCTTACATTATGAGAAGCACGCGAGTGGGGGATCTCTATCAGCCGTAGTAAAAAGTGTGTAGTCACAGGGTGATGCACATGGATCCATGCGCTGGATGTGTGAAAGCAATGTGATTGCTGGTCGGCTGGAGAGCCGTGGCGTGAGAGTGGTTTACTCGTGTGTGGTTTTCTCTGTGTCTGTGGCTCTCAGTGAAAAAGATGGTTGTTGATGTGGATAACGATGGTACATGGCTCTGGTAGATGATTTTTGCTACCTATGATTAGATAACCAAAGTTTGTTTACATGGCTCTGGTTGATGATTTTCGCTTTGATTAGATAATCAAAGTTTGTTTAGTTAATTTAGAGGTATTGTTTTGTAAAAAACAATACGAAGAGGATTAAAGCTTTCTGATTCCAGAAGTTAGAAGCCGTAAATGGTCAGAATTGGTCGAGTGGACGCCGGATACGTGCTCAGTGCCTTCTTCGAGAGTGGCGAGTGGACGCCGGATACGTGCTCAGTGCCTTCTTCGAGAGTGGCGAGTGGACGCCGGATACGTGCTCAGTGCCTTCTTCGAGAGTGGCGAGTGGACGGCGGATACGTGCTCAGTGCTTTCTTCGAGAGTGGCGAGTTATTTGTTATGAGCATGCTAACGTTTGGGCCTCTGCTCTGTTCCGCGGTCATAGTGGAGACATGCAGAACTTTTGGGCCTCTGTCTCAATGACGCGATGTTTTACTAATTGTTCCGCGGTCATCGAGGAGACATGCAGAACTTTTGGGCCTCTGTCTCAATGACGCGATGTGTTACTAATTGTTCCGCGGTCATCGAGGAGACATGCAGAACTTTTGGGCCTCTGTCTCAATGACGCGATGTGTTACTAATTGTTCCGCGGTCATCGAGGAGACATGCAGAACTTTTGGGCCTCTGTCTCAATGACGCGATGTGTTACTAGTTGTTGCGCGGTCATCGAGGAGACATGCAGAACTTTTGGACCTCTGTCTCAATGACGCGATGTGTTACTAGTTGTTGCGCGGTCATCGAGGAGACATGCAGAACTTTTGGGCCTCTGTCTCAATGACACGATGTGTCACAAATTCATAGTAAGCATAACCTTTGGGCCTCTACTATGTATTCGTGAAAATGACAAGCGAATGTTTGGGCCTCTGTCGATAACAATGTATGGCGAGTGATGGAAATCCGGATTCTATCATTAGCGATGCATTGAATCTCTTGGGTTTGAAGATGTTTCAAACTTTAAAAGTCACTATTGGTGATCTTTGTTGCTGGCGCTTGAGTGCACGCTTGCGCCTGAAACACTGGTCAAATTCGTGAAATCTAACTTTTGAAACACTTCAGGTTGAATAAGCTTCAAACCATAGTGGTTTTGTTATTTAATTACTCATGTACTCTTATGTATTTAACAGATAATGATGATGATCAACATAATGATGATGGCCAGGTCGTGAGAGATGGATCTGATGGGAATGGTGTTGCGGTCGAGGACGTCACGCTATCAGGAACGGCCGTCTTAGATACTCCTTATTCCAACCTACACGGTTCGAGTGACAGCTTATAAGAAAAAGGCATGGTGCGCTGTCAATGGGCGTTGGGTCTGCTTGTTGTTTGGCTTCGGATGCAACGGGCGTATTCTAGGGACGTTATAGTGTTGATTGGGGTCGTGTTATATAATTCTTATGCACTTGTTATTTACCTATGTGCTTGTTGCTACTTAAAAATGATTTGTAAGAAATATAACTTTGTAGGTTACTTAGTAATTTGTGTTTCAATATATTCCACTTCTGGTTTCTAAGACAATTATTATAGACAAATAATGAGTTTCACAATACTATATCACAAATAATGGATTTCACAATATTATGTAAGTATGTACAAACACTAGCACATTAATTTGTTTGCTTGTAATTACTAACAAATTGGATTTTATGATCTGGAAAATAAATTATTATTTTTATTATTTCAATGCTAGATATCAGAATTTCTGAAACAAAAATAATAGATTCTCAACAAAACAGTCTGCTATGTCTCTAAGGGTATATTGAATGACATTAACCTATATCTTTCGACCTTGAGGGCCTTTGGTCAAACAGTAGGTCACCTCCGTCTCCCGTGGGCGTCATAAAAGATGACATTAATGTTTTACTGGTTCCAACATGGGTTGCCTACCAATCAAATGTGAGAAATGGTGATATGCTGGTCAGACTTACAAAGGTACTTAACATTTTACACGTTCCCGAATACATGGTGAATAATGCACAACTTAAATTGTTTTAGCAGCATGTTTTTTTTATTGCGGGAATCAAATTGCTATCAACATTTCATACATCTACATTCTACCTCCTTACTAGTAAACGTTGTATATCGTCTGTATAGAGTTACACAACGCTTTTTCTCTTCTATTGAAAGTCAAATTACTGACGACTGAAAGAGAGAAATCGGTGTGTAACTATTCAACTGATATAATAATACGTTTATTAGTAAGGGGGCTAGTGTATAATCAACCTGTAATGATCTCACTGCTGGGACACAGGCCTCCTCTCTTCGAGAGGGAATGGGCTATAATCTACCACTCTGGCCCAGTGCGGGTTGGTATAATATGTTACATGTCTACGAATTTTTGGTTCTAGGACAGGCCGGTTATCCCACGATGATTTCCTAGACCGTTTTGAGAGCAGTGGTGATGAAGTGATTTACACAAAGTAAAGCGCCTGCCTAGGTTCGATTCCATGACCTAAAACTTGTAAGTCGGAGCCGTTGCTACTAGCTGCAGGCAATTATTTAATTAACGCGAATTTAACTTCACAATTAGTACATAACACTCATAAGATTGTACCAACTGCTACTTTTGAAGACAATAAGTCATTATCATAATCAAATTTCGTTTTCTATTTTAGATAGTTGGTTCTCCTGTAAGTCTTTTTCTCTTATATACATATTAAAAACAATTGCCGTTCGTAAGTCTCGCTTAAACTCGAAAATGGTTCGACCGATTGTGATGAAACTTTGGTAAGTTGTTGTGTGTGCGTCGCAGAAGGTTCCCAACAAAAAAAAAAGGTATTGAAATGATTTAGCTAGTAATTCAAAAAAAATGCTTCTTTTTTTTCTTCTTAGTGTGTCGACGGCAATCTAAATGGACTAGGCCCAGAATTGGGCTACTTGTTCGGCGCCATCACTAGCGTCCATCAGTTCAGCTAACAGGACAAGCAGGACATGATATTAAGTGTCCCATCGTTTGTGGAACAGCACCACATTTACGCTCCAAGGTGAAGTCATCTATGCATCTCCACCTGAACAGGTTTTCCTTGCTCCGGCCAAGTTGGGTCCGGAGTCTGTTTAAAGACTACCCAAGACTACCAGGTTACCCAAGGAATCTTATGTCCAGGTCTTTAGAATAAGTGTTGTAATCGGTTGAATATACCTACGAAAATCTCAGTGTTTCATAATTTCAGACAACATTCCTTCTGCGACGATTACTAAAATATAAAAACTCATCAACCTAACTCACGAATAAAATCTAGCTCAAAATAAAAAACGCACATTAAAAGAATCGTTCCCATAACTCTACAGTGTTCTAACAAATATGGTGTCATGTAGGTACATGACGCAGGTGTGACGTCATAAAGGTAACTAAATGAACGAACATGTCAGGCCAATCCATCAAAGGATTTTAGAGAACCACGGATTAATTTGTGAAAAATTGGATTGAGCCATGAAAAAGTTATAGGCAGGGCTGTTGAAGCCACGAAATTCTTGACGGTTTTTGAGTAGAAAATGTAAATTGATTTTCTTTTTGGTGCCTATTCTGTTTCTTGTCATTCAGCATAATCAGCCTATAATTTTTCCTCTGCTGGGACACAGGTCTCCTCTCAGTCAGAGGGAGTAGGCCGTAATCCACCACGCAAACCCAGCGCAGGTTGGTGGATGTCACATGTCTTAGAATTTTTTGTTCTAGGACATGCCAGTTTCCTCACGATGTTTTCCTCCACTGTTTTAAAAGCAGTGGTGATGAAATTATTTACACAAAGTAAAGTGACTGTCTGGGTACGAACCAACGATCTACGACTCGTAAGTCGGGGCCATTACCACTGGGCCACACTACCCAACGTCTTGTCTTGTCATTCCACTGTGGGGTAAAACTCAAAGACATTTAAACAAATACTTGCGATAGACGGGACAAAGCGAAAAACATCAAAATCTACATGGTTACAGTGCTTACCTCACTCAGATTAGTTTTATGTCTCGTGTCATATGTCTCACATGACATTGAGTGCAAAAAAAAATATTTTCGATAGAAATATGCCGAAATGTACAGACGCCAGCACACAATTTTCAATACCTTCTAATCAAGGTATTGAAAATAGTTTTTTTTTTCTCAATAATAATAGCATCAAAAGTTAAAAATCGAGTAGATGTCGGATAACGGCATTTTAGTTATACCACAGCACATTAAGTTACTACAATCTGTCAAATGTCTTTAATAATAGATTTTGAATAGAAAGTTTTACAGTTTCGGGTAGCTTGATGTGCTGGCGCGTCTGTAGATGTGGCATTGCAAACCTCGTAGTAATAAAATGACTGGACTTAAGAACGGTTTATTTTGCGTCAATATTTTATAATTTACCGAGTATCATTTCAAATAAATTCAATAACTTTCTTAAATATATATCTATCTAAGGGGCAATTGTCGTAAATATTTTAAGAACGTTCACAGTCTGATCTAAGTCTCAATCTGTCAAAAATACCTCTGATATTCGTACATTTTTGAGGACTTTGATATTTGTTTTTCGCCGAGATGAGACTGCGAATAGATATTGAACGTTTTAAATTACAATAATTGGCCTTCTGGTATCTAACCAATATTTTCTCAACAGGAACCTCTCCAATTATTAGAAAAATATATAAAAACCGATCACAAACAACGAATGCAATCATATCACATTTCACTATTCCGCTAATCAAGCGGCTCCGTTTTCAAAGCAGGGTAATCTGATCAAGTTACAGCGTCCCAGGAAAGCTGGCTTCTTTCAACAGCGTTACCACGTCACTTAATTACTGAGCATAGAAAAATAGCCTGAGTTCTGTATGTATTTGAAATTTAATATCGCAGGAGCAGTGCAAAAGAAAATCCTTTTTTTTTTCAAGTAACTCGCAAGTCGTCCGATGGTGGTACAGTATTTCTTCTTCCGATGGAGTTTATTTTTAAATAAACTGGATTTCTTTAAAGCATATATTATTTCTTTGATGAGACGGATAAAATAAATTGAATGGTGGTTTCATAAAAGGCATTAAATTTTAATCATTTAAAACTGCTGCAACTTACATCACTCCAAAATGGCGTCCTTATTCAAAACGCTTAAACTTTATCTTGATCACGACTGTACCAGCAAGGCCAGTGCACACTGTTGCCATTTCGTATTTAATTTTATCCCAAGGCACCGGACAGTGGGTCCTCGCCTAATTAATTTACCTACCGAGTTACGGTAGAACCTCTCTTCTGATGAGATTCTACAGGGGTGCTACTGCGTTCAGCTGTTTTAGTTGTGTCTAGAATTTAGTAGGAATTAGATACTTACCTAATACGGTTTACTATCTTATACTTTAAAGTCGTTCAAATGGAGCATTCATAACGAATGATTTGGTTTTACGTATTTAAGCAAATTGGTATGTAAGATAGATCATTATTATATTATTGATATACATAGACTAACTTCTACCCGCGACTTCGTCCGCGTAAAATTTCTTGTTTTATCTATGTTTGTTTGTTTTGACACATCGCATCGCCCGCTCGCGCTGTTGCTTCGTTTTCGCTTCCCAAGGGTCATAACGTGATGTTAAATAGCCTAGAATCTTCCTCAACAATTGGACTATCAAAATATGCAAAAATATTTTTATAAATTCGACTGGTATTTAGGGTATGATTGAGTGAGTGATTTAGCATTATTATATTAAGTAGTCATCATCATCTGCCTAGCCTATTCCCAACTGTGTTGGGATCGGCTTCCAGTCAGTATCCGGATGCAGCTGAATACCAGTGTTTCACATGGAGCGGCTGTCTATCTGACCTCCACAACGCAGTTACTGGGTAATACGTGGTAAGACTGGTTGTCAGACTGATTGGTTGTCTTTATTATAATTACCTATATAGATATAAGAAGGAATACTTACTTAAGTCTCATTTTCTCGTATTATTTTCTATGTCAGTTTTACAAATACCAATTTTACAGGTGTCTACGTCAACGTCAATCTCGTGGTATCTCAGCAAATTTAATTACAAAAAAAAAATTTAATATGAAATTAATAAAATTTCTGTAGCTGTAAAGGTTGTTTATCCAATTTAACTCGATCGAAATATATTTATTACAAATAAAGCAAAACAATTTGTGTGCAATGTAGGTATATTAATTAAAAACTTTTTTCATCAAAACTTATCTATTGGAAGCTGAATATAAAGTAAACCAAATAGTTTGAAAAATATGTGGCAATAGGTAAACTAGTTTAAGAAAAAAAGATGCGGGTTCAATCAATCCGAAAATTGAATATTTGCAGAGTTTTTAAACTTGTAAACAAAATGGGAATTAGTTGACTAGATTCTTAATATTATTACGGAATGTGTATATTCACCCTTTGAATATAAACATTGAAGATTTTTATATCGAGCTTATACGTATACCGCCATTTTGAAAAAAAAAAACAAAATGGCGGACAGGTAGGTATGCCACGGCCTTCAAAGCCCTTTTCAATGACGTAACTTAATTTTAATTGCGATGCATAAAGACAATGGTCCTACCTGTGTAGATTTGTAAACACTATCTCATGCACATCAGTAGGTACAGTTCATTCGCCTTTTTCCCCTCTGATTTTGCATCACTGTCAATATCACAATGGTCTTTAATCTCGTAAAAATAAGGTTGCTGTTGGGTTGTTGCAATTGTCAAGTTTTTTAAGCTCACAGTGATCTTTATTGTTGTTATAATAAGGATGCTGTTTTCGACATCGGCACAATTGCTAAAGATGAAAAAAAGGTTGCTTTTGGTTTGCATCTGTCAGAGGTAAAATAACTGTGACAGGACTGTAGAGCTAGCTGTCACTAATGTCAACTGTCATTCACCACAAATGGCGGGAAAAGTGAAGCGTGCCTGAATGAAAGGCTTGGTGTGATGATGAGCCAATGTAGTGATATAATCAGCTAAAATACGGGATCAGCAGGATTCTACAGTACCTTTCACAATATTTTGAGATACATAGTTTCTATTCCAACTTTTATTTTCTTCCCAGCAAAACAGTTTATTACAAATAAAGAAATGCACACGTCATCTCCTTTAAAAATAAAAATAAACTATCCTGCATCCCCTAGTACCTCATCCTACATATTTAAACTCCACCGAGACGTTCTACGTGACCCAACATATCAACAGATGTATTAAAATTTCACCAAATATTTTGATCAGAAGGAAAAAAGGGTTTTTTCCTTAACATTTATCCCCAAGACGTTAAGACTGACCCACAAACCAAGTTGTAACTTAACTATGAGGAGGGTAATAACTTATGTAGGGTGAGTGAGCGGCAGGGTATTGTTTGGCCTCAGTATTGGTGCAAGTTGTAGGGTGAACTGTATTGTTTTCTGCATCAAAATGCACAAACTACTGCTAGAAAGTTTAAAATAAAATGAAAATAAAACAATGTTTTTAAAAACAATCTTTTAGTTAAATAAAAACGTAACCTAAAAAAGAAAGAACAACGCGAACAAAAAGAAAAAAATGAATTTAAGTGAAATTTTAAAATAATATTTAAATTTTAAAAGCTTGAGGCAATGATATTGAGGAGTAAGTACACCTGTATAACGGATACCGTACATCAGTGCCTCAAGCTTTTAAAATTTAAATATTATTTGGGTAATACGATACCCCTTGGTCAGACTGGTTGTCAGACGAAAAAACAAAAAAAAATATGTCAATAACTATAGGTACTTCAAAAAGGGTCTTAATACGGGTAATAGTGGTAGAATTTAGAGTAATTTTTCTCCCATATGAGAATTAGACACTGTATAAGCTGAAGATAGCTCGTGATATTTTTTTAAATCTTAGCTGGATTACCGCTGGGCAAATTTCTCCACACAATGGGTGCCTGAAGATGAATGGCGCCGCCGAGGTCGGCTCAGAAAGCGGTGGCGACATGACCTGGCGCGTACCGCGAGTGTTGGTTCCTACAAATAGTTCCTGGAAGGACTTGGGGGGAGGCGTTTGCCCAGCAGTGGGACAGTATAGGCTAAACGAAAAAAAAAAGGACCAACTTATTGCAGTACCTACAACTTACATAGAGTCCAAATATTTTTGACTTGTGCTATCTACATCCTACTTTATTAAGATAATCGGTATAATCGTAAGTATCCCCTAAAGAAATTAATTCAATTTAGGTACATGGATTTGCTGGGGAGTTTGTTGCGCCATTTCTTCTCCCCAGCGAAAGCACAAGGGAGTGGTGTACGGCGGGCTATCTAATGTTATTTTGACGATCAAAAAGTGCTGATTCTCAGCCTAGTTTGAATAAATGACTTTTGATGTTGATTTTAGTAAAATCGCTCCGCTTTCGCCTATGCCTCGCACCGTCTATCGTTCGCGTCCCAACAGACAGCTCCGTGAGGCAGGCTACCAACTGCACAGTGGTTAATTAAATTCTATCCACTGCCTGCCCACTGTATAAAACCATGCCGAATACACTGCCTTAATAATATTAACGTAACTTGTAATAAGTTGCTGTTTCTACCAGTTTATGACTGGCTTTTGTTTTAGTTTTCTTTTTAATAGCAGATTTTTGTTTTTAATTACGTTTTTGTAAGAAATATTGTTGTGTTGGTAGTTTGTGAGTTTGCACCCACTTTGTTTGCGATGTGAGTTCGAGTTCCAGATCATTTATTTATAATTTATACTCGTAGTTAGACTTATATCGCATGGAAATGATCATTGATCAAGGTTAATTTTGAAAATGACACAACAGTTTTTCAAGTCGCTTATCAAAGAAACTAAAAACGAATTTTCACTAGTAGTGTTGATAGAAAAAAATGTAATGTGTGTCAGAAAAACTTAATGCGTTTCGTTTCATCATCATCATCAAAATCATCATCATCATCTGCCTAGCCTTTTCCCAACTATGTTAGGGTCGGCTTCCAGTCTAACCGGATGCAGCTGAATTCCAGAAATTTACATGGAGCGACTGCCTATCTGAAATTTACAACCCAGTTAGGTACAGTCACGAGCACCAATATGTCAACACTTGGCAATTTTCAATTGCGATTTTTTCGTGAAATAACGAATGCAACGTTAAAATACGACACTTAACATAAACCTATGGGTTCGAAAATACTATGTTCGTAATAACATAAAATTTCATTCAAAAATAAAGGAGAAAATCGCCTTTGAATAAAGCCAAGTGTATACATACTTATAGACGTGACTGTACTAGGTAATGCGATACACATACTTATTGATATTTATTATACACCCTGTATAATAACGAAAACTAGATGTTTTATCAAGCCGTAAAAACCGTGCAAAGCAAGGTCGGGTCACTAGTTATTTATATTAAAAAAAAAACTAAACAAATCTATGATACAAGTCAATCAGTGACCGGTCACGTGGTTCTAACAACAGTATGGCTAGTCTCTTCAAATTTATGTTTCCAATTGATGTTATTTCAAGTTAAGCAAATATCAACTTTATACTAGTGTAAATTAAGTTTATTTCAAAATGACTAGTACTATTGAAAAAGTCTAAAAAAATTTTTGAAGTTTTAGCGTAAACTGAACTTTATTGTGCAGCAATTAAAGTTATTTTTAACAAAAACTCATATTTGTTTACATGTTTAGAAAGTAAATCGCCAATGCAGATTAGTCGTAGTCACGTTGATACAATACAGCCATCACGTTGAGGGTAAACCAATGGCGTAACATGGATCATGGGTATAGATGCAGTCTATGAATATAAGCATTTCTAAGCTGCGGGGCAATTGCGTAACACACTATCAATCGGAATCGGTTTCATTTTGACAGTTCAACAACATTCATTGCGTTATTTACGTGTTGAGCAGACAAATTTTTCGAACTTATGAAGCAATGGATTAGCAATTTGCTTCAAAGTGATTCAGATTCCGATTGATAGTGTGTTACGCAATTAGGGTGGGTTTTAATGACTATTGTAATAGCACAACAGTAATAATATCTAAAATTTTCAATTATGGAATTTCTTAATGTTGATACCCCCCCCCCCCCCTGTTAATGGTCAAGCTTCTATTTTTTTTCTTAAAAACTTTCTTTTTTGACGTCTAAAATCCGCCATTTTGTTTTCATCAAAACGAAACCTACCGAAACGACCTACACGAGTCAATGGACACCTCATGTATAAAAATCTATCCAGCCGTTACGATGCTTCGAGGTTAGAATTCCACACACAAAGATTCGTGAAAAACATAACCTGGTCTTTGCTGTCGTGAAGTCGGGTAAAATGAGCAATGATCTCCACCGTTGTTTTCTGCATATTCAAACTTGTCTCAAAGTTCTTAATCTAACACCATCTGCCACCAATATCAGTCGTGTCTTGGTATTGAAAAACAAAAAGGAAAACAAAAGTCACACAATATTTTGAAAACTACTCGTAGCACAATGTGAAATGAAATAGGGACTTATCCACCATTAGGTACTTTACTATACTGTTAGGACCATCTAACAAAAATACTCATTTCGAAAAGCATTAGATTCACTAAATTCGGTGGAAAATCAAAACTACGCCAATACAGTTCAAATTACAGTTCAAATTGCTGACAGGATTTCTAGCAACTGCTACATTTCAAGCCAAACAATTGACCGACATTTTGGTACTGCAAAATTCTTACCAAAATTCTATGTTGTATTAATTTTATAGACGAAAATTAGGCTCATAACATGTAATAATGTATGATATGGGCGTTCTGTAATGAGGTTGAATATTCGGGACCATAAAATCTAAATGTTAGCCATAAAAGGAAATTAGCTAAAATGTTAGGTAAGCTAGGGCAGCAATGTAGTGGTCGTAGCTATAAAAAGTCTAACCTGGATTTTAGTCTTAGAATAAGGGCCTAGTGCTATGACCTTGGGCTAAATATACAGAAGCATATATTTGTTAGGTTATACCATACACAAAAAAAAAACTAGGAAACATGCAGCTGGTTCTTACATTTTTCAATCGCATTTCCTAAAACTTGGCTTGGCGAACTTACTTAAAATAAAATTTGTAAATTACCGTTTCAAAAACTGTTCGACCAATTTTTGTTCATTGTAAATCAATATATTTAAGTATACAAATATCTAGTTCTATGAAAACATTAAAAATCATTCTACCTAGCCTTTTTCCAACTGTGTTGGGGTCGGCTTTCAGTCTAACTGGATGCAGTTGTACACCAATACTTTACTTGGAGCGACTGCCTATCAGACCTCCACAACTGGTCCTCACAACACTAAAACTGGTCTCCACAACACTAAAACTGGTTCTCAGGCTTTGGGTCTTCTGAACCTTAACGACTATCAAAGATCTACGAATGACAGCCAGGACCAACGGCTTAACATGGGATGCATGAAGAAGCCTCCTCGTGTAGCGCAGTTGTTCCGCCAGTTACTCAACTGAACCGAGCGCTCGGCGCATCCTGGACAGTCACACCCAACACCATATTTGACTGGACAATTCTTCGCTTGCGGTGGTAGGGCTAACGCCCGCCTGGTTTGCGACCACCCTCCCACCGGAGTCCGGCGTCAAGCAGCCTGCTGTGTTTCGTCGATGCGTGGGAGTTCCAGTGCCTTAGGCATCTTCTGGGCACGCTCGTTCCATCATAGACCTCATCCATCGCTTTCCATCAGGCGTGATTGAGGACAAGAGCGGGCCCATTCAGTAATAAAAAAAAACAGAGAAAAGAAATGGAGGGGTCTCGATATGTAATAAACGGTTACCCATTCATTAAATATAGAGATGTGAGGACACTCGGCAAGCGTAGGTCAATCTCTGATCGACCCGTATGGCAGCCAATACTCCGCTACGAGCAAACATTTAAAATATCACTAACAAACCGAATATTAATTATTCGAATCATGAAATTCAGTAATTGAAGCGCGTTCGCTGTCATGTCAAAAACCTTACAATTCAAAACCAACGTACGTACGTACGTATCGTTGATATGTCTAACGTTAACAAAAGCTGACTTAATTGGATTTGACTGCTGTGAGTGGAAATCAAATCAACATGTGTGTATATGTAACGCGAGGTGTTATGTAATTTTTAGACGAGAAAAACTAGAAGTTACTGTAGTGCTTTTAAAGTTGAATTTTGATTACGGACAAAAACGAGCTAGTTCTGTTTTAATCGTCTTGGATTCGAAACCAATTTCTTTTCAGAAATTGTCGGTTCTTGGCTTCGTCAATTTGGTTTTAACTAGGGCAGTAGATTTTACTCGTGTATGTTACGTGATACTTGCCTGTTTGATTATTTAAAGTGATTGGATTTGACAGGATTGAGGGCGTTATTTAAGGTGAATGTGACATGGTAGACCGCGAAATTTAAATTTTCTTAAGTTTTTTGCAATTTGCAGATCAGTGTCAGGTTGTATCTTGATCCAAATATGATTCGCGACTATAATAGACATGTATTTACAGAATCATAGTCATTAGAATCATTAATATATCTCTTTAAGTTAGATTTCTACCATAAACACTTTTCCATACGAGATTTGTTCTTAACGGTATAAATCTAAATTAGAAAGATGTATTGATGATTCTAATTATTATAATTCTGTAAATACGTACCTGTTATAGTCGCGAATCATATTTTGATCAAGATACAACCTGACACTGACCTGAAAATTGCAAAAAACGTAAGAAAAATTGAATTTCGCGGGCTACAACTACCCATTCACCTTAAGCACTATACTTGGCACTCTCTGATTATTTCGTTATTACCTATTTTACCTCTATGTTCATAAGGCTATATTTACAAGTAGTTTTGTTTATAAGCACTCTGGTCTTCCTAGTACTGTAATTCATAAACAATTATACTATCATAAGCCTGATACAAACTTCAAAGTATCACAAAGCCACCCGAAGTACCGATTGTTAATAAGTAAGAGCCTCTCTATGTTGACTTATTAGAAATTGATGTTTAAGTTAGGTATGTAAATACTTATTGTTTCGGAATATCTCTTCTAGGTAGGTAAAAGCGACACGTGAGTGGACGTACATTTTCTCACGTGATGATTTTATCGTGGACGTTCACGGCATCACGATAAAGGCTCCCGCAAACAGGCGCGACGCGACTCTAGTAGAACAATTTCTATGAAAACTTCATGGAAATTTACGTCTGTTCCCGTTGTCCCCATTAACGCTGTCCCCATTGAATGGGGACAACGGAACTAAATAAAAATAATTAAAATGTATTCCCGTTGTCCCCATTGACGATTTCCTGTTAATGGGGACAACGGAACTAAATAAAAATTATTAAAATTTATTCCCGTTGTCCCCATTGACGATTTCCTGATAATGGGGACAACGGAACTAAATAAAAATTATTAAAATTTATTCCCGTTGTCCCCATTGACGATTTCCTGTTAATGGAGACAACGGAACTAAAAAAAATAATTAAAATTTATTCCTGTTGGACGGTGTCCCTGTTAATGGGGACAATGAACCCATTAAAAAATAGTTAAATTTTATTCCTGCCGTCCCCATTGACGGTGTCCCTGTTAACGGGGACAAGCGAAACTTAATAAAATAAAGTTTGTCATTACATCGAGTGACGTAAAATGGAGTTTACATTGGTATAATAATTATATACATAGCTGTTACTTTTGCTTAAAAATACACATTCTTACTGTTACTGTGTAAAATAGTTTAAGTAAGTGAAAGTGACCCTACTTTTAGGGCGGCATAATACTTTTACATGCTGGACACCAGTTTTCGAAAAAGACAACTTATAAAAGCGGAGCAATTTTGTGGGAATGCCACTTGCGAAAAAAAAAAACAAATGCACGGGTACAATAAAGATTCAAGTAAGTATTTTAAAAAATTATGTCAACTATCCAGTGGCAACTTTAAAACTAAATAAAATAAAATTATGTATGTTTATCTACACTCATGCTAAATCCTCTATAAAAGTTTCTGAAACAGTTAGCTTATTGCCAACATTAAAATAACCAGTGTCATATTAACCATAATATCATCCAAACGGGTGTTATTATGTTGTACTGAATTTTATTATGCGATTCGTTTTCAAAAAAAGAACCTTGTCATGTACGCGCTTTTCACTACCACAGCGCAGTAATTTAAAAAAGGAACTTATAGGTTATTCTAATTCACGTCGTATTCCGCCGGCCACCATTTTTGTTCCATATTAGTATTGCAAAAGAACTGTTTCATAACCTTTTATAGAGGATTCATATCATGGGTGTAAAATAAAGTCTTGTATGCAACTGTACATAATTAGGTATTAAAACACTCATGTGATACTATTATCGCACTCGGCTTCGCCTCGTGTGATAAACCCACATTCGTGTTTTAATACTCCTTATTATAAAACAGTTGCATAAATAGCTATTATAAATTAATCCTTTTTTCTCTTAATACCGATTATAAAATAAGATGTGATAAATACTATACTCCTATTTATTTTCTCGCAGTCAATGGTAAAACGTAGAGTACAGAACTCGTGAAAAAAATAATTCATCTCGGTCCTTGTATCCCCCGCTCCGCACTTGTATACCTCGCTCCGTTCGGGATTCTATTCTAGAATCCTTCGTAATTATTGTGATATTTTTTTGTAAATATACAGCGTTGATTCTATGATCCAAATAAATGATTGTGTTATTTTTACTCTTTTACAACGTTAAGGTTGTGTTATAAGTATTTTTTTAATTGGATTTTTCACATTTGATTAAAAACCCTATTATTTATTTATTTATTACTTTTAAGAAGGCTTACAGACTAATTACAAATAATAGGTACCTAACAACAACACATTATCAAGTTTTTAATAACAAGCCTCCACAGATATATAACATATCGATTACTTAAAGCTTAACAATTAAAGTACATTGTGTACCTACATAAGTAAGTAGGTTAAGTTAGTTTAATTAATTAATTTATGTTATTTATGTTATGTTATGTTTATGAGTTTAAGAACCACTAGAAGGCGTATCGTTCGCAAAAAATGATTTTGCTAAGAGCGTCCTCGTTGTGCTTATCTTAGTGCAAAATAAGTCAACATCATATTCAGAAGATACATCGTTGAAACTTCGAGCGCTTCTTATAAGAAATGAATTACTCCTATAATTAGTAGTGGCAGAAGGCACACCTAGAAGCGGCCTTTTACATAATCCAATAATGTTAGTGGGAAATGCTAACTTTGCCAATAGTTCAGGGCAGTCAATCGAGCCATTCGCTATGTTAATCAAAAAACACACATCATTAATGAGTCGCCTACTATCCAATGGCAGAAAATGGTACCTCTTGCAATGGTCACTGTAATCTATGGATACTTGAAAAAACCCTATTATGCTTAAATAAATAAATGATTGTGTTATTTTTACTCTTTTATTACGTTAAGGTTGTGTTATTTGCGTTTTTTTAATTAGATGCTTAAATAATTAAATGATTGTGTTATTTTTACTCTTTTATAACGTTAAGGTTGTATTTGTTTTTTTGATTACATTTTTCCGCATTTTATTAAAAACCATATTATGTTTAAATAATTTGTTTCATTTGTATGTATATAAACTATGCTTACGTCAATGGAGACAAAAGGAAGGATATTTTATGATTTACCGTTGTCCCCATAACGTGAAAGCATCAATGGGGACAACGGGAAGGATATTTTATGATTTCCCGTTGTCCCCATGACTGAAAGCATCAATGGGGACAACGGGAAGGATATTTTATGACTTCCCGTTGTCCCCATGATTGAAAGCATCAATGGGGACAACGGGAAGGATATTTTATGACTTCCCGTTGTCCCCATAATGGGGACACCGTTAATGGGGACAACGGGAATAGACCGAAATTTATTCTTCCACAAGAATCGCGTCGAATCGTCCCATCCCGCGTGTCTGCGGAAGGGGAATTAATATGTTTAAAAATATAAGAAGACGCATTTAATTTTCCGTCTACGATAATGTTACAACGTGCACGTATTTCCATACATTTAATAGACGAATGATTAAAACGCACAATAAGGTTGTCTGTGTACCTACATAAAATCGAAACGGTTTAGGTCTGCAAAAAGAAAACCCTTTCAGAATAAATAGACTGAAGATATACAAAACCAGGTACACCAAATCACCGTTTTAAATCTGAAGCTAGAAGCAGGAGTAATTAAATCGTGCAACGAAGGGTGACCATCAGATTGCAGTTCGAAGGACAGCGATATTTTTCGTTTTGTTTACTGCGATAATCTTCTTGTTTAATATTGAAGATGAAGGTTTTTTTTGTGTAAATTGTTGGAAGAATGTAAATACAACCTTAGCCGACCATAAAAAAAAATTCGTTGTTCTCTTTTCCTACGCTTGGTGCGCCACTATTTTTTTCCCTCTCACAGTTTCACTTTTCAAGTTTACTTTTGTCTTTTGAATAAAGTATACTGTTAAATAATCTATCCGTAAAATTATTTCTACATAGATGTTTAGTATCTTTGGACAATATTTTTTCTTAATAAAAATTAAATAAAGCTAGTCTATAATGAATATACATCTTTTTAAAAAAATATTGAGACTTGGCTTTGTCAATGTGACCATTATTTTATTTCTTCAAATTGAAAATGAGAAGCCATGTAATCCTAAAAATAATCTATCAATATGTTTTACAATAAGCTGTTTAAAAACACATTTTTATAAGTTCAATATTACCATGACGACAAGAAAGAATAATAAAGCGTGTGTCACTGAATTTTGTCGTTAGAAGGTCACATTTTATGGCTCCAGCTGACAATGGCGTAGCATGTTGGCATGTGTTCAATGCCTTTTAAATCTTTGATGAATCAATGGACGTTGAAAATGCCTTGGCTCTTGTGAGTGTTATATTTTACGTAGGTACAAGGTTATTTCGTCAAGTACTATATCAACAGAACTCTCAGGATTAGCCAAAATACAAAAACGAAGGTGGTTAGAATTGATTGTCTTTTGTTTCGGTCTTATAAAAACTACTTTGTTAAATAATATATCCATATAAATAAATAAAGTCGGGTTACCTACACTATTTGTAACTTAAGAACGGCTGGACCGATTTTTATGATCTTTGATTTGTTGGATTTGTCTCCGCCCCGAATAGCACAATAAATATTGAATGAAATATGGGAAAATTTCACGAAAAAAATAATAATGAAGATTGATTCTGAGGCGGTACGAAGTTCGCCGAGTCAGCTAGTTAAGAATAATTTATATTGAAAGTTACTTGCTCAATCATATTGGAATATAAACGGTTTGTTTTTATGAAAATCCAGTTTTTATTTACTATAGGACTACCTATCGTTTATAAAAATACTAGTGGTTTTATGTAACAAAGGAAAATGTTGCGGTGGATTTTAATAAAGCTTCTGTTTTTTTGACAGCAGGCATGACTTTATATTCATTTAAATAAATATTTGGACTTCAACTAAAATATGCCATGCACTGGTCAGATTGCATGAGGATTCCGCAAATTTTGACTGGAAAAGCTCCGCATAAAAAGAACCGAAAACGTAGATTATTCTACGATCGTTTGAACGTTTAAATGGCTTTTTAATATTTATTGAGTTTTGTTTTCTATCCGAAAAAACCTGGCGTGTTCGTGACTGACGATTCAATATTATATCAACGAGAATTTAGTAATGGTAATAACCTGAAATTAATAAACTTCAGTTTATTCTACGAATGTGATTTTTTAACAGCATTGTAAGGATAAGGGCAGAAGGATCATGATGTAGGACCCAGAAGGCCAATTCCCGTAATTAAAAATGTTCAAAATCTAGTCGCAATCTCATCTCAGCGACAATGAATGTCGAAAACTTGTAAAAATGTAGGGAAATTAGAGGTATTTTTGACAGATTGAGACTGAGATCAGACTGTGAACGTACTTAAAATTACCTGATAGTTTCTAAAAGAAAAGATACAGTCCTAAGCTCAGGCCAAATAAAACAGTCAAGACATAACACAGCGAACAATACAGTAAAGCATGCCAAAACTACACCTCCGCTTTGTGCATACACGCTCACACGCACACATTTACAATTAAACTACACCTCACTAAGTGCACACATGTTTATGAAACCGGCCTCACTTTAATGTTGACAATTTATTTATTTCATCAAACAATTTGCATTGTGTTCGAATTTTACAAAATACATAATTACATTTTAATCATAACAGAAGCAATAATCAAATAATGACAGCCCTCTGTCTTGGTTTTTTATTTGGTCTGAGGTCCTAAGTATAATTAAAATCAAGGTGCACCTACCCTCGATCCACAGACGGTAGGTAAGCAAATTACCTTCATTTGTATAATTGTACATCTAATGTTTTTCATCATTAAGTACTGCTGACACTACTCAAATTAAATCACGAACATTTCTATTTAAATAGTGGGTTAAAAATATACTGAATAACGTAAGTCCCAGAGCTGATTAAAAACACGAATTTTAATGTCGATTGCACTCGTACAACTTTTTGGCGGTATGCATAATGAATAGACAACCAATTCTCATTCTGATCTCAGTCTCAATTTGTGAAAAATACCTCTAATTTCCCTACGTTTTTGACAAGTTTTTGACACTGATTGTGGCTGAGATGAGGTTGCGACTAGATTTTGGACGTTTTTGACTGGTGGGCTTCTGACTACCCGTAATGACTGTCAGAGAACAACAAATGACAGCCGGGGCTACTGTCTTAACATGCTTTCCGAGGCACGGAAGGGTCTTGATACGTAATAAACGGTCACGCATCCGCGGACTGAACTTCAAGTATAACTTAACGTTAGATCAACACGAGCGGCTATTTTTATTTAGCCACGAGCCCATAACCTGAAAACCTCAAAGACCTGTTAAAGTGTCCACTAAACTTGTTTTATTTGGTTTTTAGCGGTATCTACTACGCCACATGCGAACTACGCGCCATACTGACGTCACACAAAATCGTGCATCTCGCAAGCAGAGTTTACCGTGCAACTTGTATATACAACGGCCCGAGATGAATTATCGGGCAGTTGCCAGCCAGACACAACACCCGTCTGACTAGACGGTTCAGTCATCCTCCATAGAAAAGGGACAAGTGAACCTACCGAGATTTTAATATTGTGATATTTAATTTGTTTCACTGCCTCATTGATCTAGTGGTCGCAAGCGCTGCTGCTGACCAAAAGGTCTTGGGTTCGATTCCCAGAATGAGCAAATTTGGGTTTCTCAGTATTGACTGCTACTCACCGAACACTAACCGGACTCAGATCTAGACAGCGCGCTCGCTGTCTAGAATTGTGCTCGGTTGATGGTAATCAGGCCCGCATCCTATTTTATGGGACTTAAACATAACTGACAGAATGTGGTTGTGTTATAGATACCTACACCTCTGCAAAACCCATCAGGTGAAACTAAAACCATTTACTTCAAATATATATATATATCCCATGCCGATTTCGGCTACGGTGACTGCTATTGTTCCCGACAACTATAGGTTACGGGCGTGTGCGCTGATGTGGCTAACGTAATCTTCACTGTAAAGGTACGTGCACAGTGCGGACACAATTCAAATAAACCAATTACAGGTACCTTTGAATTGTCAAGGGGTCAGTCAGTCAGTAAGATGACGCTCAAGAAACAAGGCATGATAATACCTGCGTTATGTAATTAATGAGCCACACTATGCAATTTTTACATACATCTTTTTAGATTTATACGCAGAATGCCCACTTCTCAAAATGGCAACTGAGTCTGTAATGGACTAATTCTCAAAATGGCTAATTCTATAAAGACGTTTAAACCTAGCATATAGTGTGGTATTGGTGAGAAAACCTAAGATTTTCATACTTTGTGTACCAAATAAAACATGTACTTAACGGAAATACACTGCATATACAGCGAACTAGCTTCTGCCCGCGACTTCGTCTGCGTGAAATTTCACCCTCCCCCTATTCACCCTCTTTTTTTTGTGGATAAGAAATCATCAAATGACTCCTCCCGCTCTGGGTGGAGCGGAAGGGAGTGTTAGACTCTTACTGACTAAACCCACCCGTGTTCCTTCCTTAGCCCTTTATGTTCATTCACCCTCTTAGGGGTGAAATTTCGAAAAAAAATCCTTTCTTCGAACAAAGAACACACCCTTCAAACATGTCTCTAGGACCAGTGCCGCGCTGCAGTGCTGTGCCAGGGCTGTGCGTTGATATATCAATCAGTCAGGACTTTGAATTTTATATAATACTAGCTGCGCCCCGCGGCGCACCCGCATAAGTGTTGATCCCGTGGGAATATCGGGATAAAAAGTATCCTATGTCCTTTCTCAGAACTCAAACTATCTCTATACCAAATTTCATCTAAATCGGTTCAGTTGTTTAGGCGTGAAACGGTAACATATAGACAGACAGACAGAGTTACTTTCGAATTTATAATATTAGTATGGATAGATAAACGAACTATCCCTACCCAGCTATTTAGATACTATTAGTACATCAGTTCTAACATTATCGTCCTCTGCCCACTGCATTCACGTTTCAATTATAATTTGATTTACACAGTTGAGATAACACGGCTCAGTTTGTCATTAGTATGATTGCAATTACCAATGGTCGCCAAATTTAGTCAATTGAACGTATCATGTGATCGATGTGCTGCACGATAAAGCTTGTTGTTTTTGTTTATTAGTTTTATTTGGGTATCTAATTTGCGTTTAGTGGATAGTGGCTGTTTGGTTGCTATATGTGATCGATTACCGATGTAAAATGGCGCTTGTTTTATGTAATTGGGAAGGAAACAAGCAAGCGGTCAGTCACGGGGCTATTAAATAAAACCGAAAGTCTAAACGACAATTAAGTAATCAGAAAATGTATGAAAGAAATTTGTAAAGTTTTTAAGTATTTTCTGCTTTACAGTAGGTACCGGTCGTGGAAATGTGTCCATTGTTCAATAAGGAATCACACTAATATTATAAAGGCGAAAGTTTTTGAGTGTGTGCGTGTGTGTCTGTTTATATGTTTGTTACTTCTTCACGCTCAAACGGCTGGACCAATTTTGATAAAGTTTTGTATGGAGGTAGCTGACACCCTGGATTAACGTATAGGCTACTTTTTATCCCGATATTTCCACGGGATCGATATTTACGCGGGTGAAACCGCGGGGCGCAGCTAGTATTTCATATGCCTGTTATTCGATTACCCTACAAACCCCAGGTGATGGCTGATATTGTCTAGCCGTCTGAAAATCCGTGTTTTGATGTTATGAAAGAGGTTGTTATTCAACAGCTGAAAGCGATGAGTTAGGTAGTGAACGTTTTCAGAAGTAAGAAGTCACATAACGTAAGTTTCTAGAACCCTGCTTGTCGTTTTATTAAGTGTTTTTATTCTTTCATGGTTCTTTTATTTTCGATGGGAAACGTCTTTCAAGAGTAGTGGTTAAATCTTGAAATCTGGTAAACAGTACTAAACGGTGGACTCGATTTTATAGAAGTTTGAAATTATTGTTAACAAAAGTTGATTTGTTTGTGCCTGTTACTCTTGTAAAAGTGAATTTCTTGGTCAATCTTTTTTCATTCATTCGGTAGTCTGTCACAGAACTTTGCCTTCATTCCCAGATGAAATGAGTTCAAACTTAGCAGTAATCATAAGCGTTTCATAGCAGGTATCACTTCGTACTGGGGTCGGTTCAGAACAAAATATAAATTTTATTCACATTCCTAACAAATCCCAAAAAGTGGGATCCGATCTGAATAAGCCGTAAAAATGTACAAAACAAACTGACGTAGTCATTTACTTTGGCACGAAATATTATTAATTATTCACTCACTAGGAAAAGACGTGATTATGTAAAAACATGAAATGAACTTCACTTCTTTACCAAAGGAGATTCACTAAAGCTTCAATTAAAAAATAAACTTTTGAAAAACATTCGTTCCGGACAGTTCAAAAAGTTTCCACCCTGTCGAAAATTAAAAAGAAAGTTATTTCATCCACACAGTGACCGCAAAAAGAAAGATTTCGTTTGTGGCACACCTAAAAAACTAAGCCTTTGAGCACCTGTTGAGTTTACTTTTTACTTTTAGTGTGTAGCCAGCCTAAGCCTGACCTGTGCAGGTGTCTTTGTAGGTACTCTACCTTTTAAAAATATTGTTTTACGTCGATGTAGTTCTATTTTACGTTTTTCAAAAACGATTTGTAAGGATAGAGCTCAGTTGAAATTACTGACCCCAGAAAATACGTTTCGTGTGAAAGGTGAGCTTTTTTTCATGAAATGTTACGTTTCAGTTAGTATTTCTGTAATGCGTGTTTACCTAGTTTTAAAAATATAATTAATTTTCTCTCAGATGTTGGTGTATTAATCTGTCAAGCTCCGCTAACGAGACACAATTGATTTTCTATTGTTTCGTCGCCAGGCGACGCGCGCTGCTTGACCGGTTAATTTAAGATATTAGTATTTCTATTGTGATCTTTTAAACTTACACATGCTTGAAAACAAGAAAATTCTTATATCTATGACACCATTTCCACGGTGCAAGTTTCTGTGACATTCAAGAACTATAATCACATGCTATAAAGCGCGTTGAATTATTGCCATTCAAGAATTGCATGCAAGTGTTTACACGCGTGCATTTTCCATAAAATGGCATACAATTACTACTTCATCTAAGAGTTGCACGTCCTAAAAAAAAGCCTCAAAAGAGCAGCAACAATTAACACACCCCTCACTCAACGTACACATGTTTGAATGATAGAAAATGTTCATGCCAGAATTAAATGCGATTTTATTGTACGTGTTGTTTACACCTATACCAGGTTTGAACGGCAACTAACTTGCCCGTATCGTGCAACAATTGTACGATGTTGCTTAGACGGTGCCAGTAAATTGTTGCTTCAATTTTATAGTACACAGGCATTAAACTTGCACCGTGTAAATGGAGCTTAAGACCATTCGAATAATTTGAATGTGGTCGTGCCTTTGTTTTTTATATTTATTTCCGGAATAAAAACTAGGATAATTCCCTTCTACTTCTACATTACTTCTTTGCTAAATTATGCATATGAAAGTATATACGATAACTATAACAATTTTTTTTTAAATTTTTGTCTGTCTGTTTGTTCCGGCTAATCTCCGAAACGACTTGACTGGTTTTGACGGGACTTTAACTGGCAGATGTTATAAGGCTACCCTGCCGAGTGTGCTAAGGCTAGCCTGGGTTACTTAGGCTACTTTTATTTTAGTAAAAGAATTAAGGTTCCGCGCAAAAAAATTAAAACCCATGATATCCAATTTGTTCTCCGACATGCACGAAGTCGCCGGCACAGCTAGTAAAAAATAATAAAATTAATAACGTATGACTACTTTTTTTATACACGCACGTGTACCGAACCGAACCTAACCGAACCGAACCGAATCCTTAGGGCGTTTGTACACTACAAGAAATTTTACTGCCCGCCAGTCCGATTTTTTACGGCACGCCTTAAATGGTACCCATATACTAGTTTGTGCACTTAGTTAAAAAATCGGACTGCCGGACAGTAAAATTCCTTGTAGTGCACAAACGCCCTTAACCTCACTCACTTTAACAGATACACGTGTATTTGATAGTGGTCTATTGTTAAACGTAAACTTAGACGTCTGGTGGCCACTTAGACCGGGTCCAACACATTAAGAAAGCTCGTAAAGTCGTTAAGAGATGTTTATTGGACGGACGTGCCCGTCTTTGTCCCAGTTTTGCGAATAATGTACTTGTGATACGTGAGAGAATAGTGAGTTATGTTGTGGGTATGGTTATGGTCATAGAAAATGGTCCATTTGTATGAGGAGAAATAAAAGACGATCTATGTGTTTTGAATCTAGAAGGTTTCTTGGTTTGCTTTTGTTTAGAACTGTCAGAAGAACACACACGTAACAAGATTTTTCTTTAGATTTCCGATTCCCCTATAGAGGTATGAGAAACAGGTTGTAAAGTTCACTAATACTCTATAGAAAAGGAAGGACCCTCCGACCAGACGGGTGTTGTGTCTGGCGGGCAACTGCCCGAAGATTCATGCTGGGCTGTGTTGTATCTATGCTAGTTGCACGGTAAACTCTGCTTGCGAGATGCAGGATTTGCGTGACGTCAGTATGACGCGTTGTTCGTATGTGGCGTTTGTAGATACCGCTACACCCCAATTCGAGTAGGTAATTGAAAACGTTCAAAATCTAGTCGCAATCTCATGTCAGCGACAAGAAATGTCAAAAATGTAGTTAAATTAAAGGTATTTTTCACGGTTCACTAATGTTTCACCAAAACTCCTTTGACAAATTTTTAGTTTACAACCAACGTTTCGTATACTATTTATTTCACAAACAACTCATTCCGCAAATGTTTTATTTTATAAACACTCGCTTTACAAACATTTATTTGGCAAATGCTTCTCTTTACAAATGTTGCGGATGACATTTAATCATTTATACATTTTCCATTTAATATTTAAATTCTTTTGGAAAAATAACGTTTATACAAAATATCATTTTTCACTTCTCATGCTCTAAAAGTCCGTCTTTATGTTGTGCTTAGGCGACATAAAATTGCTTTTTATGTTCTAGTGCATAAAATAAAATTTTTTTTTAAGACTAAAGTAATCAGGCCCAACAGCCACACACACAATAAAACTTCGCAGATTAAAGTCGTGATTTATTTCATTTTCTATAATTTATACCACTTCCGTGTTTTCTATCGTTAATTTAATAAAATCAGGTAAAATTGTTGTCATTTATTATTTAAAA
Organism: Amphipoea lucens; assembly: GCA_947508005.1. Classification (NCBI taxonomy): domain Eukaryota; kingdom Metazoa; phylum Arthropoda; class Insecta; order Lepidoptera; family Noctuidae; genus Amphipoea; species Amphipoea lucens. The sequence continues at coordinate 4,928,419 of OX382371.1, forward strand.
AGGCAAAGAAACGTTTTCATTTTTTGGCAGTATGAAGTACCCAAGTCGAATGACAAATGTTGAAAATTAAAAAAAAAAACTTTTTAAAAGTTTCGTGGCGGTATTATCTGTAGTAGCGGGAATTAGCTATGCTTTGCAACATTTTTGATTAATTATGTACTGTATACTTTATGCCTGTTTCATTTTCTCGCAAGCGAAGAGAAAAGCAGAGTGTATAACTCAGGCATAAACGAGCCATTTTACCCCTCGACTTAACTATCCACCCTCGCCTGCGGCTCGGGTGGATATAAACGTCTCGGGATAAAATAGCTTCTTTTATGCCTTAGTTGTACAATCTACTATTATAATACACTAGCGACTGCATTAAAAACTGCATTAAAATCCGGATCTAAGCTTACAGACAGCGGGAGTGACTTTGTTTGATACTATGTAAAGATTTTCTAAACCAGTCACAAAGTGATCATGACGGTATTCTCCATTTGGGTCAAATAATTTTCAGGCAAGTATTTTTTTTCTATATAATCTAGTTGATTCTGGCACTCGCCGGCCGCTGCCGCGGCACCGCTCGCTTCGCTCGCTCGGCTCGTGCGTAGGGGGTCACGGTTTTAACCTAACCTAACCGAACCATTTTTTTTTAAAATAATTAACCTAATGTAACTAGTTCGGTTCCGGGTAGCCTATTAAAAATAATATCATTTTTTCTTCTATTAGCGCAAGTCGTTTCTGGCACCCATATTTTGTGTAAAAGTATTTTTTTTTCTATATAATCTAGTCGTTTCTGGCACTCGCCGGCCGCTGCCGCGGCACCGCTCCCTCCGCTCGCTCGGCTCGTGCGCAGGGGTCACAGTTTTAACCTGACCTAACCTAAATTTTTTTTTTTTAATAATTAACCTAATCTAACTAGTTCGGTTCCGGGTAGCCCACTAAAGATAATCTCTTTTTTTCTATTAATTTCTCATTCTAAAGAATGACTTTCATTTTTTGGAAATTGCGTAATGATAAGTCAATATGTATAACGTTTTTATTCCAAACGTTGTTTTATGAGATAAAATTAATAAAAAATGAATTGCTTGTTAAATAACACGTTATTAAACAAAAGTTTATCTGGTGATTATTTTGTAAAGTGAATTATTTGGCAAACTTGTTGTTGTATAATGATGAAATAACAAATCATGTTTTTGCCAATCGTTGTTTGTCAACTAAAAATTTGTAAATTAATTTTTGGTGAACTGACAGGGCACCATTTTTCACAGATTTAGACTGACATCAGACTATGAACGTTCTTAAAATTACGAGAATTGCCCTCAGGTTTAAACTACCGAGCCAGTTATTGAATTAGTAGTTATAGAAATGCACCTCTTTATACAAAACGGACAACTTAATTCGGTACTAAGTTGTCATTTTAGTATTAAGAACTCTGCCTAAATCGAAATAATGTTCTAAATACAAATACCGGTCCAAAGGTTTAGGCTGGACCTATTGTGAGATTTTGTTTTGTAATAAAAAAGCACCATTTTTTTAAAAAGTCTGCCACAGAGGTAGGAGTGACTATGAAGACGAACTTTTTCTAAAGCTCAATATACGGTCAACCTGGGCTGTATAGTCTTCGGGTCAACCACATCGGTGATATCATTTGCACTACTAAAACCGCCTTTACTGCTATAACATAATGGTGCTATCAATGTCAAACTGTCAACCACAGGCGTGTGGTTGACCACATTCTCGGGTGTGTACAGTCGTTTTATTCTTCTTTTACCTTAACCCTAACTAGGGGATATAATTTTGCTTATACAGGGTGTTACGGAAAGGGTATATCAATACAAACGTGTTGAAGAGTGTATCTGGTCTAGAATCTCTATACAAAATTTCAGCTCAAAAGCAGTAACTTTGAAAATGCTTAATATTTTAATATTTCGTTAGTTTATTAAATTAAAATCATAACAAACGTGTCACCACACTACGAGGGTCATTATCCATTATCTGTAGTGTGTCTGTGCGCCTAGTCATCACGCCGCCGCGCGCCAGCGCAGCGCCGTGATGTCAAAATAAAAAAATATTAAGCATTTTCAAAGTTACTGCTTTTGAGCTGAAATTTTGAACAGAGATTCTAGACCAGAGCCCTGATTCACAAACATACGACAGGCTATCGTATCGAAAACCTGACATTTCGATAACCTGATTTGACTTCCCCTCAACAGTAAATAGCTGTTGGAAGAATAGCGGGCGTCTATTTGATTTAAACTGACAAAATTTTCGGGTTTTGGACTTGTGAACAGTATTGAGAAGACTCCTACGGTAACAATTATTAATGTTCGATACGATACGGAAGCATATCGAGTGTTTGTGAATAAGGGGGCTGATACACTCTTCAACCCGTTTGTATTGATATACCCTTTCCGTAACACCCTGTATAAGAACCAAACGTTAAATAGGTACTATAAAAAGGGTAAATTAAATTTTTGAAGAACCTACAGAGGTTTGAGGAACAGGGCGTAAAGTTCACTGATCCTCCACAGAAAAGGGAATCCTACCCTCTTACCAGACGGATATTGTGTCTGGTGGGCAACTACCCGACAGTTGATGTCGGGATGTTGTATATATAATATGTTAGTTGCGCGGTAAACTCTGCTTGCGCGATGCAGAATTTTGCGTGACGTCAGTATGATTTGGCGGTGTAGATGCCGCTACAAACCAAAATATGCAACAAAGATCATAATGATCTACGAAACGTCACTGAGAGTTCCAAATCCACTAATTATCGCTTCCCGCCTAACACAATGATACATCGTTACTCTAAATCGATCAACAATGAAACTAAATTACTTTCCAGTAAGTTACTGGAACATAACCAATTAACCATGATACATTTGACAGGAATTACAAAACAAACAACTGTTAAGTGATCGGGAATTTGATCAATCATAGGTGCTGATATTGAAATAGCATAATGCGATTCCCTGATGAGTGTGACGTCATCGCTGACAATCATCAATCACTGTCCCCAATTAATTACCTATCTAATGTGGAACGATCGGTTTTGTTTTGATAGATGTGTTGGGGATTTTGAGCCTTTGTACAGCAGATAATAGTAGGCCTGTTTTGTAACAAAGTTAGTGTAAACACACCCCGGACACTCCATACAACGCTCGCAAAATAATTACCTACTACTACTACATTAAAAAATGACGTTTGTATACGTATGAATGTGTGCGTGAGGTACTTGTGTTTGCGAGCGCTCTTGCTAAAGAACTGCGACGAATACGCCGAAGTGCGGGGTGAGGTGCGGTAACTGATGTTAGTGCGGGGAAGGGAGTGGCCTTTCTGTACGTAGTACTTTAAGTATTCTGTGGTGTAAAGTAAGAAAAAAGTATTCGTTTAATGGTATTGTAACAAAAACTACATTTAAAAAAAAACAGTGACACTCAGGGAGTGCCGACAGAAGTGAAAACAAAACACAAACAGAATACTTTGCCATCGCTCACTGACATATCGGATATACATTAAAACCGAGTAAATCCCGAGGACAGCCGAACACATTCGATGCGGTGTTGGTTACGGTAACAGTGGCGCGAATTCAATGGTTTTTTCCCATCTCAAAAAATGCCCAACGTTCCTAAAGAAGATTTCACTTAAAAAAAAAAAAAAAAACAGAAATAAAGGTTGATGAAGTGGTTAGTCTATACTATCGTAATGAAGCCGTCTGCGGTTGAAACCCTCGGCCCGTGGGATCCAAGTACTCATGGTTTGTTCAACAAAATCTCCAAACTGATGGTTGACACTTTCCGTGACCCAAGCGCTGGCTTGGCCAGAGGCTAAGCATTGTCATACAACGTGTCCATACCAGTCTCTTGCGTACACTACCAGTCGATGGCGATGCGGAGAAATTTTTCGACGCCATATTTTAGTTAGGTTATTATGATTTTATTTTAATAAAAATATTGAAGAAAAGTAATTAAAACTCTATACTATAATTATAAAGAGGTAAAATATTGTGTAATATGTTTTCGGGGTAATCTTCGAAATAACTGTTCCGATTCTGAAAATTCTTTTTATAATGGGAAGCTACTGTATTCCAGAGTGCTATAGGATATATTTTATGTTAAAACAAGAAATTTAACGCAAAAAGTCGCGAACAAATTATTAACTATAGCGAATAAAATATTTTTGACTAGCTTCTAGTCAAAAATAATTTTGAATAATCATCTCTTCTTCAAAAAAAATAATAGACAATTTCCCGACAAGACTAGACGCCCATTTTCTACTCGTAGGTAAAGGCGGCAAAAGCAATATTGATCCTTATAACACTGTAATAAATTATTTTGTAGGTTACTCCAGAAACAGTAGACGGAGCGTTGGCAAACCAATAGCCAAGTATTCGGACGACCTACAGAAGATCGTAGGGTGGTCCTGGATGTGACCCACACAGACAGGGAAGCATGGCACAAGAAGAAAAGAAAACCGGCCAAGTGCGAGTCGGACTCGCCCATGAAGGGTTCCGTAGCAGCAAGTAACATAATATAAAAGTTCTTGTAGTTCGTTGTAACTTTGTGAAAGGTAAATTGCGGTTTTCGAATTATGACGTATTAAAAAAAAACTACTTACTAGATCTCGTTCAAACCAATTTTCGGTGGAAGTTTACATGGTAATGTACATTATATATATTTTTTTAATTTTATCATTCTCTTATTTTAGAAGTTAGAGGGGGGGGGACACACATTTTACCACTTTGGAAGTGTCTCTCGCGCAAACTATTCAGTTCAGAAAAAAATGATATTAAAAACCTCAATATCATTTTTGAAGACCTATCCATAGATACCCCACACGTACAGGTTTGATGAAAAAAAAATTTTGAATTTTCAGTTGTAAGTATGGGGAACCCCAAAATTTATTGTTTTTTTTCTATTTTTGTGTGAAAATCTTACTGCGGTTCACAGAATACATCTACTTACCAAGTTTCAACAGTATAGTTCTTATAGTTTCGGAAAAAAGTGGTTGTGACATACGGACGGACGGACAGACAGACAGACATGACGAATCCATAAGGGTTCCGTTTTTTGCCATTTGGCTACGGAACCCTAAAAACGCTAAGGAAAAGGCTGGGCAGATGATGATAATGATGAGGTATAGGTAAGTATTTTGACAAATGGATAGAATGAGAAATGAGTACATAAGAGGAAGTCTGAAAATGGCACCGGTAACTGAATAGTTGTTTGGAAATCGGTTGTCATGGTACAGGCTTGGACATGTGTTACGGAGAAATGAGGAAAATGTCGTGAGGAGAGTTTTGAGTATGAATGTCGATGGCTATAAGAATAGAAAAGGCCAAAGAAACGATGGATGGAATGTGTGAATGATGATATCGTAAGAAAGGGGGTGACTACTGAGACGACGACTAATAGAGAAGTATGGAAGAAAAAGACATGTTGCTCCTACCACAAATAAATTGGGATAGGGGCAGGAGAACGATGATGAGGCAGATAATTTGTGAGAAAAAATATTCTGGGTCTAATCTCAATTTAAAAAACAATGACACTTTTTAAATTCCCAGCTTCCACATATATCCCGATTAAAAATAGTCCTGAAGACATTACGTATTCCGAATTTACGTGAAATCGCATTTCATACGTCCACTGTTCCTTTTAAGAATATATTCAGATAAGAGAATTCTGGTTTCAGGAAATCGCATATCTTCAACTGTCTTTCCGCACAGCCATTGTTGAATTTCGAATTCCATTTTCATTCTGCAGATCTAAAAAGCAAACACAGTATATAATCAATTAACTTAGAACCAAAACTATACAGGGCGATGCTGATGACACAGTGTACCTACATACATGATGCGTTAAAAATGTTTACCTTTTCCAAAAGGTTGGCGGATTAAATTAAAGTAAAAAATGTGACAGTAAAAATATAAAGGGGTTTTTTTATCGAATTTAGCTTGATGTAAATGGAACTCAATTAATCGTGTACCTATCAGGTTTGAATCGCTAGTTTATTCTTAATATCAGAGATAAAGTTAATAAGAAACAATTATAATTATTTTAAGACATTTTGATTTGGACTATGAAAAAGTTTTAGGAAAGGCATATACGGACTTTCAGCATGAACAACCAAATGCTGCTGGGCCCATTTTAAATTAAATAAAAGTTGGAAGCAGGCGGTGCCCATACCATTATTATAGTTTCAAACTTAAATGGGGGACCCATTTAAGTTTGAAAAAATGGGCTTGTTTTTAGCTTTTCAGTTAGTTTTATATAAGGTTGCAGTCGGGTTTTATAATTTTTTAAATTACTTTTTTTTATTTCCAGCTTTTTAGTTTACAAATGTGAAAGATTTCGCAGACGATTTAGTTCTTTGCTCGTGTTTTTTACGATTTGTTACTTTGAATTACTTTTAACCGTATAAGTTGTATATATTTTTGTAATCACCTTTAAAAACTCTTTATTTTGATACCCCACTCGATAGGTTTTGAGAAAAAAAATTTTTTTGAAGGCGGAATATGGCGCCAAAAATCCGCCATTTTGTTTTTTTTTTTATTTTGATATACTCAGTGTCACTCTCACAGTAAATACGAACCTAATGACATCACACAAGCTAAAATCCATCAAGCCGTTCAGGCTGCAGCGCGTGCCAATCAATTATACATACAAACATACATACTCTCGAAAAACATAACCCTCCTTCTGGCGCAGTCGGGTAAAAAACTGTACACTAGGAACTCTCATCTAAATTAAGTTTATTATTTTAGCGGTGATAACCAATATTTGCACTTAACAGGAACATAGCCTGTCAATGACAACAATGTGCTATGATTTTGGGTTTTCAAACCAGAAAACAATAATTATTTAAGTATTCAACATCCGCAGCAGGTAATCCTAACTTAATATTATAAATTCGAAAGTAAGTTTGTTTGTGTGTTTGTTACCTTTTAACGCCTAATCGACTGAACCGATCATCATGAAATTTTGCATATACGTTGTCAGGGGTATAGAAAAGGACATTTTCACTTCTCATGCTCTAAAAGTTCGTCTTTATGTTGTGCTTAGGCGACATAAAATCGCTTTTTATGTTCTAGTGCATAAAGTAATTTTTTTTTCTAAGACTAAGGTAATCAGGCCCAACACCCACACGCACAATAAAACTTCGTAGATTAAAGTCGTGATTTATTTAATTTTCTTTAATTTATACCACTTCCGTGTTTTTAATAAAATCGGGTAAAATAGTTGTCATTTATTATTTAAAAACGCAAAGAAACGTTTTTATGACTTGGCAGTATGAAGTACCCAAGTCGAATGACAAATGTTGAAATTAAAAAAAAAACTTAAAAAGTTTCGTGGCGGTATTATCTATGGTGGCGGAAATTAGCTATGTTTTGCAACATTTTGATTAATTATGTACTGTATACTTTATGCCTGTTTTATTTTCTCGCAATCGAAGTGAAAAGCAGAGTGTATAACTCAGGCATAAACGAGCCATTTTACCCCTCGACTTAACTATCCACCCTCGCCTGCGGCTCGCGTGGATATAAACGTCTCGGGGTTAAATAGCTTATTTTATGCCTTAGTTGTACAATCTACTATTATGGTATCTTTAATCCAGAAAAAAATATTGTTCCCGAGGAAAAGAACAATAACTTACGACGCGCGACGGTCACAATTGCTTTAGGACGCTAGATGACGCCACGTGTCTTTCGAATTATGATTGAAATATGACCCGACTTTTTGAGCAGTATTCTAACAAAAAGTACTAGTTGCATGAAGTCACGATAGTATGTCAATCATTAATAACTTTTAATAAGATTTGGATGAAATTTGGCACACGGGTAGCTTATTAACCTGGATTAACACATAGGATACTTTTTATCCCGGTAGTACGTTTCCACGCAGGCGAAGCCGCTGGCAAAATCTAGTACTTTATTTACAAAAGCAATCAAACATAAATAAATTACTAAACTTTCCAACACTATCAAAACACAAACAAAACATATATTTTCACCACTAAATTTTAAACCACGTAACTGTACAAGGTGTTTTATTTTATAATATAAAGAATGAACGAAAATTTTATATAAACGTATTATGGCTAAAAGCGTTCACTTGTTCAACATTGATTGGCTGGCGTTGAACGACGTTCCACTATCCAGGATAGGTTCGATTTCAAACGGCTGACACTTCTATAAAATCTCCTTGGATTTTACTCGTGATGTCTGCCGTTTTTCTAGTATTCCTTTTAAAAAGAATTTTGTATTGTGAATCAGACAGGGTTTTGTGGTTTGGCGCTCATTTTGTTGAATTAAAATATAAGAGAATAAACTTGTAAATTCAAACCATTCGATGTATAAAAGCACATAATTATAATTTGAAAAATTCTCTTTTATGTACAACATATGAATTACAGATGACATACAGAGAGGCTTGTGGCTAAGTAATAACAGCCGCACGGGTCGATCGATCAAGTTAAGCTACGCTTGCCACGGTTGGTCCGTGGATGGGAAAGCATGTTAAACCGTCGGTCCCGCCTGTCATTTGTAGATCTTTGACGGTCGTTACGGGTCGTCAGAAGTCTGAAAGTCTGACAACCAGTCTTATCAAGGGGTATCGTATTATCCAGTAACTGGTTTGTGTAGGTCAGATAGGCAGTCGCTCCATAAAACATAAAAAAAAAGAAAAAAGACTAGGCAGATGATGATAAGAATTACAGATAATTTTAAATGTAGAAATTTTACATAGAGTGACGCAATGTGCGGTTTTATCGCTAAAATTTATATTATAGACAACCTTTTAATGGATTAATAAAGAGAGTAGAGAAATATAATCATTCAACTTAGTGCAAAATGTTAAATCTATGGTTTATAGACCTATAGGCCGCGATCGCTGGTTCAAGGAGTTTGCTCGACAGTGAAACGTAGAAGGAAAAAAAAAAGTGGTGTTAATTTATAAACCAGAGAGATCAAGCGCAGATCACACATCTCGTCCGCAATAATCGCACTAGCTACTGAATGAGTTAAACAAAAGAGCAACAGCTCACATAAAGCACCTGACAAACAAATATTAATATCACTCCTTCTGGAACTTTCCCGAGCATCTGTCGACCGGGATGGTTTCATGCATAATGCAAACGGCTGATTGTGCCACATAGGGCCCTAGATTTCTTTGCGAAAACATTCATCCTGTATTTGCTCGGTCGCATCGCGCCGCGTTTATTTTCTTGAGCGTTTGTTACATAATGCCGCTGTTGTCTATTATTTTGGCGTTTTGTTTTTCTAGTGTAGAATTTATTTAAAATTCCAATAAATTGTGAAGGATTCAGCTGGACTGGGAAGCGTTTGGTAAGCTTCGCCGAGTCTTTTCGTCGGGTTTTCCGCAGAGCCTGAAGTCTTCAATCAGTGCGTCCTCCCTGTTATGACTTTCGGAACCGAAACGTAGACACTCACCACATAAATTAAGGTCGCTATAGAACAATCTATGATTGAAGTCTCTCTGGGGGATAGAATCCGAAATGAAGCGATCTGGCAAAGAACCAAAGTTTTCGACATAGCTCACAGAATAAGCAAACTGAAGTGGCGATGTGTCGGCCATATTAGCCATAGAACTGATGACTGGTAGACGGGATCTTGAGTAAAGACTGTGAATAGGTATACGTATGTATATAAGGTAGGAGGCCTTTAAGCTAGGTGTAGCGATGATTTTCGCAGGGTGGCTGGTAGCAGCTGGATGAGAGTTGCTGAAAATCGAGCGAAGGATATTTTATGACTTCCCGTTGTCCCCATAACGTGCAAGCATCAATGGGGACAACGGGAAGGAAATTTTATGACTTCCCGCTGTCCCCATAATGGGGACAGCGTCAATAGGGACAACGGGAACAGACCAGCTGAATGGCCTGTAATTGGAGAGGCCTATATCCAGCTGTGGACTAATGTAGGCTGATGATGATGATAATGTGATATAATGAATGAATTTAGTTAGCTAGATCCATTCTTCTACATGTTCTGCTAAAGCAATGTTTTAAATATGATCTACCACCCGCGTCCCTACCGTCTCACAAAATAAATGAAAAACAATAAAGTATTGTATTGGTATTGTATCGTTGTATATTCTGTAGTGTTTAATGTGTTTATTTCATGTTATGTATTTTTGTGGTGTACAATAAAGTATATATAAATAAATAAATAAATAAAAGTATGTATTTTTTGCAACATTACATTGTCATTAAAAATGGTTCAAGCACTTGATTTTTGTAGTCCCTGGATGGATCTTTACAATGATATGACTATACTTTAGTACCAAGAAGCTTTCAATAGTACACTCAACAAAAGAGATAAGTACGCAGGTTCGTCGGATATAGTTGAAGTTTAGTAAGAAACTGATGGATGTTCTCGAATAAAATTTAATTTTATTAATAGAAAACAAACAGCTCATTTATCAAATTACAACATCCACCGGTTTCTGACTAAACTTCAACTATATCTGACGATCCTGCATACTTATCTCTTTTTTTGACTGTACATGTTTATCCTGTCGCAATTTTTCTGGACTAACCGCCAAACTAAAATTATTACGGTCATCGAATTTAATTTTTTTTTTTTTTTTTTTATTTGAAATGGGCTTGCTCTTGACTCTAGCCTAGGTCAAAGGTGACAGAGACAAAGTCGACGATGGAGCGAGCTTACCCAGAAGAAGCCTGTTCACTCTCACTTTAAAGAGATTCGGGTTGTATGCGCTCGGAAAAACAGACGCAGGTAGAGAGTTCCACTCTTTTGCTGTGCGCATTATAAACGACATTTGCAAACGCTTAGTGCGTAATTCAAAACAGACTTCTCAAACTTCTACAAAGAATCCTCAAAATATGTCACACCAAATCTTGCAAAAGCTAGAAAGTCCCAAAACTACTTCAACCAAAAAAAACCTTGAACCTTTCATCCCCCACACGCTACAGAGACCCAATTAAACAAAAATCACTGCTGCACTGTACATCGAAAGCACGCCCCACGAATACCAAATAAGACAATCTCTCATTTTGTTGTTACAAATCGTTCCCACAGCTGGTATAAATCATGGGGTAAGGCAAAAACTGGGATCAACGAAACGTGACTAATTCACTAACATGGAAAAGCTTTCACTAAACAACTATTGGTTGTGCATAAGTGTATCGGATGTGTTTTACGTTCCCACTGGGGGGTTAGCAAACCCTGTGGTATACTTTTTATACTTATATTTTTCTAGACTCAGAGATCAGAAGGTCAATTCTCGTAATTTAAAACGTTCAAAATCTAGTCGCAGTCCCATCTCGGCGACAAATTCGAGGTATTTTTGACAGATTGAGACTGAGAGCAGACTGTGAACGTTCTTAAAATTACGAGAATTACCCCTCAGGAATCAAGTTACGATATTGAAGTTACATACTTTAGGATTATACACCTAGGTTTTTAGGATAATATCTAGTTATGTCCTATTTATAGATTTGTATAGGTAAATTTAATGTAGGTAAAACCTTGACAGTCTTGATTTCTTAATAGGGTTTTTCTTTGTTCGTAATTAACTACACTTACGAACTCATTCCAGCGCTGCGACATTTATTTTTTAAATGTCGCAGCATCATACTGAGATACGAGCCCTTTGGCCTCATACAGGGTTTTCTGTTTTTTTTTTTTTACATAATTTTGTTTTTGTTTAGTTTGTGATCTTCGTGTACGAGTCACAATAAATAATTTTTCTTTCTTCCTTCACGATAAGCACTAGCTCAGCATGAAAGAGTTCCTACGGGAAAGAACTACCGCCTTCCACCATTTTCCAGCCTGTGTCAATTCATGGCGGTGACCACTTACCAACATGGAGGTTATCTGTGTGCCTACAAACCATATAATTTGATAAATATGTGGTAGGTTGAAATCCTGTAAAGATTTTAACAAAACATAAACCGCTTACAGAATATTTAATAGTGTGGTTATACTGTTGATTGAATAGGCTGTGGTAAGTCCTGGTTATTTCATTATTCACCCAATTTTGGTAACAGTAACTCTATGTAATATCCCGGACAGATCAATGTGACCACAGTCTTCAAAAATAATTCGCAAAATCACCGGCTGTTTAAAATCTATTTCTAATAATATTCTCTCTAAGTTAACATCTTTGTCCTTCTCATAACTTTTGTTCTCTTTTTTCTAATTAGCATTGTTTGGCAGAAGAATATAAATAAGAATATAAAGAAGAAAGAAAAACTGTTATTTTGTAGTAAACATGACGCAAAGAAAGAACACAAACACAAAAAAGAACAACTTTTGGGATAATTTGCGTCACATCTACGCAAAACAGCCATCTCTCAGCATGCTAAGACCTTATGTGAAACAAGGCCCCAGCACTGATTTTCAGCAACAGCTAGCGTATCCTAGCTAGTAGTTACTCTGCTCAAAATTCTAATAGATTTCTTCTCTTCGCGTAAACGATTAAGATTTTTACAGTAACAGATATTGGTTATGAAGTTTTCTTTAAACGTTAAGGGCGACTGTCCTTTGAACGTTTTTCCGCAGCGACAATGGCTAAGAAACCTGGCATTTCAAATCCTGTAAAATTCTAATATAATCTAATCAAAATTCTAGTATAATCTTCTTTCTCAAAATAGCTTGGTTATAATTTGATGCACTTTTGTACAGACGCCAGTATCAAGCTACCCAAAACTGTAAAATTTTCCTAATCGACTTTGAACCTTATGCTTTAGCGATAAAGTTGAAACTCTATTAAAGAAATTTGACAGATTGCAATAGCTTGATGTGCTGGCGTCTGTACAACGGCATATCGGTAACTCTACTGTTACAGTTGTCTGGTCTTCTTTATCCCAGCTAACATCGAAAATTCCTAAATTGATTAAAAATTTACACCGTCTCCGTTCCAAAGCCCTGCATTTCAAAAAAACATTATAAAGCATACTCAGCCTATAATGTTCCCACTGCTGGGACACAAGTCTCCTCTTTGTCAGAGGGAGTGGACCGCAATCCATCACGCGGGCCCAGTGCGGGTTGGTCGATGTCACATGTCTTCGATTGTTGGTTCTAGGACGTGCCGGTTTCCTCACGATGTTTTCCTTTACCGTTTTGAGAGTAGTGGGGTTGAATTATTTACAAAAAGTAAAGCGTCTGCGTGGGTCCGAACCTACGACGTAAGTTGTAAGTCGGGCCGCTGGGTCACCACAGCTCTCAACATTATAATAACCTTTGAATACTAAAAGTACGAGTCAAAGAATACTCGAGTGGATTCAATCGTTCTTACGAGTAAGTCAGAACAAAGACAAACAAACTTTTCAGTCGAACAATCGGGTGCAAAAGTGAGAAAACTAACTTGAGGTGAACTGAGTTCATGTCAGACGTTATAAATAATAAGAACTTTTCATAACTATGAAGAAGTTAGGAATCATATCTATTTTATACTAGCTGCGCCACGCGGTTTCACCTGCATAAATGTCGATCCCGTGGGAATATCGGGATAAAAAGTAGCCTATTTATGTTAATCCAGGGGACACCCTGGATTAACATAAATAGGCCAATTTGACAAAATTTTATATGGATGTAGCTGACAAGCTACATCCATATAAAATTTTGTCAAATTGGTTCAGCCGTTTGAGCGTGAAGAAATAACACACACACACACACTCACAAACGTTCGCCTTTATAATATTAGTGTGGTAGCTTTTCTTTTAAAGTAAGGTAAGTAAGATAATGCTACATGAGAAACCAAATAGACCCAAAGCGCTTATGACGAGTGACAATCGCTTTCAAAGCTTTTCGTATTTCTACAATGACTTTCAACAGGATTGACATAAGCTTTGGCCGTAGCTTATGTCAGTCTCATACATTTTTGGCTTTACTATCATCGTTTATCGAGTATCACTTTGTCTAGGATTTCAGATGTCAATTACGATAATAGTCTTTGCAAATCATGGGTGACTTTTATGTGCTTTTACATAACGTTTAAATTAGTATGATTGACGCGTTTTTAATATATTTTGTGTGTAGTTAGTCATTGTATTGATTTTTTGTGCTTTATGAGTGCAATAATAAAATGCAATAACTATACTACCACAGCTACTGTTTATGATTCCTTAATCGCATCAAAAAAATAATATTAAAAACAGTCTGTTTAGACAGCAAGAGCTTCGAAAGATTTCAGGGATCCCAGACAGACACAACAAAGTATGTTTAATAAAAACAATAGCCAGTAAAAAAGCTTTTTGTCTTTAGATGTCTGCTCACCCCATGATTGCAGAATAAGCGTGAGTATAACATTCGTCTTGCTAAGAATATGTCGTATTTGATCGCGATAGGTTAATCTTGGTTCGCCTCAGGCCGTCGATCGTACGGCTTTGCGCCCTATATCTGTTTCATCATTCCTCGCTCATTTTTTACATAAGTATAAGGAACGTCTATTGGTCGATTGCTTTTCTGAAGTAAATGGAATGTGTAGTAAATAGATGGGGAGAGCGCATTTACCTTATGTAATAATAATTAATTTTTTTCTCTTTATAACCCAGCGGTCAGGCACAGGACAGACACACAGACTACACAGGCAGTTCGGGTCTGGTTTTTTTTTTACGTCGTCGCGACGTGTAGCCGACTGATTTCTGACTAGATATAAAACCTTTCCCACGCGCCCCTCTCAGGCCCCTCCGGTCCCCGTGGGCCGGACCGTTGCGTGAACAATATATAATATCTAAATATTATTATAATTATTTTTAAATTCCTCGACCGCGACCTCGCAGCTCCACTCACCTTAAAAGGTATTTTTGAAAATTAATCGCATCATCGGCCCGCGCTTTCACTTCGTTTCGGGTTAGTGTTCTTTCTGACTTGTGCTCGACTCTTAAGAGCTATAGCGTGATGTTAAAAAGCCTATAATATTCCTTAAGAAGTGATCTATCAAATGCAAAAATATTTTTGCAAATCCATCTGGTAATTCTAGAGATTAACGCGTTCAAACAAAAAAAAATCCTCAGTTTTATTATATGTATTAAGGTATAGATTTCTGCCAACCCGCACTAAGCCCACGTGGTAGATTACGGCCCACTCCCTATCACTGAGAGGAGGCCTGAGTCCCAGCAGTGGGCACATTATAGGCTGATTGAGAGGCTTACATAATATTATGTCAAGCAGACATTGAGATAATGATGATAGCTTACAGATAGGGCCATAGCACACACGCTACTTTTTGCATCGGCGATCGGCGATTCAGCTGCTTTTTAGAAGCTAAATGCAGCGACCAAGCATTCCACACCGCACATTTAAAAACGCCAAACGCGGCGATTCAGTCGCTTTTCGGAAGCTCGATACAGCGGCTAAACGCTACACTCCGCACACATTCGGATGCCGGTCGCAGCGGTTTGGCATTTGCGCCAGCATCGAAGCAGTCGCTAAAACTCACGATTCCGATACCACGTCCGAACGCAGAGAGTCGCCAAAACGCGATGCAGCATCGGAGCAGTCGCTAAAACGCACGATTCCGATACCGCGTCCGAACGCAGAGAGTCGCCACAACGCGATGCAGCATCGATACAGCCGCAAGATCGCCGATCGCCGATGCAAAAAGTAGTGTGTGTGCTTTGGCTCTAACTGCAAGACATTAGTATGGTCTCTACTAAAATAGTTCCAAGAATCTCTTCTTCTACTGTCTGTCTTCTACTCTCTCTCGACAGTAACAACAAAATTTCAATATTATGAAAAAAACAACGTATTATACGTTTTTGAATTCATGAACTTTTCTGCGAAAAAACCGAGTGGAGCTTCATATAGGTAATTTGTTCGTGGAAAACATTTCATTTCAATACAAAATCTCTTATACGGTTACGATACAAATAAATGAACAAATAAAATATAATATTGAAAAAAAAAATGATTATATCATTCTTTTCGCAATATCGGGGATATGTTTCAAAGATAAAAGCAAAATTGAAATAATCGCACAGCCAAAGTGTGGAACTCTCTGCCGGCATCTGTGTTCCCTTCCCACATTTAACCCGTCTGCCTTCAAATCAAGAGTGAACAGGCATCTTCTGGGCACGCTCGATCCATCATAGACCTCATCTATCGCTTTCCATCAGGCGTGATCGGGGTCAAGAGTGCGCCCATTTAGCAAAAAAAAAAAAAAAAATCCTCTTTTTTAGTTCTGTTATAAATAGTTCTGTAGCAACAGTGCTGTAGCGATTATAGCCTTTTTAGTGCCTAATTGCAAAATACGTTGAAACGTAGACGGCTGAATTACGAGACAAACATTAATTTATTTAAAGAATTATCATCTGCCTAGCCTTTTCCCAACTATTTAGGGATCGGCTTCCAGTCTAACCAGATGCAACTGAATACCAGTGCTTTACATGGAGCGACTGCCTATCTGACCTCCACAACTCAGAGACTCGGTAATACGGTACCCCTTGGTAAGATTGGCTGTTAGACTTTCGGGCTTCTGACCACTCGACTGTAACGATTGTCAATGATTTACAACATTTTTGTCACCCATCCACGGACCAACCGCAACCACTTTAGCTTAACTTGATCGATCGAACCTGGCTGTTATTACTTAGCCACAAGCCCAAGCATAATAGAGATAAAATAAAACAAGCAGTCGTCAGATTAGGCTGACAAGCCAAGAGACAAGGATAAATATGTAAAAGCGTAGAACCATCTTCTAGGAATAATTATTGCAGTGATATGACAAACTGTGGTTTCATTCGTCCCGGTACTGAGACCTAGTAAAGCTCTCACAGTAGGTACCCACAGTACCCAAAACGGTGAAGGAAAACATCGTGAGGAAACCGAACCAATAATTTGAAGACATGTGACATCTACCAACCCGCACTGGGCCCGCGTGTTGGATTACGGCCCACTCCCTCTCACAAAAAGGAGGCCTGTGTCCCAGCAGTGGGAACATTGTAGGCTGATTATGCTAAAACCATGACACAAAATATGATTAGTAACACACGATTAAGTTAGTGAATAAAAAAACTTTTTAACAAAAAAATTAAACCTCCGAAAAAACTGAAAAGCAAAAAATAAAAACCTTTTTATTTTACCTTAATAAATAAGTTCTTAAACTAATGCAAGTATACCTAGGTAATTTTGAGTCGGCGCCAAACAAGCAACTTAATATCGTTGCGAGTGGTCGTGCGGAGAGCGCATTTTTTGTTTGGAATGTTATATTTATCGCTGGAGATTTCACGTTGCATTATTAATTTGATTTGGTTATTTCTTTAAATTTAAGGTAATTTACTGATCATTGTTCATTGATTGTTTGGCGCCGACTCAAAATTTCTTAGGTATACTTGCATTAGTTTAAGAACTTATTTATTAAGGTAAAATAAAAAGGTTTTTATTTTTTGCTTTTCAGTTTTTTCGGAGGTTTAATTTTTTTGTTAAAAAGTTTTTATTTTATAATTTTTTGAGGCTATAATTTACTAATTACTACATGCTTAATTTTTTACTACTTTTAAAATAGCTACCTACCTTACTTTAGATATTAACTGTTATATAATCCTACTTTAAGTATTCTTTTTTGTATAATAAAATACTTAAAAAAACAGGCTTTATATACTAACATAGATAGGCCTTTTATTTTAATTGTAATACACAGCTCAGCATTAAAATCTGTGAATGAACAATAAATCACCCCTATTTTCCCACCCTTAGGGTAGGAATTTTTTTCCAAATTTACATGGGACCAACTTTGAGGTATGTCCTATCCAATAAAAAAAGAATTATCAAAATCGGACTACTCTGTAAAAAGTTATGCGTGCTCATACATTACAATCAGTGAGTGAACAATCAATCATCCCCTGTTTTCCTACCCTTGGGGTTGGATTTTTTTTTCCAAATTTATATGGGACCAACTTCGGGGTATATCCTTTCCAATAGAAAAAGAATTATCAAAATCGGACTGCTCTGTAAAAAGTTATGCGTGATCATACATAAAAAAAAAAAAAAAAAAAAAAAAAAAAAAAAAAATATACGCGTCGAATTGATAACCTCCTCCGTTTTTTCGTCGGTTAAAAAATAAACGAATAAGTAAAAGAAAAAAATATGTCGAATAAATATTAAATTTCCGCTAAATGGCATCGTGAATCAACCCTCGAGGGTGATTATGAAAAGGCACGCTTCTAAACAACCAAAATGCTCAAATATCTATTTCATACTTACACAATCCCAACCACAACAAACAGACCGGCTTCCAATGATTTTAATACTAGTTTTCAGATATAATGGTGGTTATTTCGAAAGCAATTTCAAGAACCACTTAAGGGCCGACTCGATACTCATTGATAATTCGTATTTCATCAATCACTACTCGCTATCGATTGGGTTACCTTACCTTCGAACAAAGAGTATCTTCCAAGTTATTTGTCTGCCGTTCTATAAGTTCGATGGTACCAAAATTGTTTTATATTTTGAGCCTGATTGAAAATATGGCGGCTTTTGATTGAATGGTTTTATGAACTATGAGGGTATATGGGTCATCGTGAGCTGGATTTACTTCTTCCATGCAAACTAAAATTGCAAAAAACTTGTTAAATGATTTTACAAGAAATGAACTAAAAAAAATGCACAAACCAAAAAAAAAAATAAACAAAAAATTAAAAAAAAAACAAAAAAAAATTTTAACAATGCACTTTCAGTTTACCCAAATTTTCCAATTTTACCGACAACATTTATTTATTTACTAGCGGCCCGCCCCAGCTTCGCACGGGTGCAATTTTTTTTTTTCGAATTTCCAAAATTTTCTTTCATACAAACCTTGTCCCGGCAATACCGATCACAACAAAAAAAGAATTAGCGAAATCGGTCAAGCCGTTTTCATGTCAAGTCGTGACAACGAAAAACGGGTTTCATTTTTATATATATAGATTAAAACTTTATGCACAAGTAAACAATACTGTACAAAGGCGGACTTAATGCCTGAGGCATTTTCTATCAGGAAACCTTAAGGTGATGCAGAGACAAAACATAGAATGTGCAATATAAGGGATAAATAACTCGAAAATGAATAAATACTAATAAATTCAGATACATACATAAGTATAAACAGAATAAACTTTGTCAGAGAAATTACGATAGGTAGAGAAGAAAACGAATCCAGCAAATCAGCGCTGATTTGATTCTACGAACTTCAATTTCAATTTTTTCTTTCCGTAAGAACCTGATTCGATTTATTATGAATATTTTAAAACAACAATTTGCCAAATCGGTCCAGGCGTTTTGAAGTGATGAGCTTATCAACGAAGAGCATTTCATTTAAATATTATATAGATTAAACTTTTTTTATTTTATTTTAATGGTAGTTTATTATGTACACCATATAGATTCAACAGTTTAGGGGCTGTTAATTTATTACGTAAGACGATTTGAGGAGGGAAGGGGTTCACACAAGTCTTATTTTTGAAGTGAAAACTTCTTTAGCGGCGTTGTACACTTTTTTTGTAATGGGTAAAAAATGTTAAACTCGCGTCAGGACACGTGACCGTCAGGACACGTGTCCTGATCGAAAATTCGTAAGACGGATGGAGAGTAGACGGCTGGCGCGGCGTAGGAGAGGAAGTATCCCCCTCTCTTTCTACGGGCGTGGCGAAAATGTATGCCTGCTGTTTCGTTTAGGCGGCGCAGGGCGCTTGCGCGAATGTTCGTGTGTGTTTATGTTACAGCGTGCCACGCACATCCATGGATGGTGACAGCTGATGGCTCGACCGTCTGTGTAGTGGCCACACTGCTGTGTATTCGTACAATTCGTGTATATAAAGTGTTTAAAATATGGAAATTGAACAAAGTGCAACTATTAATAAAAAAAGTGACGAAGAAATAGTGAAAGAAAATGAGTTATATTAATTCAATTAATAGTTGATTTATTTCAACGTTAATATTCATGTTTTCACTTCTGCCGGCACTCCCGGAGTGCAACCCGTCTTTTTTTTCTTACATGGGGGTGAGAGGGGTCTAGATTACTCTTACGTAAGATCACAACAGTAAGCAAAAATTATAAGTTTAAAAAAAAAAATTGCAAATTTTTCTTTGTAATTTTGGTAGATCTACTGATCTTACGTAAGGTTCAAAGGGGGGAGGGGGGTTAAAAATTGATTAAAACTGTCTTACGTAATAAATGAACAGCCCCTTATTGTATACCACATACTCGTAAAACAAACATAATTTAAAACTAGTAGGTATACAATGAGCAGTCTTATCATACGAGGCGATCTCTTACAGGCAAACTTTGTATGGACTGAATGAAACGATATATATTTTGGGTAGAGCAATGTACGCACGGCTACACATCAAGCCATACGAAGAACCTATAATTACAATGCGAGGTCAGCTAAAACTGGAATAGCTTGATGTGTCGTCGTGTGTACAAAAATAGCAAACGTAATACTACTTAGACATAATAACAAAAAGTACATAACAATACAATATAATTATATTTTCACTTCTCATGCTCTAAAAGTTCGTCTTTATGTTGTGCTTAGGCGACATAAAATCGCTTTTTATGTTCTAGTGCATAAAGTAATTTTTTTTTTCTGAGACTAAGGTAATCAGGCCCAACAGCCACACGCACAATAAAACTTCGCAGATTAAAGTCGTGATTTATTTCATGTTCTTTAATTTATACCATTTCCGTGTTTTCTATCGTTAATTTAATAAAATCAGGTAAAATAGTTGTCATTTATTATTTAAAAACGCAAAGAAACGTTTTTATGACTTGGCAGTATGAAGTACCCAAGTCGACTGACAAATGTAAAAATTAAAAAAAAAAAACTTTTAAAAAGTTTCGTGACGGTATTATCTGTGGTGGCGGGAATTAGCTATGCTTTGCAACATTTTTGATTAATTATGTACTGTATACTTTATGCCTGTTTCATTTTCTCGCAATCGAAGTGAAAAGCAGAGTGTATAACTCAGGCATAAACGAGCCATTTTACCCCTCGACTTAACTATCCACCCTCGCCTGCGGCTCGCGTGGATATAAACGTCTCGGGGTAAAATAGCTTCTTTTATGCCATAGTTGTACAATCTACTATTTTAGCCTGAACTGTGTTGCTCCAGGGCAAGGGCCTCTTTTTTTATTGCTAAATGGGCGCACTCTTGACCCCGATCACGCCTGATGAAAAGCAATATATGATGATGTCTATGATGGAACGAGCGTGCCCAGAAGATGTCCTGTTCACTCTTGATTTGAAGGCAGACGGGTTAAATGTGGGAGGGAACACAGATGCTGACAGAGAGTTCCACACTTTGGCTGTGCGCATAATAAAAGTGGAGGAGAAGCGCTGAGTACGACTCATCGGGATATCAACCAAGTGCGGATGGTACGCTGCAGTAAGTCTGGTTGTCCGGTGGTAAAAGGGCGATAGTGGGATCAGGTCGTGGAGCTCCTGCGCACACTCTCCGTAGTACAGTCTGCAGAAGACCGTCAGGCAAGCAACATTACGCCGATGAGCCAGGCTGGGAAGCGTAGCTACCAACGTCTCGTCGCCTATAAGCCTTTTAGCTCTGCGTTCCACCGAGTCAAGTGCAGCAAGCTGGTATCACCCGTTTCCATCCTCTCTTCTCGATGTAGTTAAAAATAAAACAATATATATTATTGGGAATAAACTTCCAACAACCAGTAGCCAAGCCCTCAAGGTCAAGAAAGAAAATTTTCCTAACATTATATTTATTATCCATAACATCAAATTTATTGTGTTATTAATATTCAAGAAGTAATAAAACCTTCCTGGAATCATCTGGGATATAAGCGAAATATTGTACGATATTTTTATTTATATTATTCCGAAAAATCCCGGATACCGGTAAATCCTAAGATTTACCGTCGAATCTCGTGATTTACTGATAGCTAACGGTAAACATTATTTTGTAACTACGTATATTATAGTCTGATATAATAATAGGTTTTCATTTTCTCCGCTGGGTTCCAGAGTATTTTCTTTTTCTATATTTTATTCTCAAAGAGGTGACTGATGTCACAACTAGACCAAAATCTACTGTCATTGAAGCTACGCATCAGATACGAATCTGCCACATCCTCGCTACGAATCTGCTACGTCCTCGCTACGAATCTGCTACGTCCTCGCTACGAATCTGCTACGCCCTCGCTACGTTTTCTACACTTCCTACCTAAACAAACAACATTGAGATAAACTGAGAGTTTTTCTTTGTAAGCCAGGCTGTAATTAACATTACACCACCCGAAAATGTTAATAACTTACTTTGTTCGTTTAATTCAAATCCAATATTCGTCGAAATCAAGCCCGAACACAAATAAACTTTAATTTCCTATCCCCTCCATTTCCGCACTCAAACTTCCTGTACCATAATAAAACAAAATGATTAGTTAAACGTCCCACTACACATTCTAACTGTTCGGAACACACCTCCTTTGTTTGCATTCGACCAGACGAATGGGCCCATCTATCAAAGTAGGTGAGCAGAATACCAGCCCTTGTCATTAATAACCGCGCGAAGTAATGGAGCGCAAACTTTCTACGCACGATTTTCATTAAATTCTCAGTGGGGAAAGCGAATTTATAAAATCAATGGGGGCCAGCAATAGAAATTAAGTCGTGAAATATTGCCGCGGTGGCAGATTTGTTGTGATACCGTTTGCAACGTTAATGGTTGGTTCTGAATTTAGTATCGGAACACTTTTTGAATGTTTATTACTTACAATTTTTGAGAGATGCTCTTTTGTTTTTTGTGGGCACGTTTCGGGTTTTATGCTATTGAATTTGCGATGAGAACCTTTCTCAAATGTTATGATAAAACATTTGAGGAAGGTTCTTATCGCAAATACAATAAAACAAAACGTCTATTCACTATGCCTATTTATCTCATCTTCTGCCTAACCTTCGGCTTCCAGTCTAACCAGATGCAGCTGAATACCAGTATTTTACATGGAGCGACTGCCTACCTGACCTCCACAACCCAGTTACTGGGTACGATACCCCTTGGTAAGACTGGTTGTCAGACTTTCGGACTTCTGACTACCCGTAACGACTGTCAAAGATCCGCGAATGACAGCCGGGACCAATGGTTTAACGTGCTTTCCGAGGCACGGAGGGGTCTCTGTATGTAAAGATGGTCACCCATCCATAGACCAACCGCGGCAAGCGTAGCTTAATCTGACCGATCGACCTGTGCGGCTGTTATTATTTAGCCACGGACCCCTCCTATGCCTATCCATACAAATATTATAAATGCGAAAGTATGTCTGTCTGTCTGTCACCTCTTCACGCTTCAACCACTAAACCGATTTAGATGTTTGGTATAGAGATAGTTTGAGTCCCGGGAAAGGACAAAGGATAGTTTTTATCCCGATATTCCCACGGAATCGACACTTATGCGGGTGAAACTGTCTATATAGACTACTAGCTGCGCCCCGCGGTTTCACCGGTTTACAGTTGAGACAGTTACCAGCGCGTGCGCCGCCAGCGCTGTCGCCACATCCACTGCAAGCTTTCTATCGTATTCACATAGACTTTCTCGGCCCCATACATAACCGTTCCTATTTGGTGATTATGAAGCTTACGACATGGAAACGAGTACGTCATCCTTATCGGCGATTAATAAAATGTATGAATACATGGCGCGATTTGACTTGCCGCATACTATAATCAGTTAATTTCTCCTTTCTAAGGCCTTCGCCCTCCGCAATATCTGCATACTTATCATTATGCAATCGATTAAATTAGCCCAGCTTTTTAGAAGCATCAGCTATTCCAGTGTTCGGCAGGTATCATGTTCCATCGTATGCAGTCTAGGTTTTAGATAAACTCAGAGTTTTCCTTGCTTTTATGAACCTGTTTCCAAAGTCTTTTTAAAGACGTCCAGATGAGACGAAGTTCTGTTTTTTTTTTTAAGTATATCTTTTAAGACACTTATAAATACGTAGGTAATATCCAGAAAACAAATCTTACTCAATTCGCGCAAAAACAACAAAAACATTCACCACTTATAAACAGTTGAGATAAACAATCGGTTCCGGCTCCCGATAACCGAGCTAGTGGAACCCGGTTCAGTGTTGAAGTGTCGAACATTGCTCAGATAACTGACTACTTGATATCTCTGCTGGCCTAGTAACTTTCAAGATACAAGTACTCTTGTAGTTTACTGGAGTACGGTAGGTAGGTGTTGTCTAAGTGAAATACTTCGTTGTATCGGACAGAAATGCGATACTGTGACAAAGGGAAATTTTATACCGAACGGATACTTTTTAAACAGTCTTTGTCGTGGAAAACTACACTGATTTATTATATACAGGGTGTCCCTAGAAGTATGGATCAAATCGAACAGGAGCGTAGGCAAGGTCATTTCCAAACTTTTAAACACTGAGAATGTCAGTGAATTTTTTTACGGTTCAAAAGTTATGACCGATTGTAATTTTTTTTTCAATCACTTCGCTTAGTGCTCAAAGAAAATAATCATAAAAAATACTATCAGGGCTATCTAAAAAAAATAAATTGATAGCCCTGATACTTTTCACGAATTCGATCTTTCTTCTCTTTTTTTTTAGTTTTTTTTTTTGCTAACACGTTTGGAAATGACCTTGCCCACGTCCCTATTCGATTTGATCCATACTTCTAGGGACACCCAGTATAAACCTTTAATTAAACTAGTGTTTGTCATCTTAATGTTAATAATTTTGTGGGGGACAGAGGATGGGCTTTTGGCTTAGTTATAACAGCCCCGCGGGTTGATAGATCACGTTAAGCTTCGCTTGCCGCGGTTGGTCCGTAGATGGGTGACCATCTTTACATACCAGTTTTGAACGTAAAATATTTTTATATTTTCTTTTACTAAATCATTTTAATTTCCTCACATATATTTTTTCTCCAAGCGAATTCAGACATGCTTTCTTAAATTACTGAAATAAAGTAATATTAAACTAAACGATTAATTAAACTACTCCCTGAGGGCATAAAAGACAGACATAGTTCATATTGCTACGGTAATTTTTTTTTTGGGAAGGGTGCCCATAATACATAATTAACCATTATGCTTTAGAAGATAGGATTTAATTCTTCTAAATTTTTGTTTGTGCACTGGGTCAAATGCCTACGAGTAAGCATTAAGGACCTAAATGCAAAAGCCAACCTAACATTGCCTTGACAGATTCTTTCTCGTTCCCACTTAAGAGAATATAAATTAAGAACAGAGACATTATAAAGTATGATTCTGTAATAATCTATCTGTCCACCCGTAGACTTCATAAACTCCATTATAATATGAGATGATCAGCAACATCCTCTTGTATTTCCTTAACAACATAGCTCTCAATCAATCAACTCAGTTTCTCTCAGTCGACTGCTGGGCATAGGCCTCTCTCATGCGCCAGAACACCCTGTCCTCCACGTTCCGCATCCAGTCTGTCTCAGCCACCTTTTTAAGATCGTCTGTCCGTCTAGCTGGAGAGCTTCCCACACTACGCTTACCGATCCGCGGTCTCCACTCCAGCCGTAGTATTCTACAAAAAAACTCACCGTGAAATTTTATGTGAAGTGAACTTAGAGTGAGCTATCATTCCATCTGTTGCTAGGGATTGACACCATTGACAGCTCTCTTCACTTACGTTTTCACGGTGAGATTTTTACAGAATAGCACTACTGAACTCGTCTGCTCCAACGGCCATCGGTCCCACTGCTACTTCAGCTTGCTGACTCTACAAGCTTAACTTAACATAACATACCTCTATATCTTTGTATCTATTACTTATTATTTTGCCAAAATGACAAAGAACTCCATTTTTATGTCCACGCAATGACTGCCCATTCCAAGGTTAACTGTAACAGATCGCAGAAAGTGATTTAGGCTGCCCATTGTATGTTTTGTAGTTTGAAATGTGTTTTTTGTTATGTATTTTCTGGTGTACAATAATGTATATAATATATACAACGGAGAAGGCATGTGTGTCTCGTTATTATCAGCCATATTTCAACTACTGTGGGCGAATACAGTGGGTATAGTGTTGGTTATTGCGCAATAGAAAAATGGTTTGCAGTTCTAATCAGATTATAATTTCACGAACAATTTAATCACACTAACAAATCACACACTATAG
This sequence comes from Amphipoea lucens, assembly GCA_947508005.1. NCBI lineage: Eukaryota > Metazoa > Arthropoda > Insecta > Lepidoptera > Noctuidae > Amphipoea > Amphipoea lucens. Next base: position 4,954,491 of record OX382371.1, read on the forward strand.
GTACACGATACAACCAGATACGGAACGCGGGACAGTTTCTGAGCGCATGTTGTTCGTTTGATGTCCGATGTCCAAGAGGGCTCCACATCGTTCTGTCGCGCTGTTGTCGACCCCCCACGAACTCAGGCTAGACTCTGTCAAGCGCCGCCAGATGGCGCTGGCGTTCCGAATAGTCAAACGAATGACCGGATGCAACATATAATTTATTAATACCGTGATTTCGGATAAGTTCGTCTGCCAAGTGTGGTGGAGCGTATCCCCTAGGATTGTTTATTTTAGTTATAGTAATTATAAAGAAAATTTTGTTTATTCTACACAAACAAAACGCACATTACAAAAAAAAAAATACATCAAATTAGGAGTCCAATTTTGTGTAGATACGACCAATATTCATGAAAAAGTTAGTAAGTAAATCCAATATTTACTTACTAACTTTTCAAAGGGTTTCTTTTAATTTAATTATCTTATAATATTTACATAATATAAAAACTTACTAAGTACTTAATTGAAAAGATTTGTTTTTCTTGAAATCTTTTTTCTTATAAAGTACTTTTCATTGATCCTAAAATAGAAAGTTTATTAGCAGAATTCTTCGAATTGTTTACAAGGTCTTTTTCCTCATTTTTGGTTCCTCATTTTTGGTCGATTCGCGGGTCAGGCAAAGTGTTATTGGGTTTTTCAATCTAGAATTTCTCAGTAGCAGCCCGGACAGGCTCCGATTTGTGCCTGGTTCAAGGCAATAGGATCACCCTCTATTATAACTCGGTGACATTATCTCTGCACCTCGCACGATGACGTCGATAATGTCTGATGATGATGATGATAGATAAGTATCTCTAGAAATATGATATAATTATATATAATTTTTTTACCCGACTGCCGGATGTCATACGTATGAGATTTAGATTGAAGGATTTTGTGAGTGAATATATATTTATTAACTAGCTGCGCCCCGCGGTTTTACCCGCATAATTGTCGATCCCGTGGGAATATCAGGATAAAAAGTATCCTATGGCTTATTCTAATATATAAGCTATATTATTGCAAAGTTTCGTCAAAATCTGTTTTGCAGCTTTTGCGTGAAAGAGTAATAAACATCCATCCATCCGTCCATCGATCCATCTAACCATCCTCACAAACTTTCACATTTATAATATTAGTAGAAAGTAGGATAATATTAGTAGGATAGTAAGTTTAATAAATGAATAAGCGAGGTGCAGAGATATTGTGACCGCACTATACATGAGACTTAAACATTTCCTGGTAAATGTGGGTGTACTATAGATACACCTCTGCCCAACCCCTCCGGGATAGGCGTGATAGTATTTTAGGTCTTATTTCTTACTAGCTTCTGCCCGCGGCTTCATCCGCGTGAAATTTCACCCTCCTTCCATTCACCCTCTTAGAGGTGGAATTTCGAAAACCCTTTCTTAGTGGATACCTACTCTTCACAAAGAACACACCCTTCAAATTTCATGTCTCTAGTACCAGCGGTTTAGGCTGTGCGTTGATATATCAGTCAGTCAGGAATTTGAATTTTGTTATATTTATAGATCAGACCTATAAAACGAATCCAGTACATTATCATGACCACCAACTGAATATAACCAGTTATTTCTCTACAATGTTTATAAAAGTCACACGAGCAAGTCGACCTTTCTCGGCTTATAAGTATGTTTTTAAACCAAGGTTGGAGATAACTTCCTTCTGATCCAGTTCAAACTACTTTTATGTCATTCTTGACAAACAAACACGCCTATCTCAAACTGGTGAGTACTGCAACTGTTTTTACCGATTATCAAAAATGTGTAATAATAAACATTTTCCCACAAACACACGTGTGATAAACAATGAAAAATTATTGCACAACAATTACTATTTATTTTTAGTTACATATTAGTTCTCTACTATGGCTATGAGCGCAAATAGTCAGTTTCATTCAGTCCCAAAAAGATGTATACACGTACAATGAACCATTACTGTATAGAACCATTGTTCCATAAAATTGTATCGACTGCACAGGTAAAGACATACACATACATGTTATGATCCGTGACCCCGGCAAATGACCCCTGCGCTACAGTTCTTTAATCTGTTAAGCTCCGCTAATGAGACACAATTGATTTTCTATTGTTTCGTCGCCGATCGGCGAACCGCGCCGCTTGACCGGTTAAGTACAAGTTACTCCGAGATGCTAAATTAGAAAATTGTGAATATATATTCACAATAATTATAAATAATATTACTAATAGTCGCTCTGCTGGGCCTTATTAGAAGACTAAAGGTTACCCAGAGAACAATGGAGAGGGCTATGCTTGGAGTTTCCCTGCGTGATCGAATTAGAAATAAAGACATCCGCAGGAGAACCAAGGTAACCGACATAGACCAAAGAATTGCCTAATTTAAGTGGCAGTGGGCAGGGCACATTGCTCACAGAACAGATGGCCGATGGGGCCGAAAGGTTCTGGAGTGGCGACCGCGTACCGGAAGACGTAGCGTTGGAAGCCCTCCCACTAGGTGAACCGACGACCTTGTGAAGGCTGCAGGAACCCGTTGGATGTGAGAAGCACAGAACCGGTTGAAGATGAGGTGCTTGGGGGAGACCTATGTACAGCAGTGGACGCCTTTCGGTTGAAATGGTGATGATGGTGAAATAAATATTAATTAACGTTTAATGAAATTAAAATATGTTCATAAAACGAAAACGCGGAACCGCATACGTATGTTAATATAATGTCGCCATTAAAGCAGCACGCTGTATGATATTTTTAATACAGGTAGTACGTTCCTGTGATATTCACGCGGGCGCAGCCATGAGCAAGAGCTAGTATAAAATGTAAATAAATATTTCTATTTAAATGCTCTAAATCCGGTCTAGACCCAAACGAGACATTTCAACAAAACTCATTTGACATAAGCACCCGCTAAATGGACATACGCCATTTGTCGTCGCATTTGAATTTAGAACTCCCAGTATACGAGCTGTGTCTGTGGCCAGTACCGAATATACATTTATGGTTAGAGCCAATCAGTGGTCACTCACCCAAGAATAGTATTCGGTAACGTATTTTTTAGCTTTGGCTTTACTTTTTTGTAGCAGTAAAAGTCCATTATTATAATCAACACGAGTTAGGTACTTGACCATTCTCAGAATGGAAAATATATTATACTAACCAATGTTCAGTTGTTGATAAGTACTGATTCAGTTTAAACCGCTTTCATGTCATTCGTGATAAACAAATTTTAATGAACCTATTAGTTAAGTGATAAAAAACATCTATCTTTCAACTGTGAAATTACGGTGATTATTGCTGTGTAGTGCTCATAATTATACACAAGCGGCCACGTTGCCAACGGCAGAGGCGACTGCAGCCGTCGACCCTCGTCAGCGGCAGCCGCAGACGCGTCGACGGCAGCCGCCACGTAACTAACTTTTTGAAACAAACCTTGGCACAGATAAAAAAAACTTTTAATTAGATGTCAGTCACGAAGTTCTAAACTTGAATGTTTGATATGATATCGGTAATGCAGGCCCGACTTCTTAAGGGCATTTTCACAGATACTCACCCACGTTTACAATTTATTATTAATGTTGGGGTCTTACGATGTTTTCCTTCCCTTAAAGGTTGGCAATAAATTTCAATGGAGTGCATATAGCACGATGGCACGATGGAACAGCGTGCACGACCTTTTTTAAGAGAATTGGTGTCATTTGTCTATGAGTTGCCTTTGATAAATAAAAAAAAAACATAGATAAGAAAATATAGATAAAGTACGGTCAATTTCAATGTCATGTCGGTTTTGCAGATACCACTTAATATAAGGTAGTTATTTGATAGTTCAGTTCCATGTACCCAGCTATAATTTCCCCACTGCAAAGCAAAGCCTTCCCCGCAAACGGAGAAGGATTGAGTAATTAATACCTAGGTACAACCCGCAAGAGTTAACTTAAGACCCGAGCGCCCCCCCCCCGAACCCCGCGCGATTACCGCTCACGCCATCGACGCCTCAGTTCCGCCCGCTTACGTCATCTGAGCGAAGTCTTCAAATTAACTCTTACGGGTTGTAGGTTTTAACCCTAGAAGGATATATAGGTATTCATGGGTATTTGTAGTTTAAAAGGAGTCCTGGTATCCTCACTATATTTTACCAAAATAATTATAATATTTAAGAAAGTGTCAAAAATATATTTAAAAAAAATCAATTGCTACTTGCCAAGTGCTTTCTTTGAATACAATAGCTATTTGCTTAAGAAGAGTTACATTAGACTTCGAAACACACAACGCTTACTTGAAAAACAAAACCCTTTCTTTACTGATCCGCAGTCGAGAAAAAAACCAGGAAATAATGGTAGAGTCCCTAATAACATAATCAGCCTATAATGTTCCCACTGCTGGGACACAGGCCTCCTCTTTATGAGAGGGAGTGGGCCATAATCCACCACGTGGACCCAGTGGTTAGTGCGGTTTGGTGGATGTCATATGTCTTCAAATTTTTGGTTCTAAGACCCGCCGCTTTCCTCACGATGTTTTCCTTCACCGTTTTGAGAGCAGTGGTGATGAAATTAAATACACAAAGGAAAGTGCCTGCCTGCACTGCCTGCAAACCTACAACTTGTAAGTCGGGGCCGATCCCACTTGCCCACCACCGCTCTTCGTCTGATTCCCTAACATAATCACTTAATTATCTTACAATACCAAAATTGTCCTATTCTATTTTTCAGCCGAAACAGAACAATATCTCTCCAAATATAGCAGTAAATTAAAGTGTATTTGCGAGGCAATATTTCACACAAAACAATTGCCAAGGTAATATTTAGCTTGCAAATATAACGTCCGTCGGTTGCTACTTAAAATTAATATTACAGTCCACGGGTAGTCGACAACAGACTTCTCATAATAATTATTGTGGAGTACAAACCGGCGGTTGGTCTTTACGATTTATGTTCGAATACCGGCTGGTGTTATATTTATAGAATTGTCTATTGTTTCTCGATATGCATGGTTACTTTCTTCCATATTTAAAATATTTACCATCAGCCAGCAATGTCAATGTGATGAGAATTTACCGGGATAAAAGGAATTATATGTCCTAACCCAGGTCTAATCGTGTGCTGCCCAGTCTCCTTTCATCTAAATCTGTTCAGCCGTTAAGGCGTAAAAAGTTAACAGACAGACAGTTACTTTCGCATTTATTGTATTAGTATAGATTATTATAGACTAGCTGCGCCTCGCGGTTTCAACCCCGCATAAGTCTCGATCCCGTGGGAATATCGGGATAAAAAGTATCCTATGTCCTTTCCCGGGACTCAAACTATATACCAAATTTCATCTAAATCGGTTCAGCGGTTTAGGCGTGAAAAGGTAACATACAGACAGACAGACAGAGTTACTTTCGAATTTATAATATTACTAGCTGCGCCCCGCGGTTTCACCCGCATAAGTTTCGATCCCGTGGGAATATCGAGATAAAATGTATCCTATGTCCTTTCCCGGGACTCAAACTATCTCTATACCAAATTTCATCTAAATCGGTTCAGCAGTTTAAGTGTGAAGAAGTAACAAACATATAAACACACACACACACTCACAAACTTTCGCCTTTATAATATTAGTGTGATAGTGTCATTATAGTGTCATTAGTGTCATAGTGTCATAGTGTCATAGTGTCATTAGTGTCATAGTGTCATTAGTGTGATAGTATGGATTAGTATGGAAGTATGGATTGTCATTCGTATTGTTTTTTAAAGGCCTACTGAACCCCAATGGTCATTATTATCACTTCTAATTGAGCTTCAGCTACGATAGCGATGAGTTCTTGGAAAATTAATGAGCTATGACGGACCATGACCATTTAATTTCTAAGCAAGTTTTGTCCAAAAGAGAGTGTTTTAAAAGATGTTCTTAAATAAAAAAAAAAAAATATTATATTCCCTCATCAGTACATTTAATTTCATGGAGTTCCAATTAATTATGTTTTTTTTTTGTAATCTAAATTCATAGACCTTGAACGACACTCAGGCACTCCGTGAACCAAAAACGTTTTCAATAAAAATAAAAAAATCTGTCTGAGTGATGTCACAGACCAAGTGATGTAGAAAAAAATAAAAATCCTTTCGATCAAAATTGTTACTGGAATTAAAATAGTACATAGGCAATAAAGGTTAAGCTTAACGAACCTAATTTTGAGAATACTAAAAAAGGTATCTACGTGAATAAAACCTTTTAGACCGTATTGGGTAATTGTAATCTACTCAGATTTTTACGAATACTCAACGTTACTAGAGGCAACCCCTTTCCAATCCAATTCTGATACTAAACCTCAAGTCCAATAAAATTTACATAAAAAATCGAAGGGTGGGAGTGCGAGCTTCACTTACGTTGATGGTTCTGTACTATTAATGTTTATTTTCCTTCCAATAGAACAGTCGATTTATTCTGTAAAAATCGCACCGTGAAAACTTAGGTGAAATCAGCTGTCGTTCCTCCTGAAACCAACATGGCTAATAATAACATCCGCACAGGTTGATCGAGGTTAAGCAACGCTTGCCCCGGTTGGTCTGTGGATGAGTGACCATCTTTACATACCGAGACCCCTCCGTGCCTCGGAAATCACATTTTAAGCGGTTGGTCCCGGCTGTCATTCATGGATCTTGGACAGTCGTTACGGGTAGTCAGAAGCGCGAAAGTCTGACAACCAGTATTACCAAGGGGTATCCTATTACCCAGTAACTGGGTTGTGGAGGTCAGATAGGCAGTCGCTCCATGTAAAATACTGGTATTCAGCTGCGTTCGGTTAGATTGGAAGCCGACCCCAACATAGTTGGGAAAAGGCTAGGCAGATGATGCTAACGATTGTCACTATTGACAGCTCACTTCACTTTAGTTTTTAGGGTGAGTTTTTTTCGCAGAATAGATCATCCGATGTATACTTTAATAAAATTATACGTTCATAATTATTTATGTGCATAAGCGCCTTAAAAGTTTTTGATACGAAAGAGCTTGAATAATATTATATTTTTTTACCTTTGAAAGTTTCTTGTGATAAGATTTCCACGAGTTGAAATTACAGCAAACGAATTGATAGATATTGAATCGAGTAAGAATGAAATAAAATGGCAGGTCGGTTTGCCTTATATTTGTCTATGTTAAATATAATCACACTAATTTTATAAATGCGAAAGTGTTTACGTATATGTTTCTTACTTCTTCACGCTCAGGCGGCCGGACCAATTTTGATAAAATTGTGTATGGAGGTAGCTGACACCTTGGATTAACATATAGGCTACTTTTTTTCCCGATATTCCCAAGGGATCGAAACTTATGCGGGTGAAACCGCGGGGTGCAGCTAGTATGTAACGGGACTCGTAGGTAAAGGCCAAATTAAACGCATCGTAAAAATCAAAGTGATGTAGGCTAAAGCAACTATTTTTTCCAGAGAAATCCTCATCGATACCTAACCCCCTTTTAGGCCGAGATCTACATTAATTGCTAGCTCGTACCCTGACTAGCGGCCAGTTTTTTCATGAATAATAACAGCCAAAGTAACGTCACAAAAGTCAAAGTAACGGTTAAATTTGTTTCTTTATCTACTATTTTAGCTGTTACTTTAACGAAAAACTAAACAACCATGCGACACACGTGTAAGGATATTGCTGTTTACATTTTGTCTTTTATTTTTATTTTGTACAGCAATTTTCTTTAATTGATACTCAAATCCCATTGCTATTGTTAGTTTAATTATAATTGTATCATTTGATAGAATAATTTTATTTATTGTGTTTATTGTATTCGGTTGTTTATTTTTGTTTCTATTGTTTTTTTTAACGATTATGTCTTAATGATTTTTCTTGTGTTTGTTATGGAATTGGACATTTTATAGTTTTACCTTACCACAGTCAATATTTGGATTGTTGTTGTTTTGATTTTTTCTTAAAGGGTCAATGTAATTAATTTTTACTTTAGTCTAATTTATAATCTAATTTTCATATTAACTATTGTTTAATTTGTATCTTGTTTACACATTTATGATCTACTTAATTTATTAATTTAATTTTCACAATTATCCACTTTTATTTTATGAATTTGTCGTAATTTAATAATTAATGGTTTTACCAGTGTTTTTTGTGCTAGCGGTGTTAACTTATAATAATTAATTGTTGCAAATGCCATTGTATCCTATTATAAATAATAATAATGTATTGGTGTCAACAATTGTTGGTTAACCTTAAAAAATAAATGAGAAAGACACGTGCCGTAGTATCAGTAAAGGTCAAGTAAAAGTCAACAGTAAAAGTCAGTTTGACTGATTACTTTAGTTGTTGATGAAGAAACTGCCCGACATGTCCCCGTCTCAGTCTTAAATTTGTTGTTTGACAGTTGTGGTACAGTGACAGGAATAGCACTTAACCTAAGTACGTTCTAAGTAACGTTTTATCTCGGCCTGGCTAAGAACTCACGGAGCGATTTTCACCCGCGCCCGCCGCGGTCGCGGAACAGCTATTTTATTTCGAAACTCACGAGACCGGTTGTTTGTGCGGTTACGCAGCCGTCGCAGTTGCCCGCCATGTTTGCGGGCGATGATCGTAAGACGGGCGGTTACAAAATATCGTCGGATTTCTATGCCCCCCGCGCCGCTACGGTCGCCTGCCAACCGATCGCAGAGCGCGCGAGCGCTACCCGCCGAGGCTGTGGCTGAATGCGGCCCGCGCGATTCTACTAGTTGCCCGCCGGCGGCGCAGCGGGATCTGCAAACAACCGCGCACACCGCGGGCGTAAAACGCATCGTGAAATGTGCTTTAATTTTTTACATATATATTTGCATTCTACAGGAGCTGCGGGCCCGCAACCGCGGCGGGCGCGGGTGAAAATCGCTCCGTGAGTTCTTAGCCTTAACAGTGGCTGTCCTAAGCACGTGCGAGAGGTTCCGCGGCTCTAGTGGAACGCACCAATGCCCTTCCTGTGCTAAGTCAAGTGAAAAGAAAAGCGCGCCTTGTCGACCGTCACGTGATATACATATACGTAGGTATCCTCCCTATAACCAAGTCGGTCATCAACCAGTTTCTGGATTGAGAATTTTAAGTTGAAAACTTGTCAAATTCTGCATTACTTAAGGTACAGACGCCAGCACATCACGCTACTACAATCTGTCAAATTTCTTTAATAGATTTTCAACTTTATCGCTGAGTATAAGGTTGAAAGTTGATTGGGAAAATTGGACAGTTTAGGGTAGCTTGATGTGCTGGCGTCTGTACATTGAAGGAATCACCTGCCTCGCAGTCTGGTAGTCGCAAGCGCTACTGCCGAGCGTGAGGTCCTGGGTTCGATTGCCGGGTTTGTCAAAATGTTATTGGATTTTTTACCAGGAATTTCTCAATAGCAGCCAGGAGTTTGGATTTGTTCAGGGTTGATGGCAATAGGCTCGCCTCCATTACATGGAACTTAAACTACACTTGTGAAATGTGGGTGTACTATAGGTACACCTCTATACAACCCTACGGGGATTATAGGCGTGATGTTATGATAACATAACATAAACTATCGTAACATAACATAATCAACATAAACTCTTCTTTTGATAGCTGTCCCACCGCCGGCGAGGATGCGACTAACTATTGACTATTTTCTCGCTCGTAAACAAAATAGATGCATATGTTAATAGTTGGTCGCTGACTGTACACACTGCCGGCGAAGACTCGTACCACTGGTTTGTCACTGAGCGACAAGAGCTATCAAGGCTAATACTCGCTCAGTGATACTCGCTAAGCGATGCTCGCTTGGCGGTCAGAGCTCACGCCTGCTAATATATATCTCCGCCCCGAGCGAGTGGTGCGAATAATCGCCCGCCGCCGCCGCACTCGGACACTCGCTGATAGCTCATCGACAAAACTATCGGAATTACACACTCGCTGCTCGCCGCTCGCCAACTCGTTTTCAGTTGCTAGTTCTACTCGCTACTCGTTCATCGCCGGCGGGGGGACAACTGCCTTAACCATCTAGACGCAATCATAAGCAATGCTAAAGAAGAGTTTGACAAATTCTCAACTTTAAATTCTCAATTCAAAAAATGGACCAAACCAGCGCTGGGACTTTGTGTCGCATAGGGTCTTAGCATTATGCTGAGCGATGGCCGTTTTGCGTGGATGTGACGCTTATTTTTCCTCCAAATTGTTAAATTTTTTGTGTTTTTTTTTCTTTCTCTGCGTCATGTTTACCGCAAATAAACATTCTATCTTTTCCTTTCGTTCAAAATCACACCCAGACTTCAAATGTAAACTCCGAATCCACAAAAACAAAACAAAACACAAACGCCGGTCTACAACACCCAGTAAATAGGAGCTTGGTAATAAACATACCACTTCAGAGCACTTGCCTGATTAGACCGAGGGAAATCATGCGAATTAGCAATAATGTCGGACCAGCATCCGTCTTACATACACTGATTTAATCAAGGAAATAGGTCACGGGTGAAACCGAGCGTGTTTGTAATTATTATGCTGCGGGCTAAGTAGTGCGGCTTAAGATCGTGAAAAGCATCTTTAATTAGTCTTTGGGATTTGCTTTTAGATAATTAAATGAGGTGCGGACGGGACGTCTTTAGTCCTTGTACTTTTGATTAATATGGTGTTGGATACCCGGCCTAGGAGCGCGGAGGACGCGGTCACTGAAAGGAGGCTGCCGCAGGCGGCGAGTTAGGCTCTCTGGTTCTTGTTTGGTGGTCTATGCTTTTTGACAGCGTTGCTGATAGAAGCACTATCTGTCAGTCGTTCGGTGTAATCTGGTATCTCGTTATTTCTTTCATTTGTTTAGTGATGATTTTGTCCCTCTGATTGTAATTTCACTATGGTTGATCTTTTCGTAATACATGTGATTAGTTATTATTTATAAAAAAAAAAACTTATGACTTTTTTCAAACAAACCAAATAATAGTGATGGGCTTTGGGTAGTGATGGGATGGGTTTCGCCAGTCTTCGACTAGCTATAGTGACTAAACCATTGGATTTGTGTATTTGATTGACTTTTCGTGTACATACTGAGTACTGGGAACGGAATTTATTTAGTGTCATACTAGCAGCGCCCCGCGGTTTCACCCGCATAATTGTCGATCCCGTGGGAATATCGGGATAAAAAGTAGCCTATATGTTAATCCAAGGTGCCAGCTACTTCGATACAAAATTTTATCGAAATTGGTCCAGCCGTTTGAGCGTGAAGAAGTAACAAACATATAAACACACACACACACAAACTTTCGCCTTTGTAATATTAGTGTGATTGTCGTCCCCACTCCACCTCGTATAAGGAACTTTTGGGTAAAATTTCATGAGTCTAGATCCAGCGGTATATAATAGGCTATGCGTTGTCTATCAGAGAGTAAATTAATTAATTATAATAATTACGTAGAGAGACCCTCTATTATTCCCAGCGTCCTTCTACCGACTGTTCGTCACCAGTTCTTGTAGGCACTAATTAAAAAATAAATCGCCTTTGTTCGAAAACAAAAACCCTTCTTTAACATAAATATTTCATAATTTATGTTTCAGAAATAAGTTCCGAGTAACAGGAAACATTTAAAATTAATTCACACGACACAAAATTCTGAGAATACATTCAGAAATTCTATGAATGTTGTAATGTTATTCACGATATGTCGAAATTATTTTGTAGGTAGTCTATAAAGGCAGTAGCATATATATTATTAAGATGCATATTCATTTGTTTTATTAAACTACTTCTGTAAATATTTACATAATATAAGCTTACATTTAAAATATAATATGTGCATTTATATGAAAAAATAAGCAAAACAATCATAGGGCATCAAAAAATTCGTCCACATCGCTGTCAACACGAACAGTGCCCAAAAGGCTGGCAGCATTGCCACGTTGTATGGCGATGCTAATTCGAAGTTCAGTTGGTAAGTCAAGAAATAGGCCAGCCCTCTGGTGATTCATTTGTTTAAGTTATTTGCGTTAAGTAAATTATAATGCAAATCAATGCAAGAAGCATAATTGATGCATATAGGAAGATGCGAGAGTCATCATAATCAGCCTATAATGTTACCACTGCTGGGACACAGGCCTCCTCTCTGTGAGAGGGAGTGGGACGTAATTCACCACGCGGGTTGGAAGATGCCACATATCTTCGATTTTTTGATTCAATGTTTTCTTTCACCGTTTTGAGAGCACTAGTGATGAAATAATTTACACAAAGTAAAGCTCCAGTCTGGGTTCGAACCTGTCACTAACTCGTAAGTCAGGGCCGTTATCACTGGGCCACTATTACTCTGCTGTTAGATGCGAAAAACCCACGCGAAAGTTGGCTTTTCTTGCTTTAGTATCTTACATAATGTTCGAAACTAATTACGTGTAAGTTATTGCGACGGGTGCACTCACTTTAAATTAAATTAACCATCTACTAGAACCATCCCATTCAAAATCAAACTATCAAGTAACAAGTTTCTTCCGAGAAACACAAATTCCCAAGTTATAACAACAAGCTCCTGTACAATATTAGTCAAAATATTCGTTTATGGTCTCGGCGCATTCCAAATTCGAATACTGGGTACAACAAACTTGGCCGCCAGTATACAGAACTAGTTTTAATTAATACAGTCGCATTAGTGAGCTTTTCGGGCGATTGCATTACACTGGATGCCCACTTAATGATCCATGCAGTTGTGGACCAATAAATGGAGTCAACTGTGTGGTTACAGTGCAGTGAACCTGATCAGGTGTTGGACTGCCGCTTTTCTTGTTACGTAGTTTGTATTTTAGATATTTATTTATTTATTTTTACATTACATCTTATTTATCTTGCAGTTGCAAGGCTCAATAGCCCAGTCAAAATAGACATTCAAGGTTACATTAATTCGCATAAAGCTGAAAATTGGTATGAATGTTGGGAACACCAATACAAATAAATTTTCAAAAGTCCCCATCGATCCGACGTGTGCAAACAAAAATATTCAAGGTCAAATGTTGCAAAATCAGTTTTTTGCATTTTTCAGCTAAACGGTAAGTTTTATCATAAAAATAGGTAAGACAAAATTGTTCAACATGCAATTATCTACAAAAATTGTTTTTACACTTTTTTCCTAAGAATCACCATTTCGGAGATATAGCGATGCAAAAAGTTGAAAAAGTTGTGTTCTTCTTATTATGCGCGTTTCCGCGCCACCCGTGAGGTAGTGTACTTGGCGCATTTTTTAAAGTGGTTTCCCCGGTAGGCCTATTTCACGATCTATTGTGGTCCTGTTGAGTTAAAAGTATTGTATCAAATAAAAAATAGTACTATTGGAAATGATGAAAGCGGTGTAAGTTATGAGTAATTTGGGAAAATTATTCGTCTGATTGATAATCATCTAATGGAACTTAAGGCATACTGTCTTCTTCTTCTTCTTCCAGCTGGGTACAAGTAAATTATTCAAAGAAAAGTTTGTATTCAAAGAAAGTTTATATTCTTAGAATTGTATAATATGTATGTATACGCCACGAAAACTAATATTTTTACTTGTATTACGGCTCTGTAACGTATATAAAGGTAATTGACATACTATGTACTATGAATTTTTTGCATCGCTATATCTCCGAAATGGTAATTCTTACGAAAAAAGTTTAAAAACAATTTTTGTAGATAATTGCATGATGAAAAATTTTGTCTCAACTATTTTTATGATAAAACTTATCGTTTAGCTGAAAAATGTGAAAAACCGATTCTTGCAACATTTGACCTTGAATTTTTTTTTTTGCACATGTCGGATCGATGGGGACTTTTGACAATTTATTTGTAATGGTGTTCCTAACATTTATACCAATTTTCAGCTTTATGCGAATTAACGTAACCTTACCCCTATTTTTGAAGCTAACTTGACCGGACTACAAAGCAACAAAAGATAATCTAAAACAAAACATCATTGGTAGTCCAGACCTGCTATCAATCTGATCTGAATCATTTTGAAGAATATTGCTAATCAACTGCTTCATATGCTCAAAAATACTGCAATGAATGTTGTTTAGCCGTCAAAATGAAACCCATTGTAATTGATACTGGGTTACGCAAATACCCCACAGACCAGCACAAATGATACAGATATAAATGACTAAATATAACCCAATAGGTACAACCGTTTCGGTGCTCCAATCAAAAACTGCCGATGAAAATATTTTTCATATTTTTTTATTTTTTAACAAAATTCTTTTTATGAAAACTACGTCCAATTTGTCTCTCGGGTAGTAAATTGATGGATCAAAGGCTAAATTTGATCCAGTTAAAGATTTTGACGTGAATCAAAAAGTTGAATCAATTTCTAATTTGAGATAAAAAATTGTGGATATCACGTTTCATTGTGATTATAATTTTAAATCCAGAGTTTAGATATAAACAATAAATAATTGAATTAATATTAATATTATAAATTCGAAAACAAATCTGTATGTCGGGCTTTATGTAGTTACCCTTTCACGCCTAAACTACTGAACGGATTTGGATAAAACTTTACAAGGAGATAGATGACATTGTGGGCAAGGACACAGGCTACATTTTGTCTCAAAAATAATCCTATAAGGGGTGGTATAAGGGATGAGAGTTTCTATGGGAAACCCAGCATTTCTTAAGTTATTGTTATAGGGATATGAAATATCATGTTTTTGGTAAGAAATAAAAAAAACCTGTTTCAGAGTTTTTTTTGCAAAATCATGACGTGAATTTTAAAATCATCTCTTATTTACCCCTTGAGAAAGAGGTAATTATATTTGATGATTTTTAAAATTCACATGTCACATTGACTATTGTAAATCCTCTTTGTGGCGAGATAGTACTTTACCGAGACCATTCGTTCCACCTGCAGAAGACCGAACCTGATGGACATGAGTTACCTTGGGTAACCTGGAAGTCTTTAAACAGACTCCAGACCCAGGCTAGCCGAAGCAAGGAAAACCTGTTTAGGTGGAGACTCATAAACGACTCCGTCTTGCAGTGTAAATGAGGTGCTGTTCAACAAACGATGGGACACTTAATATCGTGTCCTGCTTGTCCTGTCAGCTGCACGTTACAGGAATTATGGCGCCAAACAAGTAGCCGAATTCTGGGCCGAGTCCATTTTGATTGCTATCGACACGTTAAGAAGATAGTATTATTGTATAACATGACGTCAAATAAAACAAAGGACAAAATTGAATTAAAATAGGTACAATTCTCTGTTAATATTATACGATGGTTAAATCCTCTTACACTTGTTAAAAAAGCTTTAATTCCAAATCGATTTTCAATTCAAAAAAGCAAATTGCCTCTTTCAGAAACATTCCACGAAAGTTCTTTATTTAAATGTAGGTACCACTATTCTTTTTTATTTTAATTCCTGGCTGTAAACATAAAGTAATGAACCGTAACAGAAAAAATATTCCGGTTCGTAGGTACAAACCAACCGTAACCTTTTTCCTTTTGTATTTACATTGACGTAACCGTATTTATTGAAGAATCTTTTCGGTTTATTCAAATATTGATTTTATCGAATAAGAAAAAGTCCAATATATTCAATAGCTGCTCATTTTATGTGGCTATTGTATTAATAATGAAGCTTTTAAAAACTGTTGCAGCTATTATATAATAATATAACATACGAACACTTACGGAATAAATTTATAACCAGTGCGCAAATTGTAACCGTGAATTCAGTATAAATATGATTGTAGAACCCTAGTGTAGAAATGTTTCGTCGTTATCAAAAAAAAAGACGGGTTGCACTCCGGGAGTGCCGGCTGAAGTGAAAACTTGAATATTAACGTTGAAATAAATCAACTATCTCACAATGGTCGCTCACAATGGGCCTTATTAGAAGGCTGAAAGTCACTCAAAGGGCAATGGAGAGGGCTATGCTTGGAGTTTCCCTGCGGGATCGAATCAGAAATGAAGAGATCCGCAGGAGAACCAAGGTAACCGACATAGCCCGAAGAATTGCCAAACTTAAGTGGCAGTGGGCAGGGCACATTGCTCGCAGAACAGATGGCCGATGGGGCCGAAAGGTTCTGGAGTGGCGACCGCGTACCGGAAGGCGTAGCGTTGGAAGGCCTCCCACAAGGTGGACCGACGACCTTGTGAAGGCCGCAGGAACTCGTTGGATGCGAGAAGCACAAAACCGGTCGAAGTGGAGGTGCTTGGGGGAGGCCTATGTCCAGCAGTGGACGTCTTTCGGCTGAAATGATGATGATGATGATGATGAAATCAACTATTAATTGAATTAATATAACTTTTTTTTCGCTATTTCTCCGTCACTTTATACACTTTTTTCAATTTCCATATTTTAAAAACTTCATATACACGAATTTTACGAATACACAGCAGTGTGGCCACTACACAGACGGTCGAGCCATCAGCTGTCACCATCCATGGATACGCCTGGCACTCTGTAACATAAACACACACGAACATTCGCGCAAGCACCCTGCGCCGCCTAAACGAAACAGCAGGCATACATTTTCGCCGCACCGTAGAAAGAGAGGGAATACTTCCTCTCATACGCCGCGCCGGCTGTCTACTCTCCATCCGTCTTACGAATTTTCGATCAGGACACGTGTCCTGACGGTCACGTATCCTGACGCGTATTTAACATTTTTTGCCCATTACAAAAAAGTGTACAACGCCGCTAAAGAAGTTATCACTTCAAAAAAAAAATCAGCCCTTTCACACAAATGTGCAATACCTACGCGGTCAAAATGTATGCCAGAGCATTTTTTTTTAATAACCAGCAAAGCATTTCAACCCTGGGGGATTCAGAATCATAATACTGAATTCATGGTTACAGTTTACGCACTGGTTAAAAATGTACCCTGTATGTACAGACGCCAGCACATCAACCTACCCGAAACTTTCAAATTTTCCCAATCAACTTTGAACCTTATAGTTTAGCAATAAAGTTGAAAATCTATTAAGGAAATTTGACAGATTGTAGAAGCTTCATGTATTATTCCTAGTAACATAGATATTATTTACAAAAACAATAGGGTTCAGGGCGTCGGATGCGCATCGTATGTTGTTTAAAGGAAGCTTCTAGAATGTTCTTGAAGCTTCGAACCACCTTCATTGACCGCGGGGAAACGGGAGGCATTTCCACCAGAAGCGCGCGGATTGTGAAATAGTTTCGCGTAGTTGTTATTATAGTTATCTATTATATTGTGTATTTACTTTTTTTTTTTGAAGTGAAAACTTCTTTAGCGGCGTTGAACACTTTTTGTAATGGGTAAAAAATGTTAAACTCGCGTCAGGGCATCGCGTCAGGACACGTGACCGTCAGGAGAGATTTCCCCCCCCCCCTCTCTTTCTACGGCGGCGCCAACCGAAGTGAACCAAGTTTAGTGACACACGACAATGGATGGATGGATGGATGGATGGATGGATGGAGTGGAAGTGGAAGTGGTAATGGTAGCGGAAGTGGAAGTGGAAGTGGAAGTGGAAGCGGAAGCGGAAGTGGAAGTGGAAGTGGAAGTCGAAGTCGAAGTCGAAGTCGAAGTCGAAGTCGGAGTCGAAGTCGAAGTCGGAGTCGAAGTCGGAGTCGAAGTCAAAGTCAAAGTCAAAGTCGAAGTCGAAGTCGAAGTCGAAGTCGAAGTCGAAGTCGAAGTCGAAGTGGAAGTGGAAGTGGAACTGGACGTGGACACACGTAACATTCGTGTTTATAAAGTGTTAAAAATATGGAAATTGAACAAAGTGCATCTATTAATGAAAAAAGGGACGCAGAAATAGTGATAAAAAATTAAAAATTTAAAAAACCCCCGACTCAAACAAAAACCTATAAAAAGTAAAATAATAATATATATTAGCCCTTTAAGTTTAATATAAGTTGCAGGAAATATTTTGATCCAAGCGTCCTCACGTCGGGGGACGGCTAATGAAAATTGGAAGTTAACAGCAGTTATGTTTCTACAATAGCTACATTCATTATTGCTGGGTTTAAGCCTCATCTGTTTGGCGTTTTCATTAGCCGTCCCCCGACATGAGGACGCTTGGATCAAAATATTTCCTGCAACTTATATTAAACTTAAAGGGCTAATATATATTATTATTTTACTTTTTATAGGTTTTTGTTTGAGTCGGGGGTTTTTTAAATTTTTAATTTAATTTTTATTTCTTGCTTTTTAAACTTTATAATATTATATTACTAGTAAACATACTATACGATCCACATGTGATTAGCCGAAATCTGCGCAGCTGTAGGTACGTATTTTTTTACCACAGTGAAGCGAAGCTAGTTAGGTACTCGTGGTCGTTGGCGTTCATTCCATACTAACGTATTCCTCTGTGAATTCGCCATTTCTGGTGGCGGCCATCTTAGATTTGAAATTTGTAATAGTGTATAGTATTCTACTAGTCAAGCCCTTTCATTTGATACCCATATTGAGGGAATTATGAAAAAAAAAAAATATAATTCGCCATTTTGTGGTGGCGGCCATCTTGGTTTTGAAATTTATTATAGTGTTTGGCATTCTACTTGTCAAGCCCTTTCATTTGATACCCATATTGAGGGAGTTGTGAAAAAATATGTAATCCGCCATTTTCTGGCGGCGGCCATCTTGGATCGATTTTCTTCAAACATAGCTAAGAACACTCGCGACTAATTCACCTTTCAAACAAAAAAAACAAAATCAAAATCGATTCATCCGTTCGGGAGCTACGATGCCACAGACAGACACACACACACACACACACACACACAGACACGTCAAACTTATAACACCCCGTCGTTTTTGCGTCGGGGGTTAAAAATGAGTTATATTAATTCAATTAATAATTGATTTATTTCAACGTTAATATTCAAGTTTTCACTTCTGCCGGCACTCCCGGAGTGCAACCCGAGTTTTTTTTTTTGTAAACTCCACCGGTCGACGTCATCACGTCAACGCCGGCTGTCGCTGAAAAACAAGCGCGGCTCTGTCTCGCATCTGTATTATGCTGAGCGATAGCCGTTTTGCGTGGATGTGACGCATTCCCCCAACTTGTTCTGTTTCGAGTTTGTGTCCTTTCTTTGCGTCATGTTTACCGCAAACAAACTTATTCTTTTTTCTTTCTTTTGTTTATTTTTATTATTTTTGTTTGGGTATACATTTTATGAAAAACGTTTATCAAGTGAACGGAATTTGTGGGTTAGATTCTACCGTTTTGATGTATTATACTCTATTTGAAATATGATTAGACATTTAACTAAACCTTTTTTTACAGTCCGTTCAACCGATTTTGACTTCTATACCGTAAGCATAAGGTGCATATTAAAAGCAAAAAGTGGTTACAATACCAACTGTTTACTGCAGCTGCCATATGTCACGCCACCAACGCAATAGAATTCAAAATCGGTTGAACGGACTGTAAAAAAGGTTTATTTAAATGTCTAATCTTATTTCAAATGGAGTATAATACATCAAAAGATAATTAACTATACCTTTTTTTTATTTTATGGATGGGAAATCATCAAATGACCCCTCCCGCTCTGGGTGGAGCGGAAGGGAGTGTCAGACTCTTACTGACTAAAACCCATCCGTGTTCCTTCCTTAGCCCTTTATTTTCCGGGGTAGCGGTAACCCTTTCGGACAATCCCGCACCCCCGTATTAGCTATACCTGACACCGCATTAATAATATTAGTAGCTAGCTGGTAGCTATTGCCAAGAATCCTATAATAATCATTGTTGGTACAATCAGCAACAAAACTATTAAAACTTCAGCTTAGACTGAGACCAAGAATAGAAAGATAATCACTACGAAACTAACAAACTCATGACTATGCATTGAAAAGCGTACATCGAACAATTTCGTAACTTTCATTGCTGACCGTACTGCACTGTCAATTTAACTTGCATGAACAAAAGTGACTCCGCACTATAAATAGAGCCACCGCGAAGCCACACAATTTAGGGTAATCGTTTGAATAATAAATACACTGCACACTACTGGGGTGCCGTATCAAGGGTTCCGCAGCACACACAAATCATATTATGCAACACACTCCGAACGAATGGGTGAAATAAGCGAGAATTAAGTTCCCTTGCCGGAACTGACTGGCTCTGGTGGTTTGTGACAAAGGATTAATCCTACCTATCGTGTTTTTGGCATATGTAATCGACTATATCGGCATATGAATCACTATTTTCTACCCAAAAAATTATGTTTTATATTTGATGAAAACGGGGTCAAGGCTTGTCTAATAGCAAAGATTCTCAAAATCATACATTTTATAATAAAATTATAGTTTTGACAATCTTTACATTGTTTTGTGAAGTTTACAGATATGATTTGTACGTCCTAGTTGACTTTTATATATAACTAGCTTCAGCCCGCGACTTCGTTCGCGTGAAACTTCTTGTTTCCCCCGAGCCACCCCGTCGTATCGCATCACCCGCCCGCGCTTTTGACTTTTCTTCTTTTTGCTCGGCTCCTAAGGGTCATAGCGTGATGTTAAATAGCCTATAGCCTTCCTCGAGAATTGGGCTATCAAATGCAAGAAGAATTTTTCAAATCCGACTTGTAGTTCCAGAGATTACCCCCTACATACAAACTTACAAACAAATTTTACCTCTTTATAATATTAGTATAGATTATATATGTTAGTTTTGAAGGGCATGTTTTGATTGAACCTCAAATAATTTATATTTTGTGCTCCTAATAAAAATACTAAATGCAACTAACTTGGATGGTAGCGCTCGCCAGCCGCTGCTGCGGCACCAGTCGCTCGCTTCGCTTGCTCGACTTGCACGTAGTTGGTCACACTTCTAATCTAACTTTACCTGTTCAGTCGGGGTGCCTTAGTTAATTTACACGTGTCCATCATTATAATTTCAATAAGTTTTTAGAGGAGAAGGTTAAATATACCCCGTTTTGAAGTCATATGAAACAGACAATGGTGTAGGCAACTTCAAAACCCTTAAAACAAAACTCCATTAAAACAGATGATTTTAAATTCGAAGTACACTTCAAAAGTGTCTGGAGTCGCGTTCAACGAGTACCTGTGACAAAGTTTTCAACGCCAACCCAACTTTTGATACACGAGAATCCTTTCACACTGTCCCTACTTGCCTACTCAATAATATAACAATTAATAGGTAGACTCCTCAACTTGTGTAGAAGAGTGCAAACCAAAGTTGTAACTTATAAATAGTTGGGAAAAGATTTCTAAGTCGCAAGTTGCTAAGTTACTAAGATGCTCTCTCTAAAGTTCGGAGTTGGAAAAGTCTCAGGAAATAAGTTAGGATGTAAGTTGTCGATGACTGGTTTTGTACGTGGTTTTAGATGCTTGTTGGATTTATTTGATGGTCTGTTTTGCACCATTTCACAGTTTGTAATAATATGCGTTTTATGAATTTCGATTGCAGGAATTAGCATGTTTATTTTTGAAAAAGAAAAATACAAAACCAAAGACACCGACTTCCGAAATTAAAGTTATTTTTCACTTTGTAGTGTTTCTTTTGGAAGTCGGTTGTATTTTTGAACAGTAAATTTAAGACGAGGCTTTACATCGTTTCGCTACCAAAACAAAGACAGATATTTCTTATGTGGTGTACTTGTTCTTGAGTAATTTGGTTTTGATCCACAGCTCTATAGTCAAGAGATATCGATATTTATTTTCAGGCGTTGTCTCCTCTATCGTAGTTGGGTCAGGCGTGGTTGGGTCAGATGCTGTATCCTCCGGCGTGGTTGTTACAGGGGTAGTAGTGGTTGTTTCTGGTTCAGGGGTAGTAGTGGTTGTTTCTGGTTCAGGGGTAGTAGTGGTTGTTTCTGGTTCAGGGGTAGTAGTGGTTGTTTCTGGTTCAGGGGTAGTAGTAGTAGTTGTTTCTGGTTCAGGGGTAGTAGTGGTTGTTTCTGGTTCAGGGGTAGTAGTCGTTGTTTCTGGTTCAGGGGTAGTAGTCGTTGTTTCTGGTTCAGGGGTAGTAGTAGTTGTTTCTGGTTCAGGGGTAGTAGTGGTTGTTTCTGGTTCAGGGGTAGTAGTCGTTGTTTCTGGTTCAGGGGTAGTAGTAGTTGTTTCTGGTTCAGGGGTAGTAGTGGTTGTTTCTGGTTCAGGGGTAGTAGTGATTGGATCTGGGGTAGTAATTTCTTCGTATATTTGACATTCACTTTCATCCATACCAGGCGGTATGTAACGGAATGAGTCGATTAAAACAATAGAGTTTGGAGACGCCATGCCCATGAAGGATATCTGAAACAAAGAAAGGTTTTTGTTACCTAGTTGACATAGTTGGGTAATCTAAACCGAGGTTCAAGGAGGGGCGTGGGTGCTCGCCAGAGTATATGAATGAATGAATGGACGGCGGGGCGGAGGGCGAGAGGAGAACGCCCAGCCCAAGAAGAGCGGGAGGCCGTCCGGCGGGAGGCGAGGGACGCCATCGTCGTCCATTGGACGGGGGACCTCGCCAACGCAGCCTTCGGCCGCCGAACCCTCGACGCGATTGGGCCAGTACTGCGAGACTGGCTCGAGCGGTCGCATGGATTCCTCTCCTTCCGGCTGGTGCAGGTGCTGTCCGGACACGGTTGTTTCGGATCGTACCTGCACCGAATCGGACGGGAGGAGACGCCGTCGTGCCACGACTGTGGCGCGGCGGGGGACACGGCGCAGCACACCCTCGAGGTGTGCCCGTCGTGGTCCGAGCCGCGCCGCAGTCTCATCGCGGTGATCGGACCGGACCTATCACTCCCCGGCTTGGTTAACGCCATGCTGAGGGATGAGAAGTCCTGGGCGGCAGTCGCCTCGTTCTGCCAACACGTCATGTCCCAGAAGGAGGCGGCGGAGCGCGCGCGGGAGGAAGATCCTCACGCGGCGTTGCTCCGAAGGCGGAGGAGGGGTCGAAGAAGACGTCAGTTTGACAGTCATCTCCGACTCCTCCCAGATGGAGGCACCTTTGCCTGTATTGCACAGGCCCCCATCAGTGTTGGACGGGAATGGCCAGGTGCTCCCGGCTATTCCCGTAGCCCCCCAGCCTGGGGGGCATGCGGGGCCCGCCAGCTAGGTGGGCATGCGCCGGGAGGGTTGTGGAAGTGAAGGCTGAGCCGGTTTCCCATGGCCCTCCCATCACGGCGATGTGGGGACACCGCTGAGTTTTAGTGGGTATACTGTCGGTGTGTAATTCCGACAGGAGTCCCACATACCCCGTCTCGTCCCCCACGAGCGGGGATGCGTAACGCATTTCTCAGCAAAAAAAAAAAAAAAAAAAGGTATGGATGCAAAGGAGGCAACGGGCAGGCGGAGAGTGACAAGTCCTCTCCAGCCCACGGTGGATGCACGATGTACGGCGATAACCTCCCGCTGCGGCTAGCATGTACCAATGCCGTGTTTTTCCTTAACATCAATTGTGTAAGCTTATACACACTACTAAAATTTACATAATAACATAATAAATTAAATAAATATGATGTCGTTTTACATAATTATTGTTTATAGCACTGTGGAGTAATAAAATAAAGTACAGATAATTTTTAAATGAATAAGCTCGATGTTTCAATTATTACATAAAGGAGATAGGTTTTTGGCCCCCCTGAATTGTAACGTCTATTAACCGTTTTATACCTTAAAATAGTAACCAATTTATCATTTAAACTGATTAATTTTTCAACAAAGTCTAACCGACATCACGAAATCGTAATTAAAAGAAAATGTTTTGATAATGCACTCAATTGATTCAATTCCAGATATGGTCGTCAATGATAAGAACAATTAAGAACTCTTGGAAACATGCTGGTCCTGCTCCGTAGGGTAATCTAGAGTCTAGAAAAAAATCAAACTGGTTGCTAATTTAATTGTAATATTTATTCTTTTTATCAAATTGATTTACATTCTGTAATTACCTACTTCAACTCACACCCTGACATATTACTTGTTAAATTTTTCATTATTTTTTAAATGAAAATCGTTTACTTTTACCTTGTTTGTAAATATGTGCGCACCATGTAACTATCAGATAATTAATTTATAATAATAAAATCTTTATTTCAGATTAAATCCATAAAGTCATATATTTCTATGTCATGGTTTCGTTTTTAATTCTTTTACCTATGGTGGTATAGTAATTTTATTTTAGGTGCATCGTCTTCACATATTATTATATAATTATTGTATGCAAAATATTGTAAAACATTTTATAAAAGTAACAGTGGAGTTTCTTGCCCATTCTCCTCCATACGAAAACTACCTTTTGAAAGAGGCGACTAGAATCAATTCTATTTTATTGTAATTTTTGATATTCAAAATGCCTTTATGTGCCTATTTGAAATAAATGCTTTGACTTTGAATGTCATAAATGCATGTATTTTTAACAAAAAAAAAAACCTAATTGCAGTTTGAGGCGATAGACAAAATAATGTGTTTTATTAAGTAAAAAAATGTATCATTGACGCTGATGCAGGTCCTCCTGTGTTTACCCGATCAAGCGTCGTGGTTCGCCGTTGGGCGACGAAATAATAGAAAATCAATTGTGTCTCATTAGCGGCGCTTGACAGATTAATCTAGTTTTTAAGTTAGCTAACTCCCGCGTAGTCGTTTAAAGTCAAAGTCAAAGTTTTGACTTTGACTTTGAATCTAGTTTTAAAGTTAGCTAACTCCCGCGTAGAGTCGTTTAAAATCAACGTTAATCGGATTGTAGTTTTTAGTTGCTTGTCAGAGTCAAACACTCTAGTGATGTTACTCAGTCATGAACAGTTAGGCACTCAGTTGTACCGATTATGTAATTCGAGTACTCAATTCAAGTTAAATATAAGGTTGGTACTACAGGGAGCTTCATACATTTCATACATTTGAAACACACACAAAAAACCCTTAAAAAAATCATAGTAAGATCGCAAAATTTTGTGTTTATGGGTGCATACAATGTACAGCTCTCAGCTGCGTTGAGCATCTTTATACACCGGTTATGTTGAACGGAAAATTCTCTGGATCTCTGCGAGGTTTAAGTGCGACCGAATTTAGTAAATTGGTTCGCAGTTTTGTAAAAGGTAATTAGATAGTTTGAGACGTGGCGATCGCACCGGCTTTTTATTTTGAAAAATAAAAGGCCTTTTTATAATCTCTCAAAATGCCTGTGTTTAAAAGTAATAATTATTTGTAATATTAGGTAACTCCCTTTTTGGGGTTACATAGTTTACTGTCTCAACTCTGCAAATAAACCGCATAAAACAGTTCTAGGCAGTTCTACGATATTTTCCATTAGCACCACGTGGTATTACAGAAATAAAATGATATCAAAGAATTAGATCATAAATAAAGGTTTCTATTTTATAAACTCCTAGCTGACCCGGCGAACTTTGTACCGCCTCAGAATAAATTTAACCGGTCAAGCGGCGCGGTTCGCCGATCGGCGACGAAACAATAGAAAATCAATTGTGTCTCATTAGCGGAGCTTGACAGATTTATATTGTGACAAAGTTCAATAGACACGTGGCGCTATCTATTATCATATTAACGTTATTGTTGCTTTTTCTCAGGAACAGCAATTTTTTTCGGGATGAAAGGTACCCTACGTCCGTTTCTGTACACCTGAAAACGTATTTGCAAAATTTCAGGTTGATCGGTTCAGAGGTTTAGGCGTGAAAAGGTAACAAATAAACAAACAAACATACTCTCGCATCTAAAATATTAAAGTTTGGATTTTGGTTTCTGGTAGACAGAAACCCTAAGTATGTCCGTTGAGATTGGCCGCCGTGGCCGAACTATTGCATATCAGTTATTGATAACAAATTAATAGTTTCAAATTTACTATACACTTTTGACTTTACATTAAACGCGACGCGACGTTTAAATTATGAGAAAAACGACTACTACTTAGTGCGGTACTTGTGATAACTAAGTATCATACTAAGTAAAACAATGTAAAAACTTACATAGCCTGTATAGGTTTCTGAGCCAGTCAAGGGTATCGTCATAGTGTGCCATCCCGGCACAAAGTTTGGATTGAAGGGTGAATGCGTTTCCATCCCTGTTACCCTGTCACCAGTCACGTCTAACAGGTTGGCTAATACAATGACTTGGTCGGAAGGAGCCGTTGGTTCCATATAAATGTTCACTTCTATCGTACCACCGATGTTCATAGAAAAATCAAATGATAACACACAACTCAATTCTGGTAGAGGCTTTATAAATGAAGTACTGCGTTCATTTAGACCAGTCAAGCCCAAGTCGCTGTAATTGCCAACAACCCAAGATGGCATGAGGACACAAGCCCGGGGCCACCCATCTGCCAACCATTCATGGAAATTCTCCTCAAACGTGTACGTCACACAATAATCACTGACTGCGTAAGACACTAACATAAATAATATTAATACTTTGCGAATCATTTCGTTTTGTATGTGCAACGAGTTACTGTTTAATAAACCTTTATCTCCTAACTGTTAGTTTTATAATTTAATTGAACACTTATCTTCATTATTCATAATGGAATACGGAAAAGATAGTATCTGCAACTGGATAAAAATAAAATGAAGTATGGTTGAGTCTGTCCGTCGGAGTATTCAGTTATGGGTTTTAAATAAGTTGTTTTTTTTTTATTTATTTTTTATTGCTGCATGGGCCCCTCGATCACGCCTGATGGATAGCGATGGATGAAGTCTATGATGGAACGAGCGTGCCCAGAAAATGCCTAAGGCACTGGAACTCCCACGCATCGACGAAACACAGCAGCCTGCCTGACTCTGTTTGGAGGGTGGTCGCAAACCAGGCCGGCGTTAGCCCTACCACTGCAAGGGAAGAATTGGCCAGTCAAATAAGGTGTTGAGTGATGGTATAGACGACCTTGTATCTTTACTACCCTGAAGTTGAATGTTACATGTACGTTAAGGTCTTTTTTTGTCTAAGTGACGGTCAGATGATTTCAACCTTAGTGATAGATCGTCTGACGTCCTGCCAGAAGGACTTACTCGTAAGTACTTCCGGAAGGACGCAACTTTTTTTTGGTCACAGTACCGTAATGGTATAGCAAAAAGTTGAAATTTTCATGATAAAATAGTATATTTTAGTATTTTTCACATGGTATAAAAATCGATTGCTTAACACAACTGACTTTCAATTGGCACACGATTGCGCATGAGCATATACGGGGGCAGCGCGACATTCTTCGACGCCCGGGTAGCGAAAACGCATGGAGTCGTCAATATTTCGGTATTCCAGCGTAATCAAGTTTTATTTTACTTTCGGAGTTTAATTTTTTTATGAGTACCGCGTCACTCGCTCCTTTTTTAAATTAATTATTAATTATGGCACACTTTGGCACAATTTTTAAGTGCCCAAAGTGACATTTATATTTCTATAAATAGGTTCTTTCCTATAAATATAATATTAGATAAATGCGCTCCTATACCAGAAATCCGTCATTTAATCAATAACGAATCAATAAATTATCATTATAAAAATCATGAATTTTATTTTAATACGCACTGACCAAATGTTTTAATCTTCTGATAAGCGCAAGTTCAAAGTCAAAGTCAAAGCATTTATTTCAAATAGGTGCGTTAAACGCACTTTTGAACGTCAAAAATTACAATTCGTTTAAAATCAAGGTCACAGTATTGCTGGAAGGACCAGGCAAAATTTCATACTAACTGCGTACTGGCGGCAGGACTCGCGTCAATCTTCCGGCAGGAGACAAACCCGTCCTTCCAGAAGAGCTTCCAGCAGGACAATTCATCGAGCGATCTATCATTAGTGAAGTTTCAATTTAATGTGAATTGTTGTCAAAAGTGGTAAAGAAACACGATGTCGACTATATTGATTTTATCCAATCACAATAAATGGTTTATCCGCCATTTACATGTACAAATTGTTGGCGGTTGCGATATAAGTTATATTTCAAGGTAAAATCAAAATAAGAAGGAAACCATAAACTGTTCATACATTAATATTGAAGCTAACTCTAAAACTACCCAAACAAAGTAAATAAAATATTATTTGTATGTTTAACATTAATGTAGGTATTATACACATACTTAAACCCTCCGGAACAAAATCGCATCAAAATCAAACAAACAGATTTTTACTAAACATATGGAAGAATATACGATACTTAAAAAAAAAAACTGTCGATATGTCTGTCCGTCTGCCTGTTTGTTCCGGCTTATCTCCGAAACGACTGGACCGATTAACGAGACTTTCACTGGCACATAGCTGATGTTATGGAGTAACATATAGGCTAATTTTTGTCCTGGTAGCACGTTCCCGTGGACATCCACGCGGGCGAAACCGCGGCCAGAAGCAAGATATAACTAATTATTGATAAAAATAACGTGTAATTTCATTTCCTGAAATTGAGGTGGCGTGTCTTTTGAATATAAAAGTATTCATTTCAAATCTTTATCTGATTATCATTTCAAACTTATTTTAAAATTAATTAATAGATAAATATCGCCTGATTAGTTTATCTAATCTTGATCACTGCATTGAACTTGTATCATGTGCATCTTAAGTAAAAATCTAATAAAATTATAATTAGGACGACGACATGCAATCGCAGTCTCAGTAGATAACTATCAAAGTAGTTCTACTAATAATGTGCATTAATTTAATTTGCTTTTGTCCTAAGGAAAAATAGCTTACTCAAGCAGGTTTTTTTCGACTTGCATAACAAGTTCAAAAGAAAATCATAATTGCTGTTGACTGCTCTTCGTTCATAAACATTGTTCTTTCTTTCTATCTTTCAATTTATGATACACTAGCTGCGCCCCGCGGTTTCACCAGCATATGTTTCGATCCCGTGAGAATATCAGGATAAAAAGTATCCTATGTATGAATCCTGGTTATAAAGTATCTGTGTGCCAAATTTCGTACAAATCCGTTCAGTAGTTTTTGCGTGAAAGAGTAACAAACATCCAAACTTCCATCCATCCTCACAAACTTTCGCCTTTATAATATTATACATATATATGGATATATGGATTTGGCATTTTCAATGAAAACGTCAAAAGTGTCACATGATAACAATTTTCACGTTTTTCGTGAATTTATACTAAACAAAAGAAACAGACTAACCCCCATATTCGTAAAACTTATCAAACCTATTTTAGTTAAAATGGGGTTTGTCTCTTTCTTACACACAGAAATGACAACGTGACAGATAAAGACAAACGTTCTATAAACCTATTTTAGTTAAAATAGAGATATAAAATAGAGATATAGAATAGCATTATGAATAAGGGGGTAAATCTAATATATGTCACTTCAGTTGTCATGCTACGTCACAGTTGTACTTTCAATTTAGCAACTTTATCTAATTTGATGTATTTTTTTTAAAGGATTAGAGAACCTGTTTTTTTGGGCTGTTTACAATAGACAGATTACATAATTTTATATTATTATTATAAATCTAACTAAAAAAATGTGCTCTAGCAGTTACAACTACGAAGAGTAGTTTAAGAATAAATGATAATGTTTAACACACTAATAAATAAAAGAAGAAATTTTTCGTAAATTGGTTATAACATATTTTTAAACAAATAAAAAGTGACAAGAAAGTGTTTTCTAAAAAAACCCTTTTTACGATTTGTTTACCTTTAGTTATAATTACCTAAACGAATCGAGTATAGTAGTAACTACATGATTGAAAACTTTCCATTTATTTGACCGCACGCATTATTAACGAAAATAAACAAATAAATAATATAAGCCAGTAATAAAACGGAAACAATAAAAAGTCACACGCCGCTGAACTAATTATAAACATTTGTTTCCTAAGAACGGTTCCATTTTAGCGTAAACTGTTATTATGTTAATACACTTTCAAGAAAAGTTATTATGCTTATTATTGTATAAACTGTAGGAGGGGCTCGTGACTAAATAATAACAGCCGCACAGGTCGATCGATCAGGTTAAGCTACGCTTGCCGCGGTTGGTCTCTAAATGGGTGACCATCTTTACATACCGAGACATCTCCGCATCTCCGTGCCCCGGAAAGCACGTTAAGCCGTTGGTCCCGGCTGTCATTCATGGATCTTTGACAGTTGTTACGGGTAGTCAGAGGCCCGAACGCCGTGTCTGACAACCAGTCTTAACAAGGGGTATCGTATTACCCAGTAACTGGGTTGTGGAGGTTAGATAGGCAGTCGCTCCATGTAAAATACTGGTATTCAGCTGCATCCGATTAAACTGAAAGTTGACCCCAACATAGTTGGGAAAAGGCTAGGCAGATGATGATGATAATGATGTTTATACTGTGAAACTTTAGCCTTTTTAAGTTTACTAAACAGAATTATAATTTTCTCTGTATATGTATGGAACAGAGAGTATGGATGGAGAGCAGTGGTAGCCCGGTGGTAACAGCCGCGACTTATGAGTAGGTCGTAGATTCGAACCCACACAGGAGCTTTACTTTGTGTAAATTATTTCATCACCACTGCTCTCAAAAACGGTGAAGGAAAACCTCGTGAGGAAACCGGCATGTCCTATAACCAAAAATTCGAAGACATGTGACCAACCCGCACTTTGCCTGCATGGTGGATTACGGCCCGCTCCCTCTCACAGAGAGGAGGCCTGTGTCCCAGCAGTGGGAACATTATAGGCTGATTATGATGATGTTGTGATGGATGGAACGGCGCAGGATAGCCTTATCAGCGCGCGTAGCATGACCACTATAGGAACGGATTTTATCGACAGAAGGATAGGCAACATGACAGATTGTTGACAGATTTCTACCTTCTTAAGCATGGCGATGGAGAGAAGAAATGCTTCTATTTTTCAGTCTGCAAAAATCTACAATGTTTAGCACAACCAATTTTTCTCTACTTTTGACACATAGGAGTAGAAATATTTCTTCTCAACAAGTGTCAAAATAGTCTACATTGCATTAGACTTAGGGCTGGTTTTTCAATCATCTGATAACTTTTTCGAGACATGACGTGACATGGCAGAATAGTCGACATCGGCTCAGTTGCAAACAGAGAAAAAAAAAACCTTGTTAGAGGAATAATTTTGAAATGTTGACCGTTTCTTCATAAAAAAACTGTCAAACGTCAATTTTATTCTTTGAATAAAAATTATCTGGCGATGGAAAAATTAGCCCTTAGACAAGAATCTATATCGAATTTAAAATATGCTCCCCGTTGCTACGGAAAGAATAAATGTCTTTGTCTTCATAGAAACGCCGAAATGTCGAGTTGGATAGAGAGAACTTTGTCTATTCTCGGTAGAATAGACATAAAATTGGTTTTAGATTCAGCAGCTTCATTATCATCAAGATTGTGCTGTGTGATTGTGCGTCAAGGATGTGGAACGATAGCGTCTCCCCTAACATCATTTTTCATTAGAATCCGCCGCCACGCAACCATCGATACGACGCTCTGCTATAGTAACAGTCATCAGCCAGTGTCACTCGTATCCGACCTCGACCTCAAAGTCAAAGTCAAAACATTTATTTCAAATAGGCACATAAAAGGCACTTTTGAACGTCAAAAATGACATTAAAATGGAATTGATTCTAGTCGCCCCTTCCAAAAGGTAGTTTTCGTATGGAGAAGAATGGGCAAGAAACTCCACCGTTACTCTTTTAAAATGTTTTACAATATTTGGCATAGGTACATTCATTATATAATCATATCTATCGCATCCTCTTCGGTGTTGCCTGGTAACTTCGTAAAAAAACTAGATAGCGCCAATTACTGATAACAATATATTTTGACTATATTGCTTACGCCAGTGGAGTGCTATTGTGTTGGTGGCATGTATTGGTTCAATCCGTTCGCTACTTTACAAAACTGAACTAAGCTTCAAACACTGAAACAAATTTTAAAAAAGCAAGTAAAAACATGTTTTTTTAACTAAGAAAATATTGCTATCTCGAAATATGGCAATTTCTAGACCCAAGAAAAAATGCAAAGATAAATGCCTAGTTTGGGCGCCACCGTCCAATCTGATCTTGGACAACCTGTTTTTTTTTGCAATGATTTTTTAAAAGTCAAGCAGTTTGATAGTCCGATTAAAATATTAATTGAAATAACTATCGCTTTCCTTATAATAGCTGCCATAATTATTTAGTTTAGCAAGTAAAGCGAAAAGAAAATCTAAAGGAACTATCATAGTTATTAACTTATTAGTTGTATCACGATCAAAGAAAGTTACTCTACAAACTACTAAAAAAAAATCCCCTTTAAACTTTGTATTCTCATTTAAAATATATTACAAAACTTATGGTATAAATTACAGTGTTTCCTAGCACAGTTACTTAGTCCGGCCATCGGTGACCGTCGGCGAATTTATACGGAACACTTCACAGCTATGTACAGTCAACAAAAGAGATAAGTATGCAGGAACGTCGGATATTGTTGAAGTTTAGTAAGAAACCCATGGATGTTGTCGACTGAAATTTAATTTGATAAATGAGCTGTTTATTTTCTATTAATAAAACTAAATTTTATTCGAAAACATCCATCGGTTTCTTACTAAACTTCAACTATATCCGACGATCCTGCATACTTATCTCTTTTGTTGACTGTACACATAAAACTGTAGACTTTACTGTACTAAATGTTTGATGTATTTCTTTTGTTTTTTCATTGTATGTTGATACGTTAGTTTGTTTTAATCTGAGTTTTAGTAATACAACGCAATCACATCAAGATGAGATATAAACAAGTATGATTGTAGAGTTGACATAAAGTTTTTTATGAGATTGCATTTTTCCACATTCTTCTTAGATAAACCTTTATAACAAAACAACAAATACTTAACAGCATAACCTGTGTTTTCGCTCTGCAGACCTCCCCAACAGTTTTATAACAAACATGTTTATGTAAATCTAGGACATGTGTTTTTTGCAAATTTTTTGGCGTAACGTGTTTTGTAAACATTCCCATAAGCTCTCTTGCAATAAGTTTCTCCATACTTATAACGTTGAAATACGAAGTTTTATTTATCGCCTCACATTCCTAGCATTCTGCACCACGCCTCGTCTGTCAGAATTTAAAATTATTTAGTTTCTCGATCCTTTACCACGGCTAAGAAAATTCTTGAAATATTAAAAATGTCACCGTCAGCTGTCTAGACTGCAAACGATCTCCTTGTAAATTTAAGTATACTCGAAAAAATGCAAATACACATTTATAACAATATTCAGAGAAAAACCTTTTCAGAAATAATAGTGTATGCGTAAGTACAGACCGCTAAGTCGAAGATAATGGTGACTTTTGAAACAAATCTGCTTTAATACCAGATGATCAAAAAGGCATTTGAATAAAAATATTATGAACAAAATAACAAACTCTAAATACGAGTTATCCCCTCTCCCCCTCCCCCTCCCCCTCCCCTCCCTCTCGATCCCCTACTAGTTAGTATTTAAAGATTGTTATTTTGTTTTGTTTTATCATACTAATATTATAAAGGCGAACGTTTGTGAGTGTGTGTGTGTTTATATGTTTGTTACTTCTTCACGCTCAAACGGCTGGACCAATTTTGATAAAAAAAATATGGAGATAGCTGACACCCTGGATTTCTTACATATAGGCTACTTTTTATCCCAATATTCCTACGGGGTCAACACTTATGCGAGTGAAACCGCGGGGTGCAGCTAGTTAATAAATAAATCACTGGAAAGGCCTGTCGGATTTGAAAAAATATTGTTGCATTTGATAGCCTAATTCTTGCGGAGCCTAAAGCTATAGGCTATTTAAAATCACCCTAAAACCCTTAGAAGCCGAGCAAAAATTAAAAAAAAACGAGTGTGCTTATGACCACACGACTGAAGTGAATCTTCAAACGTATTTGGCTATGAGAGGAAGAGAGAAAGAAAATGTGCGCGCGCACTGCTTTCTCTTGCTTAGATCCCCCATTCAACTCCCGTTCACACTTTTCGTAACGCTTACGTCACGCGTTCGCCAGCTTACTCCCCAAGTCAAGCGTGCGTAAAGAAGTTCCACTTCAAAAAGTCAGAAAGAACGCTGCCCGTAAACGATATAATAGGGCGGTCAGACGATGCGATGCGACAATGTGAGTGCCGATATTTTACGCGGATAAAGTCGCGGGCAAAAGCTAGTACCTACAAAATAAGGAGAAATACAAACATAGTTTACAAAAGCAAGGGTTTTAAAGAATGTAATGGTTTATCTGCAGTTGACTACTTGGAAAGCACCAACATAATTAAGCTAAGGAAGATTGAGCTTAGGATTAAGATTCGACCGAGAACTACCGGGAGCCTAGGACAACTACCGGGATAAAAAGTATCCTATCTCCTAACCCAGGTCATGGTTTATCCCTGTAGCGTAATCAGCCTATAATGTTCCTACTGCTGGGACACAGGCCTCCTGTCGTCCAGAGGGAGTGGGCTGCAATCTACCACGCGGGCCCTGTGCGGGATGGTACATGGCTCTGGGACATGGCGGTGTCCACACGATGTTTTCCTTTACCGTTTTGAGAGCAGTGGTGATTAAAATATTGCACAAAATAAAGCGCCTGTTTGGGTTCGAACCCACGACCTAAAGTTCGTAAGTCAGGACCGATACCACTAGGCTACCACTGCTTCTATCCCTCCTGCTTTTATTCCTGTGTTTATCCAAATCCCATCAACCGTTACGACGTGAAAAGGTAACAGACAGTTACTTTCGCATTTATAATATTAGGTAAGTAGTAAGATTGGATTAACAATTTAGTCCGAGTGCAATTCCCGTATTTTTAGGAACGTTCGCATTCTATAATCTCAGTCTCAATCTGTCAAAAATACCTGTATTTCCATACATTTTTGACATGTTTTTGACATTGATTGTCGCTGAGATAAAATTGCAACTAAATTTTCAACGTTATTAATTACGAGAATCGGGCTTTTACCTATAGCCACACATACAGTGAAACTCCGCATCCGTTTCACATTTTACCACACAGATCTTTTAAAATCACATAATATCATAAGAAGAAAAGAAAGAGATCATAAGAGTATTCTATTCTATAATATCTAACATTGCTAACATCTGATATCCGATATTTGTAAAGTACAAAATGATATCAACTATAAAATCAAAGTTCGTTGATCTTTCGATCGGATATCGACGATAAGTGTTCAAATAAGATCCGAGTGTAAGCGTGGAGCGTCGCATCGGTAGCTTGGGGCTGAACCCTTGTTTCAGTCACGTATCGTATATATTGAGATACACAAAGTGCATTAGATCGACTGCACGATAAATATGGCGCTGTGTTGCGGGTCATGTTTGAAGATTAAATAATAATAGCGTTTATTATGAATCTATACAAATAAATAAAATTTGAGTGTCTGTTTGTAATATTAAAATATACACGGTACATATACCAAAATAACATTTTTTACAATTTTTGTCTGTCTGTTTGTTCCGGCTAATCTCTGAAACGCTTGGTTCGATTTTGACCGGATTTTCACTGGCATATACGAGTAGCTGATGTAATAAGGAGTAACATAAGCTACTTTTATTTTAGAAAAATAAATAGGGTTCCGCGCAAATCCGTCATGCACGCGAACAAAGTCGCGGGCACAGCTAGTCATCACACATACAAAATGATGCTTTGTAATCAATATTTTAATGTGAAATGGATGCTGAGTTTCACTGTATGTGTGGCTATAGGTAGAAGGCCAATTCTCATAATTAATGACGTTGAAAATCTAGTCGCAATTTTATCTCAGCGACAATCCATATAGTAATTGTAACACAGACTTAAAATCTATGTTAGTAAAACTTACAAACTAACTTATCGACAACTAGTAACTACGTGACTCAACTTATGTTGACACATGCCTCTGCACCCAGTGCCTAATAAGACTGCCCTTCCACCGAGATGAGCGAGGATGCATAGCGAGGGATGTGTGTGAAACCAACCAATAACATCGCTTCATTTTTGTAGCTGGAACTAAGTTAGAGTTGTTATTGGTTAGTTTTACACACATCCCTTGCTACGCATCCTCGCTCATCTCTTGTGGAAAGGCAGCCTAAAAGAGCTGTCCACCTTGTCAAACAATGTCTTAGGATGCTGTTGCCTCCACGCAACTTTTTTTTTCTTTTTTTTTTCGCGGTGGAAATTCTCAAGGACTTCCTCTATCGTGGGGGTGACAGAGGGGCATGCCGGACTCTTACCGGCTAAAACCACCGCGGTGTTCCACCTCTACCTATGCTACCACCGAGGGTGCGGGATTCGCATAAGCATTCACCGCTTCCGCCTCCACGCAACCTACCCATTATTAACGCTGCCTTCTTTCTCATTATGGCATGAAAATTATCAACACGGGTTTTCCCGAACATCTGCGAAGCGCTACAGAAACGCGGAAGCCCCAGCAACATCCTAAATTATCAATAATCTTAAATTAAAGGCAGTATCAAAATTAAGATACGTAGCAAACGTAATATGTAATATTTTACATGATATTAAATCTATTTTAATATTTATTTATTTCTGTAACTGCCCGTGACATCACAGCGGTGGGCCCTATCAGAATACCAGCGCTGCGACATTTATTTTTTAAATGTCGCAGCATCATGCTGAGATAGGAGCCTTTTGGCCTCGTATAGGAGTTTCTGTTTCATTTTTCTTTTTGTTACTTTTTTTTATATAACTTGTTTTATTTTTTATTTTTTACTGTGTTTAGTTTAGTTTGTGATCTTCCTGTACGAGTCGCAATAAATACTTTGTCTTTCTTTCTGTAACACAAAATGGCTATCTTTATGCTCTCACCCAGTCAGTATTTGTCTAGCCGTCTTAGGCCCGGACTCCACTGAAGCGGAGCTGTGCGGAGCGGAGCGGAGACGTGCAGGAATTGTGCAATCACAGATGAGACGAGGGACGCGATGAGGATTTAAACCATTGTGATTGGTCGATTCCTGCACGTCTCCGCTCCGCTCTGCCCAGCTCCGCTTCAGTGGAGTCCGAGCCATAGACAGCCGCAAAAACAGTATTTCGGCAATACCACATTGCCGAATAATGCGTGGCTATAATAATATAGGGCAACTTCCTATCCTGTAGGGTAATTGCGTAACAGTAGTAATGGCTTTCATCTTGACAGTTCAACAACATTCATTGCGTAATTTGCGTTGTTGAGCTGACAAATGTTTCGAACATATGAAGCAATGGATTAGCAATATCCTTCGACATGATTTAGATTGTGATTTATAGTGTGTTACGCAATTAGGGTGGCTGTTCTATCAGCCTATCATTTAATTTGACTAAGTGATTATAGCGTTCAGTGCGCTATGGAGCGAGCTATGCTCGAGTCTCTTTGAAAGATAATATAAGGAATGAACTTATCCGGAAAAGAACCGGAGTTACTGACATAGCTCGCAGAGTAAGCAAATTGAATTGGCAGTGAGCTGGCCATGTCTGTCGAAGGAGCGATGGCCGGTGAAGCAGACAAGTCCTGGAGTGGAGACCGCGTATCAGCAAACGTAGCGTGGATCCCCGGCTAGATAGATGGACGGACGACCTAAAGAAGGTGGCTGGGGTAGACTGGATGCGGAAGGCGGAGGGCAGGGTGCTGTGGCGCAATCTGGGAGAGGCCTATGTTCAGCAGTGGACTGCGATAGGCTGAGTTGATGACTGATTGAAGTAATTATGACCAAGGGCGTGTAGCATCGTTTATGTAGGTACACCAATATCTTGAATACGGCAATCACAAAACCTTCTGGCGGTGTCTATACAGGATGATTCTTTTTACCGGTTCCAAATTTTTACAGGGTGTTCTACCCATGAATATGAACAACTTTCACTATGAGACCAACTCTGAAATCACGAAAAAAAAAAATCAGCTGTTTCATACATTTTGGTCAAGTAGGTATTGAAATTTTGTAGTAAACAGCTGTTTTTTTCTCGTGATTTCAGAGTTGTTCCCATAGTGAAAGTTGTTCATATTCATCTTGTAAAAATTTGGAACCGGTAAAAAAATCCTCCGGTAGATATTACCATACCAGTCTACCTATGAAGACGTGTCGGAGTTCCATATTGTCGAAATAAAATCTTGTCGTATTACGGTTTGTCGAAATTCAGTTGGTAAATCATTATAGTCCACTGCTGGTCGAAAACTATGACTGGATTTTGTAGTAAAATTAGCCCTCATCAGATTTCCGTTACGCTAAAATAAAAACTAATGAATCTAGACAGATCTTTGTTTTACCCGCCCTTCCCACATTCCCTACAACGTGTATCTGCATAAGATCGAAGAAATGCTAATCCGCGCTCGTGAAGGCAATGAACTGCAGTGGGAAATATTATGCCTGGATGAATACCACCCCACTTTCATGTTATGTGAATTATGTAGATACGGCCTTTGCACTAAAGAGATGGAGCTAAACTCTATGAAATATATTATACTAGCTGTGCCCCGCAGTTTCACCCGCGTTAAAAGTATTATAGTCTTTTTTATTGATTCCCTGTACAAATCTCCACCCCGCTTTTTACACCCTTAAGGGATAATTTCGGAGATAAAACCTATTCTATATCCTTCCACACAATTTAAACTATCTCCATACCAAATTTCATTTAAATCGGCTCAGCGGTTATCGATTCCCCATACAAACTTCCACCCCCCTTTTTACCCCCTTAAAAAATGATTTCTGGGATAAAAACTATCCTATGTCCTTCCCCGGGATGCAATCTATCTCTCTGCCAGATTTCATCTAAATCCGTTTAGTGGTTTAGGCGTGACAAGGTAACATACAAACAGACAAACAGACAGAGTTACTTTCGAATTTATAATATTAGTATGGATGAGAATCATGTTACGTATTCTGGCTTCTTGCCGAGATGCTATTTTGTTTAAAAAGTTACTTTTCTTTAGTGTTAAGATCAACTATTCCTCTGAAGGCCAATTCCCGTAGTTAAAAATGTTCAATGTGCTAGTCGCAATCTCATCTCAGCGACAATCAATGTCAAAAACTTGTCAAAAATGTAGGGAAATTAGAGGTATTTTTGACAGATTGAGACTGGTATCAGACTGTGAACGTTCTTAAAATTACGAGAATTGCCCTCTGATGTCAATGAATTTCTTCTCATTATGGAATAAACGACCAAAGACCTCTTTAAAAAAAACAACAAAACTTTTCGAGGAAGCGTGGTGTCTAAGCAGTCGTAGCACAGTGTGTCTACGCGTGCTACGACGTAGCTCGTAGCGTAGCGTAACGAGGCCCGCGCCTCATAAACTCTCTATCAAGTGGGATTATATTATCAATTATCGTTCTGGTTATTTTTGTTATAAGTTGCACTAGCAAATCGACTGTTTAATGTTTCGAACGTTATAAAAAGGTAAGGTTTTTTACTTGTTGTAAAAAAGCTAAAATTAATTTCATAATAAAGTTAAATGAATTTCATACTTCATTTAACTTTATTTTTGTATCAACGAGTAAACTTCATCCGGTAATTAATTGCCCTAGTCCGAGATGAAGCCTTATTTAATAGAAAAACGATCTCATTCCGGTATTGAGTTTCTAAAACTTCTCAGTTACAAAGTTATGGTTAAAGAAATTTTATTTCTCAATAAGAAATTACAAAGATTTCACTTGAGAACATTTCTAAAACTTAAGATAAAGTATCATAACAACTTTAACACACAAACTAGGCAGCTATTGTTTCTTTTTATAACGAATCATTTCGTACGCAAATAACATTAAGGAACATAAAACTTAAAACTTTTCGATCAACCCGCAAAAGATATAATTACCGTGATCCCAAATATTCATAAGATAAGATAATTTATTTTGCAAATATGGGTACACAACACGGTGACATAAAAAATATAATAAGCAACAGAAATATTTAACCAGAAGGCATGCAAAAGTACAAAGTACACTAGAGATGCTAAGTACAGTCAAAAAAGAGATAAGTAAGCAGTATCGTCGGATATAGTTGAAGTTTAGTAAGAAACTGATTGATGTTCTCGAATAAAATTTAATTTTATTGATAGAAAACAAACAGCTCATTTATCAAATTAAATTTCAGTCGACAACATCCATCGGTTTCTTACTAAACTTTAACTATATCCGACGATCCTGCATACTTATCTCTTTTGTTGACTGTGCATAGTAATAAAGAAAAACCATGTCAATATGAAGATTGATTAACTATATTACAATTTAATTATGAAGCCAGTACTTCAATAGTTATTTATGTTATACACAATTCTTCTGCAGTCAACTTATTTGGAATAGGAATTAAATTAAAACTAATAAAAAAAAAATTAAATGTCATATTTTTCTAATCATTATAAAAAGTAATCAAGAAATACCTTTCTCCATTAAAATCGTAACTAGCTCCTGCCCGCGACTTCGTCCGCGTGAAATTTCTTGTTCCCCGACCCACCCCGTCGTATCGCATCGCCTGCTCGCGCCAATACTTCGTTTTCGCTCAGTGTTGTTTCTGACTTTTATTGTTTTTGCTCGGCTCCTAAGGGCCCTTGCGTGATGTTAAGTAGCCTATAATAGCCGTCCTCGAGAATTGGGCTATCAAACGCAAACTGATTTTTTCAAATCCGACAGGTAGTTTCAGACATTAGCGCGTTCAAAAAAACAAAGTTTTTTCAGTTACAGTATTTTGAACTTTATCCTGATATACATAAAGTTCTTAATGCAAAATTGACAATTTAGACTTGAGTTTAACGTCAGTTTTTGTAAAAAAAAAAAAACTAACTTTGTCAGATTATAATTCGAAATTTAAAAACATGGTTTAAACAGACAAACCTTGTTTTATAATAAGGACATGAATGCTTAAAGTACTGTAAAGAAAATGAAAATCTCATCTACCTCGAAAATTCGCATTCGTGAATACCTAAGTCATAAAAAAAGTTCTCAATTAAGAATGAATAAAACAAAAACCCGTGCTCACATTACAAATTTCCCAATACAACGTCCTGTAGTGGACAATAAAAACAGTTTATCTGTGTAAAGTGTAATTAGTACATAGTTTAATTACGGCCGGCGCACGACCGGTGATTCGGTGGAAATCTTGGCTGGCTCCCTGCAATTAATGCTGGCTTTAACTGTGGCCGGTGGCACGATCCAATTACTAGGAGTTTGGCTTAAATAATGAGATGCAGTGCGGTTTGAATTATGTCAATCAATTGGAGTCTGCTGTGCAAATTAAGGCTTTAGTAAGGAGAATATCTTAAGGAGCTTTGAGTCTTCAAATAATGATCAAATAAATGGTTATTTTAGGCACTTTGATCTTGGATGAGAAAGGTTACCATACAATATACAGTCTTTAAATTTAAAGGAGATTTTATGTCTTCCTTCTCAGAATGAATTCGTCGGATTACAGGCCGCGCGGTACTAGTTGGCCGCACCTTAGGTATGTGAGCGTTGAGACGGAGGGGCGGGGGCGCATTACTCAGTACGTGCGTTGTGAACCACCGCGCACCCCTGTCCCCACCTCAGCGGTCAACTAGTTCCGCGCGGACTATAAATAATGCCTTGATATATGATGTCCTGAGAAACTTATGTATCTGTATCTGTTAGCCTACATCATCCCACTGCTGGGCAAAGGCCTCTCACCATGACTT
The DNA here is from genome assembly GCA_947508005.1 of Amphipoea lucens. Lineage (NCBI taxonomy): Eukaryota > Metazoa > Arthropoda > Insecta > Lepidoptera > Noctuidae > Amphipoea > Amphipoea lucens. The sequence goes on from OX382371.1 coordinate 4,995,920, forward strand.
CCAGCTCATTCGAACTAGGGCTATTAGACAACTGGTCGTTTGTTTTCTCCAGTTCGCCCCGCCCCACCATCTTCTATGGGGTCTGTCGCGACGCCTTCTAGCTGTGTCGGGGTTCCACGTAGTGCTTATTTTGGCACACAGCTCATTGGGCATACGGCTAACTTATGGCTGGTACTCTAATAATGCTAAACTCGTTGCTAAGTTCTGGGCTGACATAATTTAGATAATGATCGAAACACTAAGAAGTATGGCACTAGCTATAAACTTCGATGGCTTTTATGTAAACATGTTGTAAGGAGTGCACTTGTTCGGGTGACTTCGACCTCGACATCTGCATGTTTGACGTGATACGGCACAAGCGAGCGACAAAATATACATTCGGTTTTGCCACCAGGCCTGTGCCGAATCATGCCAATTTATGTATTTATTTATTCATTTGTTTCAGGCGACGCAGGCCCATAGATTACCATACCTTAACCTAAAAATACACATTTTTATTACATGAAATAGAACTTCACTTCACTAGCTTTTTCTAGTGCTGTTCTGTGGTACTTGTCCGTGGAAGCGACGGAACACCACGTCCTGCGGCCAGAAGTCTTCTTCCATGACGACGGGCAGATAACAATTCGGTACGCGCACCACGAACGCCTTGAAGTTGATGTTTCGGTGGTGCAATCCTAACATGTGTATACTGTAAGGGCTCTGCGTCCTTTTATTACTTAAAGGGACTATCAATAAAATGAAAGACTTACAATAAATATCTCTTAAGTATTTCTAGAGTTGGATCTATACTTTTTACTGCGTAATTTTTATGTTTTTATTATTTTCAACTTCTCTAAGTACGAAAAAGTGCTTACCTTATAATATTATGCCATCAACTTATAAAATTAACTAGCAGCGTCCCGCGGTTTCGTCCGTATAAGTTTCGATCCCGTGGGAATATCGGGATAAAAAGTATCCTATGTGTTAATCCAGGATGTTAGCTTCCTCCATACAAAATTTTATCAAGATTGGTCTAGCCGTTTGAGGGTAAAGAAGTAACAAACATATAAACACACACACTCACAAACTTTCGCCTTTATAATATTAGTGTGATTAGTGTGACTAGCCGCGCCCTGCGGTTTCACCCGCATAAGTCTCGATTCCGTGGGAATGTCGGGATAAAAAGTATCCTATGTCCGTTCCCGGGACTCAAACTATCTTTATACCAAAATTCATTTAAATCGTTTTAGCGGTTTAGACGTGAAAAGGTAACATACAGACTGACGGACAGACAGAGTTACTTTCGAATGTATAATATTAGTATCGATAGTGTAATAATATTCGTGAAGGTCGTTTGTCACAGGCAACCGGACAAAACCACTATAGTAACTCAACTTACCTGCAAGCTCCATCAACAAAATTGTGCCTTTGACGTTGCCCTTACAAACATAAAAGAGAATGTCCACTTCAATCATCGCTTCAGCTTATAAGTTGGCTCCAAACGAAAACTGGAGCTTCGTGCTATTTGTGCAGCTTCATTTTGCAGGTACGTATACAAATTGCATTCAAAAATGGCATCTGATTGTTTCTGGCCGCTCTTTTCTATTCGGCCAGTATTTCCCTACGGAGTGACGTGACGGCTGACCCATGGAATGATCGGAATGAGTTTTTTGCAGAAAATCTGTGTCGAAGAATGAAAATAGGACTAGGATTGAGAGGTGTTTTCGCGCCGTTTTCAAAACTACGTGGTTTTTTTTCATCTTCTTTAAAGTTCTTTATCTAGGCTGTCGAATGAGTGTAGTTTAGTAGTGTAGTGTAGTAGTGTTCTTTGTAGTGTGGCTCAGCTTTAGCAAAGGTAGGTTTTAATATTAATTTAGTTTATTTTTAAAGATTTTATCCGGCATCCATTATGGATAACAAAAAGCCCCCTGACCCTCCTGATCCCTCTGATTTCTCTCCGATATTAACAGTTTCCCTCCCCGATGACAATGTGATAAATAATTCAATGGATTTCGAATCTGCAAGTAGGAAAAGAATGGCTACTTCTTCTCCGACTACTGTAGCGAACCCTCCAAAACTAACAAAAAAAGAAATGGGAAGACAGTCTTACACGATAAGGGATAATCCGCCATATATTGTACACGTTTCTTTAAAAGACGGCGAGACCCCTGGTACTGTTCTACATCCGGTGAAATTTGGAATGTTTTTGACGCAAAACAACTACAGCAATATTCTCCTGGGTAGTGTCAAACGTCTAGGAAGAAACAAAGTTTCAGTTGAGTTTAAGTCGCACCAGGATGCAAACAGCTTTTTGATAAGTCGTACATTAATTCAGAATAACTTTATTGCTACAATTCCACAATTCAATATTACTCGTTTAGGTCTCGTTAGAGACGTACCATCAGAATGGACAGAGGATGAGGTTATTGAAAATATTAAGGTTCCCGTTGGATGCGGCCCCGTTATAAAGGCAAGGAGAATGAGCCGAAAGGTGACTGCTCTGGGTGTTACAGAGTGGAAACCCACTCAAACCGTTGTTTTGACTTTTGACGGGCAAGTCTTACCTAATCGTGTCTATTGTTTTTACTCTGCCCTTTCAGTTGAGAGATACATGTACCCAACTATTCAATGCTACAATTGTTGTCGTTTCGGTCATACACGTACAATATGTCGCTCAAAACCCCGCTGTTATAAATGTGGTCAAGACCACCCAGGTGATGGATGCCAAGTTCCTACTGATTGTGCCATTTGTGTATCTTGTTCTGGCAATCATTATGCTAATGATAAGGCTTGTCCTGAGCTTGGTCGGCAGAAGGGCATTAAAGCTCTTATGGCTGAGAAATCTGTGTCTTATGCGGAGGCAAGTCAGGTTTTCCCTTCTGTATCAAAATCGTATGCTGAAGTGTCTAGAGCATCCCAAAAATCAATACCAATAACTAGGTCGCCCAATCATCCAGGTTCCGCTCCCCAAACAACAAAATCATACCGTAAAACGGTCATTCTAAAACCCAAATCTCATGCCCCCCTTTCCCCTAGCTATGACAAGCAGGCGCATCAAGCCCTTATTAAGGATTACTCCTTTTCTCCATCCCAAAATGGCTGTGCTTTCCCCATGGAAGGTACAAGCAATCCTGATAAGTCTGAAAACATTCTCAATATTATAGCCAATATCCTACTAACAGTATTAGCTAATCCTGCACAATCCATACCTGACCACGTTGCCAACAAACTGTCATCCATTGTTAAATATATTAATAATGTTCCACCCCCTAACATTCCTTCAATGGAACGTGAGGAGTATTACTCCCAGGAAACCTGACCTACTCTTTATCATTAATAAATACAAACCATCGATCTGCAGCATTGCTGAGACATGGCTTCGTTCTGATAGTAATTTCAGGATTCCGTGTTTCAGTGGTGTTCGCCATGACAGACCAGATGGATATGGAGGATGTGCTTTGTTCATTAATAACAAAGTACCATTCTCCCCAATTCCTCTACCCTCCGTTGGTGACAACATTAATGTTGTTGCTGTTAAGGCTGAGGATATAAATATCTTTAGTTTTTATATTGCACACCCACAAATTGAAGATCTTATTACAGTTAAAAGTTTGCTAAGTAGTTTACAAGGTCCATTACTTATTATGGGTGATTTTAATGGCCATCATTATAGATGGGGTTCAGAGAACTGCGACAACTTTGGTATAGGCCTAGTGGATATATTAGATGAACTAAACCTATGTGTAATTAATAATGGCAGTTCCACACGTAGGTCTGCACCAGGGCAGAACAGCAGCTGTGTTGATTTAACATTCTGTTCGTCTAGTATAGCCAGCCTTTTTAATTGGAGTCGCTTGAATATGACTTATGGGAGTGATCACTATCCCATCATGGTTGAAATCCCTTCCAAGACTATCCCTGACAAAATTTCCCCTCCTCTGTTAAAATACCAGCTGAATTCAGTAAATTGGGACCTCTACTCAAAAATTTTAGACTTACGTGTCTCTTCTCTCCCATCTATTAACGCTGAGTCCACGCAGGAATGCTTTTCGTCATTCTCCCACACAATATCCTCAACAGCAGATGATTGCTTCCCTTCAAAAAAAGCGCCAACGGGCAAAATTCCATCGCCGCCATGGTGGGATAGGGAATGCTCTGCCGTGATCAGGGCCAGGAATGAGGCCGAAATGAACTTCAACTCTGACATGAACCTGGATAACATCATTGCCTTTCAACATATCTTGGCTAAGTCCAAAAAAATACTTAAGAATAAAAAGAGAGAAGGTTGGCGGAAATATTGTGGTTCGCTGAATCCATCCACTCCAGTGTCGGCCGTGTGGCGTAAGCTGAAGTCTTTCAGGAGTAGTTTGAGACCCCCCTCCGGGACCATACTATCTGAGGAACTGGGTAACCAGTTTCTTTCTAAACTGGCCCCAGTCTATGTTCCTAATTTGGATGAGTGTGTCGCTACGGGCTCCCAGCTAGCATCAGATGACCCTTTGGACAAGCCTTTTACTCTGGGAGAACTCAAATCGGTCCTCGCCCATGTAAAGGATTCTGCTCCTGGAGTGGATGGATTCCCTTACTCCTTCATTACAAAAGCGGGTGATAAGACCCATCAATATTATCTAGACTTAGCCAACTATTGTTTTTCTTCCGGTTATATTCCTCCTGATTGGAAGGTTCAAGTAGTAATTCCTATATTAAAACACGGTAAAGATCCTAGTGATCATTGTTCTTACAGGCCAATTGCTCTATCGTCCATACTTATTAAACTTCTAGAACACTTGATTAAAAACCGTCTTGAATGGTTTGTAGAAAGCAGAAAACTGCTCCCAACGACTCAATTCGGCTTCAGGAAAGGTCTGGGTACAGCTGATAGTGTGGGGACCCTTACATCAAAGATCCGACTGGCCCTTAGCAGGAATGAGTCTGTGGTAGCTGTTTTCTTAGATATTTCAGCTGCCTATGATTCTGTTCTTCTCCCAGTTCTCAGGCAGAAGATGCAAGACTTGAGAATCCCGGCTAGGATTCGTCAAATCATATGCAGCATTTTTTTAGAACGTCGTGTTAAACTTAGGATACCGGGGGAGAACTCTGAGCCGAAGTCGGTTTGGAGGGGTCTACCTCAAGGATCCGTGCTTAGTCCACCCTTATATAACATTTATACTTCCGATCTTCCTTCTTGTTTAAATTTTGACTGTAATATTCTTCAGTATGCTGACGATATTGCATTATTGGTCTCTGGCACTTCCATCCAGGATGCCGCTCAGTCCATTAATATATCTTTGTCCTCATTAAACCAATGGCTTTTAGATCACGGGTTATCTTTAAGTGCTCCAAAAAGTTCAGCAGTTGTCTTCACTCGTAAACGTCTTATCCCCCAAGTCGACATTAATATTGACGGCCAAGCGATTCCAATCGAGGAGAAGGCCAGGTTCCTGGGGGTTACCCTGGATTCCAAATTGTCGGGAGTGGACCACATTAGTAATACGGTTAAAAAATGTGAGCGCTCGATCTCGGTTCTTAAGGCTTTGGCAGGTGTCTGGTGGGGTGCTCACCCATACACCTTAAAACTGGTCTACAATGCGCTGATTAGAAGCGTGCTGGATTACTGCAGCTACTTAATTGAACCGTGTAACAAAGATGCTCTGCGTAGACTGGATTCTGTCCAGGCCAAATGTCTGAGGATCGTGACTGGTGCTATGAAATCCTCCCCCATAAACGCGCTCCAGGTAGAATGTGCAGAACCCCCTCTTAACCTTCGCAGACAATACTTAGCAGACCGTTTCTTGTCAAAAGTTTTCTCCCTTTCGTCCCATCCTTTACTCCCCATTTTAGAACAAATCTACCTCTCTCTTAACGTGTCTTCCTACTGGAATAATAAATCTATTCCATTGATGAATAGGTACAGAGAGCTTAAACACCTCTCCTCACCTGTTTGTCAACACCCCACTCTTCCGGTCTTTTCCTCCGCATATGAGGTGGTCCATTTCAGACCAAAGGTCGTTTTGGGACTTGGTATCTCCAAAAACTCTCAGGACGTAAAAGGTGACTTCGATCGGGCCATTAAAAGATACTGGGAGGGTTGGAATTTATTTTATACGGACGCATCCAAATTGTCTTCAACAGGATGTACAGGTGTTTCTGCGTATTTTCAAAATTCGAAAATTGCCCTCTTATTCCAATGTCCACCAGAGACCTCAGTATTTACAGGGGAATGCATCGGTATTCTAGAAGCCATCAATTTTATTCTAACTCATAACGTTAAAAATTCAGTAATTTTCTCAGATTCGCGCAGTAGTATTCAAGCTTTAGCTCAAAACCAACTTAAATCCAAAATTCACAGTAAAATTATCATTGATATCCTAAATTTACTATTTACTTGTTCGAACAACGGTTTAAACATTGAAATAGCTTGGGTTCCCAGTCACTCGGGTATAAGTGGCAACGAGTGTGCCGATTCACTGGCAAAATTTGCTACGTCTAACCCGGTGGATCGGAAGCACTACGTGGTGCATAGCTACGACTTACGGACTGACACCAAACATAAGCTGTTCAACTCGTGGTCAGCAATGTGGCAGTTAAGTTCGAAGCTCAAGGGGGCGTATTACGCCAGTATTCAACCCGACATCCAGCGGAAACCTTGGTTTTTTAAATGCCCAAAATTATCCAGAAGAACTGTTGCAACCTTGTGTAGACTAAGACTTGGTCACTGCTGCAGTCCAGTATTCTTAAATAAGATCCGTGTTCGTGACAGTTCCTTGTGCGAATGTGGTCTTGATGATGGTACTCTGGACCACATCTTTTTCTCTTGTCCATTAAATTCCCAATCAATTGACTTGTATCATAAGCTCTCCAAAATTAAAATCCGTCTTCCTACTAACTTCCATTCCCTCTTGACTAACTTTTCTCCTAAAGTTATCCAAATCTTGTCAACTTTTTTAAACTTAAATAATATCAAATTGTAGTTTGGTGTGTAGTAATAACTTTGTAAATACATATTATGTAGATTTGTGATGTTTTAAATGTATATGTATATAATATATATTCTTCTTTTTCTTCGTCTTGTACGCTACTATTTCTTGTAACTAGCAAACCACGGAGTGCAAAGTTCGACGGCTCACCTCGCTGTATTGCCGTCACCACATGACGTTGGCAGAATAGTCGACATCGGCTCCGTTGCCAAAAAAAAAAAAAAAAAAAAAAAAAAAAGGACTAGGATTCTTGGATTTGAAGGTAGTGGACTGGTAATTTAAGGATTGTTAGTGTCCCACTTTTGCTTTTGCGTTTATTTATCATCTTCTTTAGAGTGTAAACAACCTTTAGCTAAATCACAATGCAGGTTGGCAGGGACATATACGCGCAAACTGTAATGATGAATTTAGCACATGATTTTAGACCCCTTGGCGTAGAAATTTTTCGTCGGTTATCTAATTTCATAGAAAAGTGCAATACCTACGCGGTTCAAATGTATGGAACATCAATTTTTTTTTAATTACTGACGAATAATTTCAACGCAGGGCGTTTTAGAATCATAGACTAAATTCATGGTAGCAAGTTGCGTGTCTTTTATTTACAATTTAATTCTTCTTCTTTTTCTACAGACTTAAAACAGTGGTGCCTTCCGTTTTCTTTTTAATTTACCACCAACTTAAAAACTTCTTAAAAATATTTTCACTTTGTATTCGCCTTTTTGGTTACCTTTCATTATGTTGCTTCTTGTTTTGTTGTCAAGTTTTTATTTTTATTTTTCAGAGGCAAAGATGCATGTACCGACACCAGCACATAAAGCTACCCGAAACTATCGAATTTTCCCAAACTACTTTGAACCTTATAGTTTAGTGATAAAGTTGAAAATCTATTAAGAAATTTGACAGATTGTAGTAAATTGATGTGCTGGCGTCTGTACGAATTCCAATTTCTTCATTATTTCGACCTTATGACCTAGACAAATTGACATTTACATTTTAGAAATAACGATGAAAGAAAGGTTAAAATTTTACGAGAATGACATAAGCTACGGAAAGCTTATGTATTTCTGTTGAATGGCTTTCTAAAAACACGAAACGCTTTGAAAGCGATTGTCACTTGTCTAGTCATAATAGATCTCCTGTCTTTGCCTATTATACCTATCAACTTCGACACACCGTCCCCGTGCAGTGAAAAACTCGTGATTGCAATTGCAACTCTGAAAAATTGCCGTCATTGACGTTCTCCAAAGTTCTCAATGTCATAATCGAAGACATAGAAGGACCTTAGAGCTGTGCACGTTTGTATTAAATATGTATTTCGAGGTTTTCTACACAACAAGTAAATAAAAAAAGAAATAAAGAGGGTGTGTGCTTCAATCAACTCAGCCTATCCCAGTCCACTGCTGGACATAGGCCTCTCCCAGACTGCGCCACAACACCCTGTCCTCCGCCTTCTACATCCAGTCTACCCCAGCCACCTTCTTTAGGTCGTCCGTCCATCTAGCTAAGGGGCGTCCCACACTACGCTTGCCGATACGCGGTCTCCACTCCAGGACTCGTCTGCTCCACCGGCCATCGGTCCTTCGACAGACATGGCCAGCCCACTGCCACTTCAGCTTGCTTACTATGCAAGCTATGTCGGTATCTCCGGTTCTTTTCCGGATAATTTCATTCCTGACGATTTTTTATTTCCTAATGTGTGCTTATGACCACTCAATAGAACTGAAAATATACATACAGTAAACGAGGCTGATGAAGACTGGAGCCGAGTATACGCGATTAAGCGTCATCGACCCGAGCGTGAAGGTTCAGTTTCATTCACTTATAGAAATATGAGGAACAGGGTGTAAAGTTCACACGCATACTCTATAGAAAAGGGAGGATCCTCCGACCCGGGTGTTGTGTCTGGCGGGCAACTGCCCAATGATTCATGTCGGGCCGTTGTATCTATGCTAGTTGCGCGGTAAACTCTGTTTGCGAGATGCAGGATTTGCGTGACGTCAGTATGACGTGTTGTTCGCATGTGGCGTTGTAGATACCGCTACACACTGTTCAGGAAGATAGCTAAGTGCGTCTAAAGAAGTTTTCACTTCAAAAACAATTAATTGTTCTTTACGAGGTTTCCACTGCACAGCGACCATACCTATTTATCAATATAGCTGGTCTCGTTAGATAGTACGTTCTGATGCAATGCCGGTGTCATGATGTGCCGCATACTGGGTGCCAACGAGATAACATTTCGTCATAACACATTGTCGGGAAACGGCTGTGACAGGCGCCCTCTACAGTGGAGGCAGATATTTTAAGTTATATTCGAGAGTTACAAATATAATCACACTAATTTTATAAAGGCAAAAGTTTGTGAGTGTGTGTGTATATGTTTGTTACTTCTTCACGCACAAACGGCTGGACCAATTTTGATAATTTTTTGTATGGAGGTAGCTGACACCCTGGATTAACGTATAGGCTGTTTTTTATCCCGATGTCCCCACGGGATCGACATTTACGCGGGTTACCGCGGTCGCAGCTAGTATTACATAAATTGAAGCATTTCTCTCAAGTGAATAGGTAGAAAGTGAAAAAGGTGTCGAGATCTTATTTGCAGCAATGTTTTTAGTACAGGTACTTAAAAAAGGGCCCGATTTAAGTTGAAATCAAAGTCAAAAACTCGTCAAAAATGTTGGTAAATCGGTTTAATTTTTAACAGTTTGAAATTATTAAGTGTAGATTAGTTAGTATTGTTGAGTATTGAGTATTGTATTAGAATGCTAAAGTTCATCAAAATACGAGAATTGTCCCTCATTTATTGGATCTATAATCCTTATCATTATTATCACCCTGACAGCCCGATTCTCCTCTGTAAATAGGCTTCGTTTTCCTTCTTCGTTAATAAAAGTTGCACAACATAGTTGCAGCGACTTGATCTTTTGTTATAAACAATGTTGCATGCAGTAGGTATAGTGTAACACTGGCCCGTGCGTAGTTTACAGAAATTAATTGGAAACAAGCTGATGATGGTTTCTATTTGAATTATACTACTCACCACCGTGCTAAAGTAAATTTATAGGGTATATTCTGCTAGGGAAAGATTCAATTAAACAAGTACCTTCTTACACAATACAAGTTTATTGGAATTAATACAAAATTAAGGCACGCATACAAACCAAGTGGCGAGCCACTAAAATAATGCCTCTTTCCCTGCTACTATGGCATTCACCCACACAACTAGTCTCCGTACCTAGTGGTATGGGTGAAAACCTGCATGAGACAAATAGCAGTTTCTCAGAGTCGCTATGGCGAGTCCGTGAGGGAATAGATCAATAACCTTACTAGCTCACGTACATGTGTCGACCTATTTGGACTGTGCTCATATGGGGAAAACAACCAATATGCTAAGCAAACCCGAGACACAATATCTACAACAACTGGTCTTAACACCTAGCCTTTTTACAAAAGGCCTAACTCTCTCATAGGTTAAATTATAATCTTACACAGATAACCTCTCAGTTTTGAACTTAGTTAATACCAATCAGTTAGTTCTGACCTCAGTCAGTTGACGGATCGTCGGTCCTTGGCTTCGCTCACAGGAGGTTCCTGTGAGCACACGCGAACGCGGCCTACGGACGAGATGGTGACGCTTTCGTTACCTGGAGTGGCGTACTTCCCTCATAACCGGGAATCGGCTAAGTAAGGCCTTCCTGAACGTCGGATGACCACACCGCAAGGGATAACCTTAAAGCCGCCTGCGCTCTGATGAATTCCAAATCATCACACAACGGCGCAACATCCAGGCATCAATTTAGCTGCGCATAGCACCAATCAAAATGAAGGCTAGCATAACAAGCCAGACCTGTAACAACGTCCTCGTGTCAGAACACACATGCAAGAGACCTGGGCTATAGGCTATCCAGCAAGAATAAAGCAAATGGTTGAATACTCACAGGATTCCGCTCTTTCTGGATTTATATTAAAACCCCATCGGGTTATTTGGGCACATCCCGTTCCTCTCAGGATATAAAGTCCCTCTCAAACAGCCCCCAGGCTCGTGTTCTTGGTCGCAAAAGACCGGACACGGAACACCGTTTCTTTCCAAACCAATCTGACAGTTTCTCGAATAATCTTCCACAGACTATATAAGATTATGAAGTATCGATTTTTATCTTTAATACAATCGATATTGTTTTTTATTTAAAAATATGGAGAATTATGTATGTTTGTTTATTTGTTTTAATTAACTGTTAAACTGTAATTTATTTACTAAACACAAAAAACCGTCTTTGCGTAACGTAAACCAACATGACAAACGCCGCTGCTATTCCACGACAGATGTCGCTACTATTTAGTTTTGCAACGTCACAATAGGTGTAAACATGTTTCCAACATCACAAAATCATGTTCTACAACTCTGGTTTATTGTGAAAATGGAGCTAAAAGCATGCATTCTTTTTGTTTCTATACAGGGTGAAATTGAACACATGCGACAAATCGAAACGGGAGATTGTACTCATTATTATGAACAACTTTTACTATGGTACCAAACCTGAAATCGCGAAAAAAAAAATCAGTTGTTCCCTACATTTTGATGAATTATGCGAACATAAATGTAGCGAACAGCTGATTTTTTTTTCGCTATTTCAGGTTTGATCCCATAGTAAAAGTTGTTCATAATAATGAGTACAATCTCCCATTTCGATTTGTCGCATGTGTTCAATTTCACCCTGTATAATACCACAATAATATGCCAATTTGTCTCTTCGTTTTTAATGAATTATCCTGAAACTAAACAAGTACGAGTCAGACTCGCATACGAAGGGTTCCGTACCACACGGCTAAAACGCCGAAAAAACATGTTTCTTGTATAGAGAACCCTTTCATTTTTTTAACTTTATTATTATTATTTATTGTTGTTATAGCGGCAATAGAAATGCACACTGTGAAAATTTCAACTGTCTGCCTATTACGGTTCATGAGAGGGAGCCCGCTGACAGACAGACCAACGAACGAACGGATGGACGGACGGACAGCGGAGGCTTAGTATTAGCACAGGTACGAGTAATAGGGTCCCGTTGGCCCCCTGTGGGTACGGAACCCTAATAAAAAACATAGAACGCGGCAGCGTATGTAAAGCCGTTTATTTTCCACAAATTACAATAAAACTAGATAAAAATATCTGGGTTGCTCCGTATTTACATAGGCGATTTAATTTCGTGCATAACTGAGTTCACATAACGCGGTATCGTTATAGATTTAGATAGTTTTTATTAGTGTTTGAGCCCCACCATTGACGTGGCGATTTATTTTTCTGACTTTGGTAACAACTGAGGGGCAACTCTCATAATTTTAAGAACGTCCACTGTCTGATCTCCCTACATTTTTGACTAGTTTTCGACATGACATGATTGTTGCTGAGATGAGATTTTGACTAGATTTTGAAGATTTTTAATTAACTGAAGGCCAAGGTAAAAGTATAGTAGTAGTAAGAATTATTTTATCACCACTGCTCTCAAAACGGTGAAGGAAAACATCGTGAAGAAACCAGCATGTCCTAGAACCAAAATATCTAAGACATGTGACATCTACCAATCCGCACTGGGCCCGCGTGATGGATTACAGCCCACTCCCTCTCACCGAGAGGAGGCCTGTGTCTCAGCAGTGGGAACATTATAGGCTGATTATGTTATGCAAGGTAAAAGTCGGTAGGTACCCGGATTAACTTCATATTAAAGACGGCAATGTAAATAGCTCTGCCAAGCAGGCTGATAACCAAACCGAGAGCATATTAAGTGAACTACATCTTGTTTTTAATGTGACATCCATATCCTGATATATAAGCTTGTATATTATATAGTTATCACCTGACTAAGAGGGTAGGTTAGGTTAAAAGCACTAGGTTTTTTAAGACCATTTTTTTCTCTAAGCTAGGTAAAAAGATGTTTTATTTTGTATTTATTAGTCTAAACTTCGTGTTCTAAATTTTTCCACTTGCTATGTTTTTAGAAAAGTAATTAAAAAAATATATAAGTATAAATTAAAAGATTTATTTTAATTAAAAAAATTAAATAGTTTTTTTCTAATCGTAGCCACTACTACCAAAATATATATATTTTTTAAATTAATAGCGATTTTTAAATAGTAATAGCACACTACTCAACTTTAAATGTGTATTTTAGGTTGATCAAAAACGATGCAAACTTGATCAGGTAGGAAACCGGATATTAATCGTACTACGTTGTCATGAAGTTTGACCACAAATTGAATTGAATTATGCTTATAAAATCCAGCGATTAGAGTTCTGAACGGTTTATTTATTTTGCGGTGTACCAACCACATTGGATTTAATTTGACTACAATAACCCTAAAACCAATAATTCGATACAATAATGATAATTATGGATTAACGAATTGATGGTGGTCAAATAACCGTACGTACATAAACCTGTTTAAAAAAAGCTGAATTTAAGTAGGTAGGTATTTAAAAACCGAATCAGATATAAATATCTAAAGGAATTTGCAGTACCTTTGTACAAACGCCAGCACATTAAGCTACTACAATCTGTCAAATTGTAGTAGCTTAATGTGCTGACTGTTACAATTAAGATTTTTTATCTGTAGTGACAAACTAGTGGGTATGGTAATATGAAACAACAACTATCTCAAACACTGTTTATTAAAAAAACTGTAAACTAATATAACAAAATGAGTTAACTAAAAAAATAACAAATTGTTGCCAGCCAGCTAATAATGAAATATAGAGAGCGAAGGTCGTGGGGGGTTGGAGATAAACCCTGTACTGTTCCGTTTGAAATGAGTATAAGTTAAAAGTTAATGATTATTATAAAACTAAGGAGAAAGTAACCTTCCAGTTATTGTTTAATTTAAAATCTATTAAAACATACCTAAGGTTCAAAGTTGATTGGGAAAATTTGACAGTTTCTGGTAGCTTGATGTGTTGGCGTCTGTACTCAATAAATGTCGTATCTGTATCCATTTTACTGTGTGTACATAAATAATTAAATAAAACGGTTGATTTTAGTGTTCGAGGATATTCATGTTTTATATTTTTTTAAGATCAATGTTGCCGTGTGATGATACTTATTATGACTAGAGTGCACGCAAAATAAGTCTGCGCGCGGCCGAAATAAAACAAATAAAAGCTTGTAAATAGGCGTTTGCCGCCATCTAGACGTTTATTTCAGGTGTCAAGAGAGTGTGTTGTCTTCCGTGTTTTCTAAAGTAAATAATTGCCATCATTATGCCCAAAGGGATTCAAAGTGCTAACAGGGATATAATCTTGCGTCCGTCGTCCAACCTGACAGGCGCGAGTTGGCACTGCAGTGTTCCACGCGCGCCACTCGAGAGTGGTGCGGCCATCATAGGAATGGGCGCACTGGGCGGTGGGACCCGCTGCGGAACAGCGGGTCGAGGCCTGTCGGGGGAGCGGTGAATGCTTATGCGAATCCCGCACCCCCGGCCATAGGTAGAGGTGGAACATCGCGGTGGTTTTAGCCGGTAAGAGTCCGGCATGCCCCTCTGTTACCCCCACGATAAAGGAAGTCCATGAGGATTTCCACAGCGAGAAAAAAAATAAATAAAAGGGATATAATCTTAAAGTCAAACGTCACGCTCAGACTTATCTTGCGCGCACTCTAAGACTACCAATGGAGGTCGAATATTACGTTTATTGCCCGTGGTTCGACCGCGTAGTTCTACTGTAGGACCAAGGGTATTCTTCTTTTCGGTGGTTCTATCAATCGGACCATGGGCAAATCGAGTTCTATCAATAGTACTAAGGGCAACTTTGTTTACCCGTGGTTCTATTAAAACTAAAGTGAGTATTTAACATCTTTACATATAAAACTTCATTCAGGAAAATGTACTATAGTCTAACAAAACCGATATGAAGATGTCAGTAAAACCTTAACCATAAAAAATAAAACATTCGTATAATGGGTTTTCAGATCATCACGGCTGTATTCACCAAAGGGTTAGGCAGAGATGTGCCTATAGTATGGGCCCACATTTCACAAATTACATGTTTAAATACCATGTAACAGGGGGTGAGCCTATTGCTATCAACCGTGCACAAATACAGGCAGACTCCGGGGTGCTACTGAGAAATTCTATTAAAAAAAACCCAATAACACATTGCCCGACCCGGGAATCGAACCCATGACCTCATGCTCAGCAGTAGCGGTCAACCAAAATATATCTTCTGGCTAAAACAAAAAAAAAGTGCGCGTAAATATGGGTCGGGAGACCCCCGACAGGAACGAAGTTCGAAACGAAAATCCAAGATGGCGACTATGAAAATATAAAAAAAATATCAAAATTATCACAGCCGCCATTGTGGATTTTCATTTTGACCTTACTATTGGCATCAGCACCCTCGAAAACCACGAAAACCATATATGTATGTATCTCTCTCTCTTTCTCTATCTATTATTCTACTATAATTAATTAATCCCACGTCGTGCTAATCCTAATACTTCCTACTAATCCTACTTCCTACTAAGTATAATATTATAAACGCGAAAGTTTGTGAGTATGGATGGATGGATGGGTGTTTCTTACTCTTTCACGCAAAAACTACTGAACGAATTTGGATGAAATTTGGCACACGTATGGTTTATAGCCAGTATTAACACATATAATACTTTTTATCCTGAGATTTTAGAATCCTGTTAGCAGGATCAAAACTTATGCGGTTAAATTCGCGGGGCGCAGCTAGTACCTACCTATATAATAAAAAGACGCATGAAGGGGGCATAACGCTTTTTCAATACGTGACGAAGTCCACACGTTTACTCCTACCACAAGCTCCGTTAAAGAACTTCGTTCCAAAAATACCTTAGTAATTCTCGTATTTCCTAAACAAAATGGAGCACATTGTGGATGTCACGTGATCGCTCGGAGCGACCGTGTCTGGTGGCATCTAGTGTGGCGCGCTTTTATCAAAAGTTTCGAGTTACACCCCGAAGGCCGCAGCCGTATACCAAGGATTAAATTTTACACTTTCATACTGAAGTGTCAAAGAGACAGCGGTGTGAGAGGTGGTTAGTTTGTAGGCGAGCAGCGAGTAAGGAGCCGTCTCCACGAGCGAGAGAATCACGGCGATATTGTCGTCGTGCTACGTATTTTGAACCGACGAAAAAACGGAGGAGGTTATCAATTCGACGCGTATATTTTTTTTTTTTTTATGTATGATCACGCATAACTTTTTACAAAGCAGTTCGATTTTGATATTATTCTTTTTTTATTGGAAAGGGTATATCCCGAAGTTGGTCCCATATAAATTTGAAAAAAAAATTCCGACCCTAAGGGTAGAAAAAAAAGGGATGATTGATTGTTGACTCACTGATTGTAATGTATGACCACGCATAACTTTTTACAAATTAGTCCGATTTTGATAATTCTTTTTTTACTGGATAGGACATACCTCGAAGTTGGTCCCATATAAATTTGGGAAAAAAAATCCTACCCTAAAGGTGGGAAAATAGGGGTGATTTATTGTTCATTCACAGATTTTAATGCTGAGCTGTGTATTACAATTAAAATAAAAGGCCTATCTATGTTGGTATATAAAGCCTGTTTTTTTTAATTATTTTATTATACAGCAAATAGATATATAAATAGTAATTAATAGCTAAAGTAAAGTTGGTAGCTATTTTCAAAGTAATCAAAAATAAGCATGTAGTAATTACTAAATTATAGCCTCAAAATTTTTAAAATAAAACTTTTTAACAAAAAAATTAAACCTCCGAAAAAACTGAAAAGCAAAAAATAATAAACCTTTTTTATTTAACCTTAATAAGCAAGTTCTTAAACTAATGTAAGTATACCTAAGCAATTTTGAGTCGGCGCCAAACAATCAATGAACTTTCACTATCACTAAATTACCTTAACTTTGAAGAAAATAACCAAATCAAATTAACAATGCAACGTGAAATCTCCAGCGATAAACATAACATTCCAAACAAAAAATGCGTTCTCCACACGGCTACGATATTAATTTGGTTGTTTGGCGCCGACTCAAAATAGCTTAGGTATACTTACATTAGTTTAAGAACTTGTTTATTAAGGTTAAATAAAAGAGGTTTATTATTTTTTGCTTTTCAGTTTTTTCGGAGGTTTAATTTTTTTGTTAAAAAGTTTTTATACACTTTTTTAGAACGTGTCTCCATACGGCGATATCATCGCGGCGAAAATTTGATGGCACGGCGAGACTATCGCCGCGATTCTCTCGCTCGTGGAGACGGCCCCTAAGGAATTTTGGAAGGGCTCGGAAACTTCTCAAATTGCCGTAGGTATAGTTAGCGCCACGAAAGATGAGACTTGACCCCCCTCCCACGTTCTTTCCGCCGCCCCTATAACGTCCGGTCCCGTCCCGCGCTCACACCTCATACCGCTAAAGAGACCTAAAATCGTGTACTGCGCAAGTCAAACCAGGTGGTGTGTCAAGTCTCATCTTTCGTGGCGCTAACTATATAGTATAGTATGCGGTACGTGCACCGTGTACAGCAGATGCTAACCTCCATATTAATAAATCCATAGTACACATTACCTCGAAAAATTTGTTATTAATATTAGGTCCTTACCTATGAAATTGGCGTTTTGTATGGAAAGAACAAAAAGTCGAATATTTTTTAATATAATATATTTAATTAATCAAAGTATGAACCATTGTTTTCAATGCACTTTTGCCATCTTATAGGTAGTTCATTGATCCCTTTACTAAAAAAACCAGTCGGACGGGAATCAATAAAATCTTTGAAGGCGATTTGGACTGCCCCATCGGAGTTGAATTTTTTCCCTTGCAAAAAGTTATCCAAATTGCGAAAAAAATGGTAATCTGTTGGAGCAAGGTCCGGGGAGTACGGAGGATGTCTAAGACATTCCAATTCAAGCTCTTCTAATTTGGTAGCCGTCTGTTGGAACCAAAAACGAACTGTGTTTTCTTTTGCAACATGACCGCCATACACATCATTCACCCTTCGAGTCGTTTCCGCAGCACTAGTGCCACGGCGGAACTCGTACTCGTAAATAATGCGATATTTTAAATTTTCCATTTTGTAAAATGAGTGACGCAAACAGAAAAAACAGAAGAAAAAAAACAAATGAATGACGGTCATCGAAGCACAAATACATGAGTAAATAGCTGTACAAATTTGAATTTGGAATTCCTTACCAAAGAGGAGAAATTCGTGATTAAAGTGGCCAGTACGAAAAACGCCAATTTCATATGTAAGGACCTAATATAAGGTTTGGGATTGGAGAAGAGGAATTAGACTCTTGAAGACTTCCTCGGGACACCCAGATCTTAAACAGATGTTCTTAACAGACATGCATAGCTATTCACAAACACTCGATACGCTTCCGTATCGTGTCGAACATTAATCATTGTTATTGCAGGAGTCTTCTAAACGCTGTTCACAAGTCCAAAACCCGAAAATTTTGTCAGTTTAAATCAAATATACGCCCGCTATTCTTCCAACAGCTATGTGTTGTTGAGGGCAAGTCAAATCAGGGTATCGAAATGTCAGGTTTTCGATACGATAGCCTGTCGTATGGTTGTAAATCAGGGCTCAGGAGACTTAATCAGCTTCTGGAGGGAGGTGGGCTGGTTGGAATAACCACCGACGGCCGCCATGGCCCACGATCAATGGTCCACTTGAAGGAGTAAGTGCGGAAACCAAACCAATAACATAGGACATAGACTCTGAAAGTCATGAAAGATGCAAAGGAAGCACATAATGTGTAAAAAAAAATGTAAGTTATTATGCTACATCTTTTATTTATTGACTTATTTTCCTGTATTTTCACCAAAATCACTGTAGGTTTCGTACCCACACTGATTTTAACATATACGAGAGAAGACAAACAAAAACACAGCTACTTACAACTTCTTAAAACAAAACACAACCGCCCGCTCGCACAACAACCTAATCTTTTATCCATGACAAATATAAGTAACTTGGCTAATAAAACGCATGCTAGGTTACGAAGTTTGGAACTAATCCGGAGTTGCGCACTTATTCGGGCATTAGCCGTATTTAGGTCACGGCATTAGGAACATTAAATATTCACTTAATGGCCACCTTTTTGTCTGGCTTGATTACGTCGTGTTTGTTAGAACTTACAATGTTGTTGATTACTTTTTCGTGGTATTCTATGATGATGTCGTGATGACCTGGAGGTTAGGGAACTCGTTTTTTGGGTCTTGGTCTTCTTCTTCTTAATGTGTCGATGGCAATCTAAATCGACATGGCCCAGAATTCGGCTATGTGTTTGGCGCCGTCACTGGCGTCTATCAGTTTCTGTTACGTGCAGCGGACACGCAGGACATGGACAGATGTCCTACGTATAACCCCACCTGCATTTAATGCAGGCGGGACTTTGGAATCGCGGGCGCTTGGAGTGGGGACTCTGATTGCCCACCAAGTGATTTCAGGGAATACGGTGGCTCTGTGATCACGTGCTGCCGTCCATAGCGAGGCTCAGGGGAGACCCCTTTACAGTCTCCCCAGGGATGTGCCCTAACAGGCATTGCACTGAGGGGGTTCCGGATTGGTCTATTAAGAGGTAACGGGACCCCCTCCATGTGCTGATGGTGATCACCGGGGTGGTTTTAGTGAGGTAAGAACCCCACACTACCTGGTCTTTTGCCCCAACATCCAGGTGCTTTTTGAAGGTTTCCCCCCGAAAACAAAAAAAAAGAAAGGGCATGGACACATCCCATCGTTTGTGGAACAGCACCACATTTAAACTCCAAGGCGGAGTCGTCTATGAATCTGGTTGTGAGTTGGAATCTGACAACCATGCAATAACGGTTTTTGTACCACTACCTGCAGGCACACAAAGCCTGCAAAGTCAAGGAGGTTTAGAGCCTATTACAAACCTTAGAAATCAGAAGGCCAATCCCCGTGATTAAGAACGATCGAAACCTCGTCGTCGCAGCGACAAACTATGTCAAAAGCTTGTCAAAAATATAAAATTGAGGTATTTTGACCGATTGAGAAAAATAAATAGACATAATATTTATTAACGTTAAACATGGTATATAAAGTTGTTTAAAAATACAGTACATGTTTTGCTTATATCATAGCATGCAAATATTATAGGTTACGTTACAAAAATTATTTTATGCTGTAAAAATTTTAGAGTTTAACCATTTATCTATATTTTTTTTAAACAATCTAAAGTTTTTAAATAACACTGAGATAGAAAGTCAACGTTAATGTTGATACGGGAATGGCCCTCAGTTTAAATTAACTAAAATATCTGTAATGTCAGAGGCATCCATTCCTTTCAAAGCCACGGCAAAGCGGTTTTATTATGGCAGAAATAGGCATGGTCTTTTTTATTCTTTATTTAGAAAAAACATAATAAAAACAAGCAAAAAATATCTCTTAATTCAAAAACCTGGTTACTACACTGAACACTAATAGATTCAGTGAAGTGAACGTGATTCCAGCGTTACATTCACGAACGAATGAATATCCATTCATTCGTTCATTAAATCAGTTTCATATCAAGCGGTTCTGCTTTATCAGTAGTGAAAAGCGTCGGATTCAAGGCGAAAAGGCGGAATATGGCTTGTTTTAAATATAGCTGGAACAGTTATGAAAGAGTGGTTAAAATGTGGAAAATATGATTTTACGTTTCTTATGACTGAAATACATAATGTGTTAAATTGTGAAATACACACATCAAAAGTGTCTAGGGATCAAGCATTTTTATGCGGATTTCTTGAGATTGAGATGTGGCTTTGTAATAAATTTATGATTTTATAAATTTATATGGATCCTTTTTGGTGCATTTCATAATTTGAATCAGGAACTGTGAATCAAATTCGAGTAAAAGATGAAAATCAGCTGTCAATATTTTCCCTATAAAAACATACAACGCATTGAAGACATTATTAGTGCTACTGTTTCCCTACTACTGATTAAAACCAACGTTATTATGGAGCGGCGACGTCATTTAAGCAGGGAAGAAATGCTCAGAGCCGTGGGAATGATAGAAGCTGGTTCCCGGCAACGTACTGTGGCTTTAGCTCTGAATACAAGTCAGAGTATTATCAGTCGACTTTGGACACGTTACCGAAGCACTGGTACCGTGGCTGAGCGCCATGGAGGACGGTATCGCTGCACCACACGGAGACAAGACCGATACATTCAAATCTTAACTCGAAGAGCTCCAACAATAACCGCCATGATGTTAGCCGTGAGGCTTCATCACTCTTCAGGGAACTTAATTAGCGACCAAACAGTCAGAAACCGCTTGCATGAAGTGAACCTTCATTCCCGAAGACCGCTACGGGTACCACCTATAGCAATGCACAATCGTAGGATTCGATATCAATGGGCTCTTGAACACAGAAATTGGGCAGAAGAACAATGGCGTTTCGTGTGCTTCTCTGATGAATCTTGTTTTGGTATGAGACCGGATACAAGACGTATACGACACTGGAGAACCCCTGGACGCCAACAGCGATTAAAATCCTGCCAGGAAGTCCATCCTTATAGTGGTGGAACCATCATGGTATGGGCGGGTATTTGGATCGGCGGAAGAACTGAGTTGATTTGGATCAGAGGCAACCTCAACGCTCAAATTTATGCTGAGACGATTGTATCAGACGTCATCGTTCCTCTACAAGTGCAAATCGGTCCCTTATTTCAGTTAATGCATGATAATGCACGACCGCACACCGCAAGAGTTGTAAGACAGACTCTCGCCGCAGCTAACATCAATGTCCTGCCCTGGCCTGCTCAGTCGCCAGACTTGAACCCGATTGAGCATGCATGGGATATGCTACAGAGAAGAGCTCTGCCGAATATGGAGGGTATCCAGTCGCAAGAAGACCTTTTTTTGTTGTTGCAACGAACATGGGCGGCCATTCCACAGCGTGATTTGGATGAACTCATTTTGAGTATGCCAAACCGATGTTCTTGTGTTGTTAGTGTTCGCGGTAGAAACACGGATTATTAATTGTTTAAGTTACCCAATAAAATTTTAAAGAAAACTGTTATTTCAGTCTTTTTTTCGAACTTTTGTGTTAGTGGTTCAAATGTCAAAAATCCCTTTATTAGGAAAATGGCAAATTTCTTTATTAATGCAAAGGTGACTTGGTTTATCGTTACTGTGACAAACGAAAACACTTTATTTGATGAATCCTTAAAGAAAATTTTAATTAATATCAATCAGGAGAAAAGTTATTGCAAAAATATATGTTGATCCCTAGACACTTTTGATGTGTGTAGTTAATAACATAGGAAGACAGTGTTATAATGCACAAGATCGGTGCATTATAACACTTCCTATTTTATTAACTTATTTATTTACCTTAAATACTACTTATTCGGTCCCAGAGACGACCGTTGTAATTTGTAAAAGCGTTAGCCAAGAGACTGAGCATCTCCTTCCTCAAAATTTAAACAAATCTAATCACACTAATATTATAAAGGCGAATGTTTGTGAGGAGGTGCGTCTGTTTATATGTTTGTTACTTCTTCACGCTCAAACGGCTGGACCAATTTTGATATGTATGGAGGTAGCTGACACCCTGGATTAACGTATAGGCTACTTATTATCCCGATATTCCCACGGGATCGACACTTATACGGGTGAAACCGCGGGGCGCAGCTAGTTATTAATAATCATAATTATTACAATAATACATAGGACGGTGACACCCAAACTAGGCATTCGCCTGTATTTTGGGGGTCAGAATTGCGAGGTACATAGTGTGATTATTGCATGACAGGAAAACATAAACTAAAATGAAATAAAATAAAAACCAACCCTAGTTTAGCCTTAGCAGACCACCACTTCTAAAGACCACAAGTAATTTTTCAAAATATGTACTTAACAGAAACAAAATACTTACATTTGTCCCCCACCCTTAGCAAAGCATAAAAATGTGGGTCTCCTTTTAAGGAAAATTTCGCGCCGTCTGGTCGACACTTCACGTAATCTGAGGGCTGGGTTGTTCTTTGGCCAAAGAATCAGCATTGCCATTTAACGTGGCAATGCTGTCAGTCTTCTGTACGTTTTCGAATGACAGCGATACGGAAGAGTACTTCGACGCCTAATTATCCTTTTGTTTTTGTGTTTGTATTTATATAAATAGTTAGTTAGTAATTTAATTTAGTACTTACCTACTGTAAATAATTAGTTGCGTTAAATATTGTAAAAGCCATTCACATAAACTATCACGACTCTTCAACACCTAAAACTGACATTTTCAATCTTCCTTAAACTTGGCGTGAAATCTATGAAATAGAGAGGAAATTAAATCAGAAGACTTGCGCGTCACGAGTTAAGAATTTCAATATTTTACGCGATAAAAAAAATATGAAGAAAGTTCTAGTATCGAGCTAGTTACAAACTTACAGTATTTAATTAATAGTTTCGATACATTTTTGAGATTCGGATCTTAAACTGTTTCGTTTGAGAAATAGTAAAAAAAAAAAAAACAAAACCCTGTCTTTGCCGTCGCACAGTCGAGTGAAAAAGAAAACGGTGAGTACTATGACAACTAAATAAACCCCCTTACTAATAAACGTATTATATCGGATGAATAATTACAGTCGTCAGAAATTTGACTTTCGAAAGAAGAAGACAAAGCGTTGTGTAACTGTACAGATGCTATACAACGTTTATTATTATTAGTTTGTTTACTTAGTTATGAGAACATCTATTCTTCTAAGAATAAAGCTAAAGAGTTTGTTTGATTGAACGCGCTAACCTCTAGAACTTGAGAAATACCGGTAGGATTTAAAAGTCATTTGATAGAACAATTCTTGAGGAAGGCTATAGGATATAACATCACGCTAGGGTTTTTAGGAGCCGATGAAAGACAACAAAAGTAAAAAAAAACCTTGTTCGAAAACGAAGTAATAGCGCGGGAAGCAGATGCGATGTGACGGGGTTGGTCAGGAGAAGAAGAAATTTCACGCGGGGGAAGTCGCAGGCAGAAGCTAGTTTATTTATAAAACTCCACGAAGTTCACTTAAATTATTTCGAAGTTACTATGTAAATTGTGTTGTTCTGCTAGTATATACATGTAAATAACTTCAAAGATCGATTTTGGGACTGGCTTGAGCTTTTCCTGTAAACTTACATAGGTAGGAACTCATATTACATATAAGGTGTAAAAAGTATTAGGTACTATTTTGTTTAGATTTAATAATAAAGATACAGTAACTCTTCACTTTAATAATAATTATCATTATCACATGTGCTTTTTTTTCCAATGTTTTGAATCTTAGTTAATTTAAACAATACATTAATAACATAACATCACATATTCCTAACAAACATGTAAAACAAACTAGCTAGATACCGAAAACATTCTAAAGACCATCTTCCACCAGAAAATCCGCCCAAAATCCAGGTTGAAACCGCAAAACAAAATTGAAAGCCGTCCCGACCCCAACTAATCATTCCCTCGCTTTCCCTGCAAACATTATTTACTTCCAACTAATAAACTCTATGAATATCCGAGCATAATACTCGTATTTCATCAAGAGGACTCGATGCTCGCATATGAAAGGATCCCAAGATATCTCTACGAAGATGCAACTTATTACTATGGTAATATTATGCCGTAGTCTGCAGGAATTCTGTTGGTGCCGCGAATAATGTTATACTACTTAATATGGAACCGAACCATTCAGTAATGAGACTGGTTGTAGTTGGTATCATTTTGATGAGAGTTTTACATCATCTGCTTAACCTTATCTAGTTTAAAAACACTACGGGAGTGCCGACAGAAGTGAAAACAAAACACAAACAGAATAGGTAATTTGCCATCACTCACTGACATATCGGAAATACATTAAAACCGAGTAAATCCCGAGGACAGCTGAACAGATCCGAAGCGGTGTCGATTACGGTAACAGTGGCGCGAATTCAATGGTTTTTTTCCATCTCGAAAAATGCCCAACGTGCCTAAAGAAAAAAAAAACCAACAAAAAAATCAATTGTTTCATAGAAAAGTGCAATACCTACACGGTCAAAATGTATCATCATCATCAGCCTATCTATAGCAGTCCACTGTTGGACATAGGCCTCTCCTATTGCACGCCATTCAACTCGATTTTCGGCAACTCTCATCCAAAATGTATGGAACAACAAAATTAGGTAGGTATATTTCCGACGAAAAATTTCTGCGCTAGAATTCTTATACTGAATTTATGGTTACTATTTACGCACTGTTTTTAATTTTTCCTGTATAACTTAACCTGAATAATGTGTAATTTTGAAACCAATTTAGATGACACCTTAGAACATCAAAATCTTAAAATATGACCTACTAGCAGCGCCCCGCGATTTCACCCGCAAAAGCTTCAATCCCGTGGGAATATCGGGATAAAAACTATCTTGTGTCTTTTCCCGGGACTCAAACTATCTCTTTACCAAATTTCATCTCAATCGGTTCAGCGGTTTAAGCGTGAAGAGGTAACAGACAGACAGACGGACACACTTTCGCATTTATAATATTCTCTCTTATTCCGTCTAACTCAACCTACTAGTAAAACTACCAGTGCATTTACATAATCAGCCTATAATGTTCCCACAGCTGGGACACAGGCCTCCCCTCTGTGAGAGGGAGCGGGCCGTAATCTACCACGCGGGCCCAGTGCGGGTTGGTAGATGTCACATGTCTTCGAATTTTTGGTTCTAGGACATGCCGGTTTCCTCACGATGTTTTCCTTCACCGTTTTTGAGAGCAGTGGTGATGAAATAATTTACACAAAGTAAAGCACCTGTCTGGGTTCGAACTTACGACCTACAACTCGTAAGTCGCGGCCTTTACCACTGGGCCACCACTGCTCTCACTGAAAAATATATGGAACAACAAAATTAGGTCTCAGTTTCGAAGTGGGACGAGTTGCCCCTTTGGGCCCATGGTCCCAGTTTCGAGGTGGGACGAGTTGACCCCTAGTAAAATTAGAAAGGTGGAACTGGTCCCTGGTCCCAGTTTTGAAGTGGACGAGTTGCCCCCTAACCCATATTTCCGGCGAAAAATTTCTGCGCTAAAATTCTTATACTGAATTCATGGTCACTATTTACGCACTGTTTAATTTCTTGTATAACTTAACCTGAATAATGTGTAATTTCGAAACCAATTTAGATGACAGCTCAGAACATCTAAAGCTTAAAATATGACCTACTAGCAGCGCCCCGCGATTTCACCCGCATAAGCTTCGTTCCCGTGAGAATATCGAGATAAAAATTATCCTATGTCCTTTCCCGAGACTCAAACTATCTCTATACCAAATTTCATCTAAATCGTTCAGCGGTTTAAGCGTGAAGAGGTAACAGACAGACAGACACACTTTCGCATTTATAATATTAAGTATGGATTCTGCCTAGTCTTATTTCGTCTTACTCAACCTACTAGTAAAACTACCAGTGCGTATAATGGTGATAAATTAAAAGGTGGCCAAGCAAAATTCCGCTTCTGCACAAACGGCCGTGCGAAACCGGCGATGTCCTAACATGTCCACTGGCCTAACAAATCTATCGCTAGGCTTACAATTCTGCCCAACTGGCCTATGTGGGACGTCGATATGTGATACGAACCAAGTTAGCTTCGAAAAACAAGCGAAGCCCTTAGCTGACGTCAGAATGTCACGCATAGGCAACGTAGTCTATGAAATGCTGTGATGGTGAATGATGGGAGATACCCATGTCGAGGCATTACTTGATTGTGCATACCTGTCGATGTATTCTGTACCTATATATCTCACCTTGAAAACTTAGTTAAAGTAAGCTGTCAATAGTGGTAATCTCTAGCATAAGCTTGAACGACAGTTCACTTCACCAGAGTTTTTACGGCGAGAATTTTACCAGACTGCCTGAATGACATGTTACATTGTGACGGTGCTGGTGACTTTAGGTGAGGTCAAAGCGTTTGAAATCGATGAATCAACGTGAAAGTGAAAATGAAGATGATTTAGGAATGATTTTGTTGTGCGATTGCGTTTACTTGATTCGCCCTCACTTTTATGCATTTACAAAAAATGGTCAGTAAATTTAAGCAACTGCAACTCTTATATATACATTTTGAGGCATGAAGAAGCCTCCTCGTGTAGCGCAGTTTGTTCCGCCAGTTACTCAACTGAACCGAGCGCTCGGCGTATCCTGGACAGTCACACCCAACACCTTATTTGACTGGCCAATTCTTCCCTTGCGGTGGTAGGGCTAACGCCCGCCTGGTTTGCGACCACCCTCCCACCGGAGTCCGGCGTCAAGCAGCCTGCTGTGTTTCGTCGATGCGTGGGAGTTCCAGTGCCTTAGGCATCTTCTGAACACGCTCGTTCCATCATAGACCTCATCCATAGCTTTCCATCAGGCGTGAACGAGGTCAAGAGCGGGCCCATTCAACAATAAAAAAAAAACGGGTTGCACTCCGGGAGTGCCGGCAGAAGTGAAAACTTGAATATTAACGTTGAAATAAATCAATTATTAATTGAATTAATATATAGTAGATTGTACAACTAAGGCATAAAAGAAGCTATTTTACCCCGAGACGTTTATCTCCTTCCGAGCCGCAGGCGAGGGTGGATAGTTAAGTCGAGGGGTAAAATGGCTCGTTTATGCCTGAGTTATACACTCTGCTTTTCACTTCGATTGCGAGAAAATGAAACAGGCATAAAGTATACAGTACATAATTAATCAAAAATGTTGCATCCATAGCTAATTCCCGCCACCACAGATAATACCGCCACGAAACTTTTTAAAAGTTTTTTTTTTAATTTTGAACATTTGTCATTCGACTTCGGTATTTCATACTGCCAAATAATGAAAACGTTTCTTTGCCTTTTTAAAATAATAAATGACAACTATTTTACCTGATTTTATTAAATTAACGATAGAAAACACGGAAGTGGTATAAATTAAAGAAAATGAAATAAATCACGACTTTAATCTGCGAAGTTTTATTGTGCGTGCGACTGTTGGGCCTGATTACTTTAGTCTTAGAAAAAAAAAATACTTTATGCACTAGAACATAAAAAGCGATTTTATGTCGCCTAAGCACAACATAAAGACGGACTTTTAGAGCATGAGAAGTGAAAACTAAGTTTTTCTCACTATTTCTGCGTCACTTTTTTCATTAATCGATGCACTTTGTTCAATTTCCATTTTTTGTATACACGAATTTTACGAATACACAGCAGTGTGGCTACTACACAGACGGTCGAGCCATCAGCTGTCCATCCACGTGCGCGTCCGCGTCCACCATTACCATCACATCACAATCACCATCACCATCGCCATCGCCATCACCAATGCCATCACCATCGCCATCACCATCGCCATCACCATCGCCATCGCCATCGCCATCACCATCACCATCGCCGTCGCCATCACCATCGCCATCACCATCTCCATCACCATCACCACCACCATCGCCATTGCCATCGCCATCGCCATCACCATCGCCATCACCATCGCCATCGCCATCACCATCGCCATCACCATCACCGGATGGTGATGGCGATGGCGATATCCATCCATCCATTATCGTGTCTCACTTGGTTCACTTCGGTTGGCGCCGCCGCCGCCATAGAAAGAGATGGGGGGGGGGAATCTCTCCTGAAGGTCACGTGTCCTGACGCGATGCGCGATGCCCTGACGCGAATTTAACATTTTTTACCCATTACAAAAAGTGTTCAACGCCGCTAAAGAAGTTTTCACTTCAAAAAAATATTATCTCACAAATTGTAAGTTCAATAGTTATATTTTGTTTGGCTTATTTTAAGAAAATTGCTATTTAGAAACTAAAGTAGGCACTGTCTGAACAAGGTTACGAAAACCTGCAAACTTTTATACACTGTACCCCAAATTTTATATTTTATCAAACAACCAACTTAATCAAATTGGTATTATTTCGTTCAAAAAGGAACCAGTCCTCAAGTTGGACATTATCTCAGTCCTCAACGTCAATCAGAGGGATCCAAGCCGCAATTGTATTGAAATTCCATTTTAATAAAATTCAAATTAACTGATAAGCTAAGCCAGGATCTAGACCAGCTAACCATCTAAATTAGGAAATAATACGATTGTCTTCAGAGGCGGATTTACAAGCGGGCTGAGAAAGTTTGAGCCTTGGGTGGCAGATTTTAGGGGTGGCAAATTTAGAGACCGCTTTTTATTATTTTAAGACGCTATTCTGCTGTCATGCAGAAAGAGGTCTACATGACATCTTTTCGATGATCTTCTCCTCTTCCTTTTCAGTGTATAAAAACCCTTCCCTGTGTTCCTTTTCTTTTTAAGTTGTGTTGTTTTTGTCATGTTGTTTCATTGCATATTATTATCCTCTCGTCACAAGTCTTGAGCATTCTCCCGGGACCCGTCAGCGACGTTCCTTTTCTGTCTTCTTATTTAACGTTTTCACCTCATCAAACAAATTCTTCTATGAGGATTCTAATTCTGATTCTTCTGTAATTTTTAAAATCTCCTTCGCTTTCTTTCTTCTAATTTTCCGTCTACATAATCTTGTATCATAATCTTGTCAGTAAAAATCTTCATGATTTCTTCAACTACAGATCCTCGTTTTCACGATAGTTGCAAAATTTTAATTGCTGGCTAAGGGTCGCTATGTATTAGAGTGATGTAGGCAAAATAAAAGAGAATTGTTCAATACAACGATTCGTGTAATAATGACAAAAAATTAGGAGATATGTACAGTTACACATACGAATATAACGTTAGGCGAGCTGCACGCTACAACGCAACGGTAACGCAAACTTCTATATTCTATGGTAAAACACCCACGGCCCTCAACCAGTAATCAGCCTCTGCCCATATTTTGTACCCCTTCACACATTACCCTTTTTATATTTTTTTTTACTTTTTGTAAGCGCAATAAAGATTATTTAATTACGTTTACCGAATGTACATTATTGTGTACGTGATAGGGGCGGTCCGCCCCGGTCAAATCTTGAGAAGTACTTTTTAATCAAATCCCAAACAAGGCCAAAATATGTTCAGTAAGCAGCAGCTTTTGCGCTTTCACTTTCTTAGTCCGCCACTGAGCATAAGCTTTGATTAGCTCAGAAATATATCCAAAAACAATTTCTTGTGCAATTTCTACTAAAATGTTGTAAAAAATGTAAAGGTGAGGGCGGCAAAAAGTAAACAACGTATACTTGGAAAATGTCCGCCACTGACTGTCTTATAAAGCGGATTCCTGGAGAGCGTTTTTGTAATACCAGACGTTTCTTCGTAAATTCGATAAAACAGATTGATTTAAGCACTTTAGTTGGTTTTACTAACTTCGTAACTTATTTAATCTGTGGTTTTACTGAGAATCAGTAATAACATTCTAATTTTCTTTGATTTTTAGATCTTTATAGACAGCTTCTGCCCGCGACTTCGCCCGCGTGAAAATTCACCCTCCCCCCATTCACCCTCTAAGGGGTGGAATTTCGAAAAACCCTTTCTTAACACATCCTTTAAATTTCATGTCTCTAGGACCAGCGGTTTAGGTTGTGCGTATCAGTCAGTCAGGACTTTGAATTTTATATAATATAAAATATATAGATGTCATATTTGTTATAAAGGCAGAGGAAGGTATTCCCGTATTTTTAAGAACGTTCGAATTCTAATCCTAGTCTCAATCTGTCAAAATACTGTGAAAGGTACAGACGGCAGCACATCAAGCTACCCGAAACTGTCAAATTTCTCCAATCAACTTTGAACCTTACGCTTTAGCGATAAAGTTGAAAATCTATTAAAAGAAAATTGACAGATTGTAGTAGCTTGATGTGCTGGCGTCTGTACAGTACCTATGAGAATTGGACTTCTTTTTGCTTTCTGTGATGAGAGCTTTTGTGTTTAATAATTTTTATAGTAATTTCCCCCAAATTATGAATACGCACATACCTACACGTTTTAAACCCTAGTTATTATTTTATTTACTTCAACATATAAACAACATTTCCCGGAATTAACGCACACCACCTAACACCCCAATTAAAATATTATGTTATAGATATAATGCATACTGAATTTTTATTATTATGTAGGTATAAAACATTGTTTGTTCTTAAATTATTTTATATTGTGGGACAAAATTGTGGTCAAATTACAAATCTACGCATGCACACAGTCGCACACGTAAAAGGGTCTAGCGTAGTAGGTACAGACGATTCTTATTCAATTCTTGAATATATTTTCAACTTTATCGCTAAAGTATAAGGTTCAAAGTTGATTGCGAAATTTTGACAGTTTCGGGTAGCATGATGTGCTGGCGTCTGTACCTACTTAATCCATTTTGGTTTGTGTTGGCTGTACAGCGGAAGTGTATCAGTGATTTACGTAGATTTTATTATTTTTTTAATAACAATTACCAGTAAACGATTCAGAACAAACAACTTTCATAATGTGCATTAATTCAGTAATACATTGTATATTATTATATTGTTTCCCGTAACAAAACAATGGAAGTTACGAACGTGTTATAATGAATAAAAATAGCTTTTCCACTTCCCATTCAACTTTTATGGGTTTCAAGGAACTGTTGACCACTTCAAGCCTCGTTTGATTTAATGCTAGAGGTGTAGTTACTGTACTATTCCAGTTGCTCCGGACGTGTCGGCTTGCCATCCCATCGGACAATGAGAGAGTGAGGGAAGAAAGAAATAAAGAAAATACATTTATTTAGCACAGACACACAATACACCAGATACATCAGATAACAAAAAAAAAAAAAATAAAGATCAAATAAAAAGCGTAAAGTCCGATGTAAGTAATTAGCAAAAAGGCCCAGTTCAGCAATAATGCCAGACAACTAGTGCCTGACGCTGGTTTTTAACTGGATCTGACGTGTGAGGTGACGGATGTAAATCAGTTTTACACTGCAACGTGACGTGTGTATGTATACTTACTTAAATAAAATAAATAAAAGAGAGAGTGCACCTGTTTCTGCGCACACACATGTGCACTATAATATCTCGCGCGCCGAAGCCTAAGGGGCAATGCTCGTAATTTTAAGAACGTTCACAGTCTGATTTCAGTCTCAATCCGTCAAAAATAGGTACCTCTAATTTCCCTACACTTTGACAAGTTTTTGACGTTTGTTTGTCGCCGAGATGAGATTGCGACTAGATTTTGAAAGTTTTAGATTACGAGAATTGGCCTTGTGGCCTCCGCTGAGATTGGTCGCCATGGCCGAAATTCGGTCTGGAGGATTTTATTTTATTCCAGTTGAATATTTCACAAAATTACGTAAAAGCCTAGTCACACTATAATTCTCACACTAATATTATAAAGGCGAAGTTTGTGAGTGTGGGTATGTTTGTATGTTTGTTACTTCTTCACGCTCAAACGGCTAGACCGATTTTGATAAAATTTTGTATGGAGATAGTTGACACCTTGGATTAACATGGCTACTTTTTATCCCAAAATTCCCACGGGATCGAAACTTATGCGGGTGAAACCGCGGAGCGCAGCTAGTACGTATTGTAATAAAAAGCACTGTGCAAATAATTATAAAAAGGATTAATGGTTTTTTTTCGTGTTCTAAATCCAAAGCAAAGGGCTCATTTTTTTGTAACTGTCTGAGGGAGTTCAAACAAAACTACTAACTAATATAAAAAACAAAATGTTTTGTCCTCTGGTGTGATGGTGTCCTGGGACATTTTAAATAATGGTTAGTGCTAATTGTACTGAGATAACTGTCGTACAAGCAGTATCCACCTAGTAGTAGGCTTGCGTTTTGTTGGCCAATAGCCAATTTTCGTTTGGAAGCTGAGCGATCATTGGAAAAAAGATAGAAAAGTTATCTATCTTTTACTCCCAAATTATTATCTTACAAGCAAAATAACAAGACAAACTTGTCATCAATCAATGAATCAATAATTCAAAGTTGCACTCTCTTCCACCTCCATAGATGTCAGAGACTTTTTCAAGATGGCCGTCCTTTGATCCCTTTGGCTGAATAGCGTCGTGGTATTTTTACGGGTTCACGATCTTGACTCAAGAGAGGCTCGTGGCTAAAAAATAACAGCTGGACGGGTCGATCCTCAAGGTTAAGCATCGCTTGCCGCGGTTGGTCCGCCAGCTGTCACTTGTAGATCTTTGACAGTCGTTACCGGTAGTCAGAAGCCCGTGTCAACCAGTCTTACCAATGGTTATCCTATTACCCAGTAACTAGATTATTGGTGAGGTCAGATAGGCAGTTGCTCCATGTAATATACATATACTGGTATTAAACTGCATACGGTTAGACTAGAAGCCGTCCCCAACATAGTTAACATAGTTGGTAAAAGGCTGGGCAGATTGATTGACGATCTTTGCTCAAGTACCTACTCAACTGCCACAAAATTCATGACCATAGTCCACGCGGAACTAGTTGGCCGCTGAGGTGGGGACAGGGGTAAGGCGGCGGTTCGCAACGCACGTACTGAGTAATGCGCCCCCCCTCTGTCCCACCGCTCACATACCTAAGGCGCGGCCAACTAGTTCCGTGCGAACTATAGTCCACTAGCACTTGACAGAGTAAACAACTCTCAAAATTCATTTCAATTCGCACCACAAACAGACAGCTAAAACAAAATATTTCAATGGCGGTAATAAAAATAAGTACAAACCCCCACTAAATGTACCTTTTAGAATTACTGTGCTCGCTGTTCCTTTATTTTATTTAGGTTTAGGTACTCGAAATTCGTTACGTTTGCAGAATAATAACGACCTATAAAACCAATCCTGTTTCAACGTTGAACGTTTTACTTAGTTATGTCTCTGTAGGCTTTCAAATACTTTCAGTTACGGTATAAGCGGATAGGTCTGTTTGTTGGTACAGTTCGTTTGTACGCAGCCGGAACTGGTTCTACATTTGATTCAGCAATACAAATGGTATTTGTGTGTGAAAAACACGATAAAAGGTAAAATCTGAATTTTATTTTAACGTTAAATCAACGAGTTTTAAGTTATGAAATAGTTACATTTTATAGGGTTTTTTTTTTCAAATAGGGGTATCTCGTTTTTCCACTACACAATTGTTCTAGAGTTCATTGACATTTTCTGACCGAATCCACCAATCCAAAACTTGATTCTATTATTTTTCATAGCAACAAATAGTATTAAATATTTCAAATAAATAAAGCTTACGCTGTTGTATTGTAGTACCCTTATAGGATCACTTCATTGTCCGTCCGTCCGTCAGTCCGTAAGTCTACCAAGACCCTTTTTCTAAGGAACGCGTGGAGGTATCAAGTTGAAATTAATATCAATACTTAGGTTAAAAGATACTTTCTTTTTTCTCCAAGTGAATTCAGGACATGCTTTCCTAGGATTGATTAAACTACTCCCTGAGGGCATAAAATACACACATAATGCTAAAATAATTTTTTTTTTTGGGTACTTGGCCCACACGTCATTACCCCTTTCCTCAGTTCAGTCCTTTCTTTACGCGCGTTGAGCGATTTTTGGTAGGGCAAAAACGTATGGGTTAGCGTCACCGTCATGCTAATGTATATCTGTAAAAGTATATCTTTACCTATAAGGGTGTCTATTATGTCATGCTTTTAAATTTTTACTTTTTTTGGCAGTCATGGAGACTGCCTTTTTTTCATAAAGATTTGTTTATTTATTTCTTGGATCGCTAACAGTGGCTACACAATTAGGTACATGCACTTTAACACAAATAGGGACAAATACATGTCGCATCCGTTCATTCGTTTGACTATTCGAAACGCCAGCGCCATCTGGCGGCGCTTGACAGAGTCTAGCCTGAGTTCGTGGGGGTCGACAACAGTGCGACAGTACGATTGGAGCTCTCTTGGACATCGGACATCGGACGAACAACATGCGCTTAGAAACTGTCCCGCGTTCCGTATCTGATTGTATCGTGTACCTATAGTGTGTGATTAAATTGTTCGTGAAATTATAATCTGATTTGAACTGCAAACTGTTTTTCTATTGCGCAATACCCAACACATACCCATAGTTTGCCCACAGTAGTTGAAATATGGCTGATAATAACGAGACACACATGCCTTCTCCGTTATACATGTATGCGCTTCCAATTATAGGATACCGCATCGTTCACTTATTAAGTATCTAGGTAGGTACCTACAATAATTTTGACAAGGACGAAAATCCATACTAATATAAATTCGAAAGTAACTCTGTCTGTCTGTATGTTACCTTTTCACATCTAAACCACTGAACCGATTTAGATGAAATTTGGTATAAAGATAGTTTGAGCCCCGGAAAAGGACATAGTATAGTTTTTATCCCCCATGGGATCGAATCTTATGCGGGTGAAACCGCGGGGCGCAGCTAGTATTAAAATAAATCAAAATAAAAAAGGCCAATGGCCAGGCCAATTACAGGTAGTGACACACTGGAATACCGTTCACGGATCTGGAGATGCCCTTCATAATATTCAGATTATCAGCAACACTTCGGAAGTTTTATTACCAGCTTGTAAACGAGCCTTCAAGAGGTTACAAGTAAGACCTTTGCGTGTTCTATCGAAGGAGTAGCTTTCAATAATTCATCGTTCCATAGACAACTCGACCTTTACCACGATTCACTTTTCCGACAGGCAACAGCATCGGTTCCTATCATGTTTTCGTGGTATTTATTTTAACCGCAGTAAAGAGTTCAAGAAGAATGAACTTAGTTTTAAATCGATGCTACTATATCAGGCTTTGTGGAACGATTTGTTTTCGATTCATGTTTTTATGTAATGCACATTTAATTTTGCTGCAAAAGTAACCTTATTTTTGCCTATTTTTAACACCTTAAGTACGGTACCTTTAAGTTGGGGAACAATATTTATTACAAAATTATTGACTCGGATAGAATACTCTTTATTATGTACTTTGGATTGCCAAACGCCACCAGTGGTTCGCAGAGCGGTGGCTGGCTCCAGCGACGGCGCCAAAATGGTCTCCGACACACGACGTCCCTTTGCGCAACAACACCTTTGTATCACAATAGCTGAAAAGCCGAAACAGTTTTTTAAAGTGTGTCGTCCCGCTCACTGGCGAACGATCACAAGAAAGACTAAAGCTGTCACGAGCCGGTGCTTCCCTAACCAAACGATTCGTTGCACCTGCTGAAGACCTTCCTGGACATGAGTTACCTTGGGTAACCTGGCAGTCTTTAAAGAGATTCCGGACCAAGGTTGGCCGGAGCAAAGCAAACCTGTTCAGGTGGAGATTCATAGACGACTCCGTCTTGGAAAGTAAATGTGGTACTGTTCCACAAACGATGGGACACTTAATTTCGTGCCCTGCGTGTCCAGTCAGCTATACGGACGCTGATGATGGCTCCAAACAAGTAACCGAATTCTGGGCCGAGTCCATTTAGATTGCTATCGAAACGCTAAGAAGAAGATTATGTACTTACACCATATCTTCTGGGCTTGCTCGTTGCATCATAGACATTATCCATTGCTTTCCAACAGTCGAGATCGCCTATTGGAAAGGGATCAAGAGCTGGCCTATTTCGAAATAACAAACAAAAAAGAAACCATATGGATTCTAGATATACACAGGGGGGCCTGTGGCTAAGAAATAACAGCCGCACGGGTCGATCGATCAGGTTAAGCTACGCTTGCCGCGGTTGGTCCATGGATGGGTGACCATCTTTACATACCAAGACCCCTCCGTGACTCGGAAAGCACGTTAAGCTGTTGGTCCCGGCTGTCATTCGTGGATCTTTGACAGTCGTTACGGGTTGTCAGAAGCCCGAAAGTCTGACAACCAGTCTTACCAAAGGGTATCTATCGTATTACCCAGTAACTGGGTTGTGGAGGTCAGATAAGCAGTCGCTCCATTTAAAATACTGGTATTCAGCTGCATCCGGTTAGACTGGACCCCAACATAGTTGGGAAAAGGCTAGGCAGATGATGATGATATACACAGACCGGAATACATAATCAGCCTATAATGTTCCCACTGCTGGGACACAGCCCTCCTCTCTGTGAGAGGGAGCGGGCCGTAAACCGGAATAAATCAGAAATTTTACAAAGGGTGATGGATAATGGGGGGTCTTATTACTGAAAGTGATACTCTTGTCCTACATCTTTATTGCCAATTATATTTTTAGTTACTTAATCTGCTCTACAGTGTTTAGATTTGTTTCTGACATACGGTTCCGATGACGTTCATCAACTGTTTATTTTAATTGGATACAAAGTCAACATCAACAAACGTTCCAACTGCAATACAAATAGCACAGTCGAAGTCCTCGCTTAGACAAATACCAAAACTGATTGACAAACAGACGGAAAACGTGAAAAATGTCGTTAAAACTACAAAGTTTTTAACGTAAACATACAGTCACGCGCAGGCAAATAAATAAAAAAGTTGCGTAACAAAATTGTCGAAGCGCCCCGATTGGCTGAAAATTTTCTGTGTTGCTACACGTACATCGAATAATAGAATTTTGTATTGCCTAGCTGTATGGCCTTGGTTAGGTTAGGCTGCACTGGTCACGCCGCGGACGTGAAAAAATGTCCGAAAAAATGAATTAGATAACGTTAGGATAACTTTTCATGAAAATTATTTGTCGATTGGTGAATAGTAAAGTTTTGGATTCTTTCTTATGTTCTTAACCCATTCCTTGCCCCATGAATCACATTATGATTCATGTTGATTGTTTAACTAACTTGTGACTACTTTGTGGATGTTTTGACAGCCGCACGATGAGAAGAAAGTTCCGGAATCTCAGAAACCTTTGAAGACTTTATAAATAAAATTAATAAGTAACAAGTTAACTTCGTTTTATTTTTTTCATCGTTAAATTATTAATGTTGTTACCGTTATAAGAAACATTACATTCAAAAAACCTTCAATTACACTGGCGAAATGAAAACGGGAACACATTACCGATGGCTTATTCTCACACAAATTACTATCAACGTCATTTCTTATCAAACGAGGCACAAATAAACAAAACTCAAATAAAAACCATCAGACAAGATCAGCATGTCTTCCTAACACTGATTGATGGAAGATAAATTCGTAGAAAAAAAACACAAGGCCTGTATCAAAGCGAATCGGGAGCAGTGAGACGTACACTGGAGGTACATATCGGGCTATCGGATCGAAAGATACATCAGTTACACTGGTTTACAGTGTACAGCGAAATGCAGTAGGATTAGTGCAGTGGGACTAATAAATAGTAGTTTAGTACATTTTTTTTATCTCAGAATCGTTAAATACATCAATCAACTCAGCCTATTGCAGTCCACTGCTGGACATACTCGTAGGCACAAATATAGATAGACCTAGATAACGCAAGTATCACGAACTGTATGAAAACTAAGCGTGCCACTTTTTGACTACCTACTATGACGTCACTAGCTCGCGCTCGCGCTCTCGCTCACGCTCACCTAGCCAGCAGTACGCAGGACTGAGCGCAAAAGTGGCAGCTTACGATTTTCAAACGTAACCTGGTGCGATTTTTGGCACGCGAAGTAGTTGCTCTTGCGTTATCTAGGTGTATCTACATCTGTGCTCGTAGGCCTATCCCAGGCGGCGCCACTATACCCTGTCCTCCGCCTTACGCATCCCGTCCGTCGCAGCCACTTTCTTTAGGTCGTCCATCCATCTAGCTGGAGGGCGTCCCACACTACGCTTGTCTCCACTCAAGGACTCGTCTGCTCCACCGGCCATCAGTCCTTCGACAAACATGGCCAGCCCACTGCCACTTCAGTTTACTTACTCTGCAAGCTATGTCGGTAACTCCGGTTCTTTTCCAGTTGATTACATCAGAACGGAATAAATCACCTATCTTAAATCTCTTTAGTTCTAGGTCATGCCGGATTCCTCACGATGTTTTCCTTCACCGTTTTGAGAGCAGTGGTGATGAAATTATTTACACTAAGAATAGTGCCTGCTTGGACCGTGGATGTGAAATTATGCAGGCTGTTGCTTTAGTCAGCACTTTGGAGTAATTCTACTTATCATATCATGTTTGATGCAAAAACTCTAACAGGATTTATTTTTGCCAAGAGATTTGGGCC
The DNA here is from genome assembly GCA_947508005.1 of Amphipoea lucens. NCBI lineage: Eukaryota > Metazoa > Arthropoda > Insecta > Lepidoptera > Noctuidae > Amphipoea > Amphipoea lucens. The sequence goes on from OX382371.1 coordinate 5,034,875, forward strand.
GCTTCCTGTAATCTTCGGAACTTTCACTTTCACAGAATGGGAAGCTATTGTATAGCCGAGTATCATAGATACACTTTATGGTAATACAAGAAATTTCACATGGAGAAAAGTCGCAGCCAGATTCTAGTGAAGAATAAAACCTTAGTGCAATAGTGCACAAACAAATAACTCATCGTTTATGCGACGAAGTTATTCACTTCACAGACCTAAGTTTTACAATTTATGCGACAAAAAAACTACTGGAACTTTTTTATAGTCTTTGAGCTTCAAAACTGGAATGTTTACTAAGAAACCTATTTTTTGTGCCATAATTATAATGTTAAAGGTCTGAAACACGTGTCTGTTTAGACCAACATCCAGCAGATACATACAAAAATAGAACGCAGTTTTTAATTGTCGCCGCATTGAGACCGCCTGGAAAAGCTACTGGTCCATATAGATGCTAATGAAGGGTGATCTGCCAATCTCCCTGATGCGCAAACGTATCCTGCTCCTCTTAACCTACAGTTCTAAGACCTGGTCACTCACGTCGCAAAAGTTCCGGAGATTCTTGGAGTTTTCCAAAGAGCGATGGAACGCAGCATTCTGGGTGTAAAAAAACAGGACAGAATTCGAAATACCGCGTTGCCTTCCAAAACGAGCATACTGGATGTAGAAGAGAAGGCTGCCAGGCTCAAATGGGATTAAGCGGGTCACATCAGCCGCATTCACGATGACCGCTGGGCATACAAAAGTCTCCACACAATTATTGATGCCTGAAGATAGACGGCGCCGCCGAAGTTGGCCCAAAAAAAGGTGGCGAGATGACCTGGTCGCTTACCATGAGGGCTACTTCAAGATGGGGTGGGTAAAAGATTTGGGGGAGACCTTTGCCCAGCAGTGGGACAGTATATGCTCAAAAAAAGTAATCTTTAGTTAACCAACCGAAATCTGCGCCAGAATTATCCACAGGCCATTTACCTATATTACAAGTTTTTTTTTTAATACCTTTTTTATTGTGAAACTCCGGTTTGGTGACTAGTTCTGGGTGTGAGAACCTAGTACCTACTTGGTTTTAACAGGTCTTGGTCAGACCTTACCAAACCATGCAGGCCTGAACCTACTCTAGGTTTTTTTCATATGGATGGATGGATCAGAGGGACAATTCTCATAATTTTAAGTATATTCACAGTCTGATCTTAGTCTCAATCTGTCAAAAATACCTCTTATTTCCCTACATTTTTGACAAGTTTTTGACATTGATTTTCGCTGAGAGATCGCGACTACATTTTTAACGTTTTTAATTACGGGAACTGGCCTCCAGGGTCCGTTCCGAAACTGGTTCATAATATTTTGAACAAAACGAAACTTCTGCTGCCACTGGCACACCACTAACGGACTATCTCTTCTCAAAGATATATATCAGTTGCACAGCCCAGTTCATTGAACTTTACATAGACGGCCGAGGCTAATCTTTCGGTAATCACGCTCATACGATACGCTCACGCCACATTCGTCTTGTTTTACGTATTTTCCATCCTCATTCCCTCATCCCCCGTTTGTTTATATAATGCCGAAGAAAATCTTGTTACGATGAGCGCGTATGCGTTTTGTTTTGGCGGGATGAGGAAATTTTTTTGTAAATCCATATCCATACTCCATACTAATATTATAAATTCGAAAGTAACTCTGTCTGTATGTTACCTTTTCACGCCTAAACCACTGAACCGATTTAGATGAAATTTGGTACAGAGATAGTTTGAGTCCAGGGAGAGGACATAGAATAGTTTTTATCCCGATATTCCCACGGGATCGAAACTTATGCGGGTGAAACCGCGGGGCGCAGCTAGTAATATTATAAATTCGAAAGTAACTCTGTCTGTCTGTATGTTACCTTCTCACGCCTAAACCACTGAACCGATTTAGATGAAGTTTGGTATAGAGATAGTTTGAATCCCGGGAAAGGACCTAGAATAGTTTTTATCCCGATATTCCCACGGAATCGAAACTTATGCGGGTAAAACCGTGGGGTGCAGTTAGTATTTTATATTTTTGTTATTGTCAGTGTTCAGTATGTACAACATCGCTATGGTAGATTACATTAAAGATGTAAAAACTAGGAGGTTAAGTATTTTAAAAACTTTATTTTTATAAAGTATCAAAAGATGAACTAAATAAAAAACTCTGAGGGCACTATCTAAAAAACCAATTTCCTGTTTTTCTTTGGAAGCCATGCAGCTTTTCTGACCTGAAAACCGACTACCAACCACGATCGACCGCTGTAAACAAGAGAAAGTAATATAATAACAACAAAATTACACGAAACAGTGAAACAGTACAAGAAAAGTAATTTATTAAACAAACAATGACGCGGCTGGGGAACCCTTGAACATCAATTAAAGTTTCGGGAACCGTTCTATATTTAGGTATAATTAATAAATATTTGTCGCTTGATTGTTCATGTAATAATTTATTTTCTTAACGAAAGGGCACGGAGTTTTAAAGTTGATTAATTACTTTAAGACATTCCTGAATCTTTCAAAACTTTTGTATTTGTTCTCTTCTTTAGTCTTCCTATCTTCTTATCAGCGGCGTGCATTGGTTTTCAGAATAGGTAGGCACTAGGCTGGGTCTAGTCTAGGCAAACGCGGTCACTAATCAGAAAAAAAAGTGAGGTCAAAAGTGTGGTTATTTGAGTAGGCATGCTTATTTAAGGATAATTATATGATAGCCTCGTCCGAAGAGATTAGCATTGTACACTTGTAGTAGCACATATAATGTCGCCTCTTTATGCACTTTAGTTTAAAACTCCTTAAGGTTTTTTTTTAAGACGGATGCCTTATTCTCGCTGTCAGTTTGCCGTCAATGCTTCATTCACATTTTAGTGCTCCGCCATTTTTGCGCACAAAATAAAATTATGTTATTTATTTACAAAAGACGTTGTTTTCTCGTTATAAAACTATTTAAAATAATATTATGCCGAAAAGGATGCAATCGCATAGTAACTACATCGACCGCACCAAGAAGGATAAGGAAGTTGGGAAGGAACTTGACGAGGAGGCGTCACAGGTCATCGATTTTTGGTCCAATGCATGTCCGATGTATCTGCAGGGTCACAGCACCCTTTTTTGAAGGTTCACGTTTCAACGATTCGAGTTGTTACTTACCTATCAAACGAGACTCACGTCATAACGATTCGAGGTATGACTTGTCTTGAAATTCGGGTTCACGGTTCAACGCTCAGAGGTGTACCTTACCCGAAGTATACCTCCGCATTGTGATAACATTATCCTATGCATGATTACCAGACCAACTGTAAGTATTCCCATTTTTATATAATATGAGACTCACGTCACAACGACTCGAGGTGTGACTTGTCTCGGAACTCGGGTTCACGGTACAACGCCTAGAGGTGTACCTTACCCGTAGTATACGTATTCATCATCATCATCATCAGCCTATAATGTTCCCACTGCTGGGACACAGGCCTCCTCTCTGTGAGAGGGAGTGGGCCGTAATCCACCACGCGGGCCCAGTGCGGGTTGGTAGATGTCACATGTCTTTGAATTTTTGGTTCTAGGACATGCCGGTTTCCTCACGATGTTTTCCTTCACCGTTTTGAGAACAGTGGTGATGAAATAATTTACACAAAGTAAAGCGCCTGTCTGGGTTCGAACCTACGACCTACAACTCGTAAGTCGCGGCCGATACCACTGGGCCACCACTGCTCTCCGTATACGTATTGTGATAACATTTTCATATGCATGATTAACAGATCAACTGATAATATGAGACTCACGTCATAACGACTGGAGTTGTGACTTGTCTTGAAACTCGGGTTCACGGTACAACGCCTAGAGGGGTGTACCTTACCCGTAGTATATGTATTGTGATAACATTTTCAAATGCATGATTACTAGATCAACTGTAAGTATTCCTATTATTATAATATGAGACTCACGTCATAACGACTGGAGTTGTGACTTGTCTTGAAACTTGGGTTCACGGTACAACGCTCAGAGGTGTACCTTACCCGTAGTATACGCGTAGTGATAATAATATTATCCTCTCACAACGACTGGAGGCATGGCTTGTATCGAAACTGTGGTTCACGCTACAACGTTTAGAGGTGTACCTTACCCATAGTTAATACATGGTAACAGAAGCATTCTAACGCATGATGACCATATAATTTGTAAATATTTCTTTAAATATATCATGAAACTCACGTCACAACGACTTGAGGTGTGACTGGTCTTAATAGAAACTGGGTTCACGGTACAACGTTTAGAGGTGTACCTTACCCATAGTTAATGCATGGTAACAGAAGTATTCTAACGCATGATGACCATATAATTTGTAAATATTTCTTTAAATATATCTTGAAGCTCACGTCACAACGACTCGAGGTGTGACTGCTCTTAAAAAAAAAACTGGGTTCACGGTACAACGTTTCGAGATGTACCTTACCCATAACTGTTAACTCACTATATATTAATTCTCCGTCCCCACGTGCAAATTGCTCTACTGGTGACTTTATAAGTACCTAACAGTGACTGTCCTACTGTAATGTACAATCGGTTATACCAATTGACTGACCCCCCTAAAAATTACTCGATTTTGCACCCTCTGCTCATAACATTAAAGGTTATTCAATATGTATGAGTTTATCGGACTAACACTACTCGATGAACAGAAACAATAAATAATTTTGATACGCAAACTTGAGCTTTAAGATGTTGGTGTTAGGTCATTTACTATTATGGGTATTTGTTACGCAATTTTCATTTTTATGCAGCAAGACTTAAAGGTTAGGTTAGTGTTGTGATAATTTGTGTCATTGCAACTAATACCTTATTTCATCTGTCTTACCCAAGTTAACCTGGTGTCGTGGTTCATGCGTAAGGCTGAGATGTGCAAGATGCGAGTTCAAATCCAGTCTCAATGTTTAATTTTGTTTTCAATATATAAATTGTTCTTTAAGTATTTCTTGCATTATTGTAAAGAACAAGCATATCAATTAAGTTGATAAACGATAAACGTTTCACCTTTTTCTATAAGTGGGTAGTTCGACGTCAATATGCGTATTCAACAAAAACTGCTATTGAAATGATATTAGGAATATGGGGTAGAAGAATAAATTGAACAAGACATTCTATGCACAAATAGCAGTGAATACGCGCGAACATTTTTATATTGCTTTACTAAGTTGCGAAAATCCACGCCTTTTTCCTTTTTATTAAATATTATTATCGGTTTTGATAGTTTAATCGTCATGTCTCAGTTGAGTGATTATTTGAAATACAAAATAATATATTTGCATGAGGAGAATGTTGGTATTAAAGCGATTGCTAGGAAACTTAATATAGCGGTAAGTGTATTATTTTTTATGCTTCCTTAATTCGTTGTTGGCTTAAACGCCGGTGAATGTAGAATAATAGAAAATTAACTGTTTCATTATGAGATCATTTATAGGTCTAATGTGGTTTATCTAAAGGTATTTTTAACCGACTTCTAAAAAAGGAGGAGGTTCTCAATTCGAATGTTTGTATTTTTTTTTTTTTTTTTTTTTTTATGTTTGTTCGCGCATAACTCCGTCGTTTGTCAACCGATTTGAAAAATTCTTTTATTGTTGGAGAGGGTATACTTCCCAAATGGTCCCATGAAAATTTTATCGAAATCGGACAAGCGGTTTTTGAAAAATCAATAAAAATCTAAAAAATTATCTACATTGTCTACATTAACGATCTTTTTGTTTACTTTTTTGTGGGGTAGGTACAACTGAAAAGTGAAAAATAAAAACTTTTTTACAAAAAAAACAACCGACTTCAAAAAAAAACTACAAAGTGATAAATAACTTTAATTTCGGAAGTCGGTGTCAAAAACGAAAATGCGGAATCAACGACACCGACTTCCGAAATTAAAGTTATTTATCACTTTGTAGTTTTTTTTTTGAAGTCGGTTGTTTTTTTTGTAAAAAAGTTTTTATTGCAAACTTATTCGAAAAATTATGCTTACTTCGTTACTAAAATTATGCTTATTGTGTTGTTTCAGAGAAATACAGTCAGATTGTGGCTATGACGTTTTGAAGAGACAGGGAATATTCAAAAGGATCGTCCTGGACCAAAACCTGTAGTGTATACTCCTGTGTGAGAACGTCACCAAGCAATTGTTAGAAGGCATACTGAACACCCATTTCTGCCTACTCAATCAATGTAGGAATTCATGAGAGGAAGTGATTGTTGTTGAAATATGGTGCGCGGTATGCGAAACCGCTTGCAACAAGTAATAGAAAAAAATGGTGCTCCACTTCGCTATTGAAAAGCACCACTGAATGACTTCAGTGACCAGTGTTGGCCACAAACAATACTAACGTGTTAGTGTGTGTGTTAAATTAACTATTGTTATAATTTCTAACGAAGTATTTCGCATACCTAGTTTTTATCAAAACCTTATTTATAACTAAACATAACTACTTACAAAACAAATTGATATATGTAATTTTATTTAGTTCAATGATATTTAATGTGGTGATGTTATTGTTATGAAATAGAAATATATACCTATATATTTCTAAATATTATAACATGTTGATTCACTACATTAAACTCTGTGAAGTTAACAACGTTATTTGTAAGCAGGTAAATGTTATATTTACTTTATTCTTATAATAATTTTATTTATAAAATAAAATTGTTTTTACCATCACTATCGTTTTTTATTTCTGTTCAGCTTTTTTTGTTGCTAAAGTTATAATTTACTATTTATAACTTAAAAAAATATATAAAACAAAACGCGTAGCAGAAAATATATTGGTTTCGAACTCAGAACCACGCTTTTGTCAGCTCACTGCAGCTACCACTAGACCACACGAACATGGTGAATATCGTTGAAATTAGCAATAATACATTACAAGTTAGAACAATATTCAAGATCATACCTACCTTAACACTGCGTGTTAAATATCAAATTCGAATAACTGTTTTATTAATCGTAGACGTTGAACCAGTTGTTCTAGTTCGATAAGCTTACTGCTAACAAGCAGAAGGTTCAAATTCGTTTAATTTTTAGGGGGGTCAGCTAATTGGTATAACCGATTGTACATGAAATTTGGTCAAAGAATCGATTATTTCATATTTATCTATAATACCTTCGATTTCAAGCAGGAATCTTTACCATACTACCGTAGTATAGGTACGTAACTATTGGAACAATTGACGGTTAATTCCAGATGAGCTTTTAACGTCTGATATTGTCATAGTTTTGCCAAGACTAGGACACAGACGTCTTCTGGCGGCCCTGGTCGAGAACTAACGGCGAGTCAGCGACTCGGCCGGTGATTCCGCAGTCGCTAACACCAAGGAAAGGAAAGAGTCGGCTTTGATATCTACGACCAAGACTGTGCCCACATCTATAACAGAAGACAATCACCTAGAGTAACGAAGTTGCTTTCGAGGTTTTAAGAATGGATCCTGCAATATCGAAATCTTGCAATAAAATATGGAATTAGCAATTCGGTATGTACTTCTGTCTGATGGTCTAGATGGGTGCGAGTTACAGAAAGATCTTTTGGTAGTACTTATTACCTGTTTGATCGATACGCCTGTTTTGAATGCTGAAATTTAAGGTAATTTGTTTTTATTCTTTGGCTGCACTGAACGATATTGTTAGAGAGTTCATTTTGATAATCAGAGACTTGCTGCTTCTGTAATGTCTCAGTTAAACAATTACTTTGTTGCTATCAAGATATGCTTAAAATCAACGAAGTTCTGAATTTAATTAAAAAATTGTGTGATACACAATATAAAACCATTCGTTATCTAACTTTATACGAGCAGTTCCAAAGAATAGCTGAAAACTCAGTAAACAAAATCAATAAACTCTTGTTTAAAGATGAACTACCTGGTACACATAGCGATGCAAAAGCATTCGCAAATGGAACAGAATTAAAATTGATCCCGCTGCTGCAAAATACTGGTAAGGTCTACTTTGACCCTGAGCTCCGCGCCGCTATATGCGCCGCCGTCAGCGACAACGTGGAGTACAGTGCCAGCGCCGATGAACCCGCACGCGCTGTGGTTCTGTCGACAGTTTCGTAGCAGACGCTCTTCAACAGCAGCCGCTATATCCCGTACGCTATGCTGTTAAACTATCCCATTTTCATAAGCTTTGGTCACGGATAATTTCCGATATAACCATATTTTCGTGGCACATTCTAGGAAAATGCCCACATAGATATTAATCATGCATATATTATGAGATCCAACGTTGTGGTTTGCATTGACGGCAAACTGACAGCGAGAATAAGGCATCCGTCTTAAAAAAAAACCTTAAGGAGTTTTAAACTAAAGTGCATAAAGAGGCGACATTATATGTGCTACTACAAGTGTACAATGCTAATCTCTTCGGACGAGGCTATCATATAATTATGATAGAACTTCACTTACAGGTAAGTTCGTTTAATCACTAATAAATTGCGAAGGTCGAACGTCATAGTATTACGCGTAAGACGTACGTATTTTTAATTTTGTCATATTAACTTGGACGAGTAAAGACCACTGACAATGTGCGAATAGTAGGTACGGGAGCCGAGTAGGCCGTCCGATGACTGCCTACTGCCGCGCGTTTGTATGACGATTTAGTTTTTTGTTAGGTATGATAATTTAGTGAGTTTCTTAATTTGTGGGGCACACACACTAAAATGTAATTGACAGGCTTATGTTGATATATCGAGGTAGGCTCTGCTTATATGCCTATATGCAATGCACGCCATTGCTACTTATAAACTGTAAACCTCTAACATCTTCCTATATCTATACTAATACGACGAATATTGACGGCACGGTTGGCGCAGTGGTTAAGCGAGTGACTGCTGCGCTGCGTGTCGCGGGTTGGATTCCCGCACGGAACAAATATTTGTATGACCTAAAAGTAGTTGTTCCGGGTCTGGCTGTTTGTGTATGTGAGTTTAAATGTTTGTAAACGCACCCACAATACAGGAGAAATTCCCAGTGTGGGGCAACGTTTTTGTATAAAAAAAAAAAAAACAAAAAAAAAAATAAGCTGAAGAGTTTTTTACTTTATTTGAACGCGCTAACCTCGAGATTAAAACAGAAGAAGAACTAGCAGGGGATCGAGGAGGGGGGTGCGGAGGGGGGGGGGGGGTCAGGGGATCAGACCGGGACAAATCTCTGAAACTGCCTGCCAGCTAATAGGCTATTTAACAACAGGCTAGGGTCAATAGGGCCCGAGCAAAAAGAAAAAAGTCAGAAAGAACGCTAAGCGAAAACAAAGTAATAGCGCGGGCAGGCGATGCGACGCAACGGGGTGGGTCGGGGGATCCACGCGGACAAAGTCGCGGGCAGAAGCTAGTCTTCTTGTAAACTCTTAGGCCCCTAACATCCATACTAATATTATAAATGCGAAATTGTGTCTGTCTGTCTGTTACCTCTTTACGCTTTAAACGCTGAACCGATTTAGATGAGGTATAGAGATATTTTGAGTCCCGGGAAAGGACATAGGATAGTTTTTATCCCGATATTTATTTATTTATTTAAACTTTTCGCACAAAAAGGTTCAAAGGCGGACTTAATGCCTTAGGCATTCTCTACCAGTCAACCAAGGGTGGTGAAGAGATTAGATATTCCCACGGGATCGACACTTATGCGGATGAAACCGCGGGGCGCTGCTAGTCTTCATATAAAATTTGCTATACAACGCACGGGTAGGGCTAGTGTAGCCAGTAATCATAATAATTATAACAACAGAAAATAATGTGTGTTAAATTTAATGTCGCCATTTAAGCGGCACGCTTTACCCTTATTCTTTTTTTTCTCATAATCACAAAATACCAGCCTATTTTGTCCCACAGGCACCGACCGCAGACAGCAGCAGCAGACGACGTGTCGCTACGGCACTTACTAGTTTGTATGTATTTCTATGGAATATCTTCCGCAGATAGCGACACGTCGCCCGACTACACGTCTCACGACCGCAGACGTCGTGTCGCCCGACCGCAGATCAGTAGTGCCACCGACTCTGGAGCAGTTGAGTTCGAAATCATGACTGCAGCGACATGACGCTGCGACGTGTCGCTACGACATGTCGCAACTACTCGCAACGTCACGTCGTCTGCTGCTGCTATCTGCGGTCCGCCACGAACTCGTACCTTTAGTCACGTTTCCTCAAGACACTAGACAAAACAAACAATTTTCACAACAATAAAAAAAGTATTAACAAGCCATATTTATTAACAGGACCTTCCACAATTACACATTAATTAAAAGTTACAAAACTCTTTACTAAAAAAAGTTTCGAAGAAAAACACGCAGTCACAAGAAAAAGGTTCAATTTCTTAACTAAATTAATTCATGGAGTTCGACAACTCGCTGTTTTCAGCTTTTTAATAACTTTTTTTTAATTAGTTGGCGCTCAAAGAGTTCCCTTTATGGAGTGGGACGAAGAGTCCTTTTTAAATTGTTCTTGTACTCATTAAACGTCTTTGAAAGTGTTGTTGACCTTTAATTTGGTCTTCTGTCGACTTTCAAATAAGTTAGCAACTGTATTTTTAATATGTACGTTATGCTGGCATACTTTTAGTAGTTATTGTTTTTCCATTTTTGATGGAATATAATATTAAAAAGTTAATTCAGATGTTAATAGATTTTCTTTGAATTGATACCTTTTTTACAAAGTGTTCTTTTTTCCCCAGTACTACAGCGTATCAAAGAAATGGTAATGTATTAATTAATCAACTACGCTCCAGGATATCGAATGGCCGCAAGATCGAATAATAATAAAACCCGAAGAAAAACCACAATAATAATATTAAATCCTATCTTCCTATTTCTGTTACAACTTATCTTTCGTATTTGGTTATTTTTATTCAGTTAAAGCAAAAGACATATTTTATACATTCTCTTTTAATTAACCAAATGTACGAGAGATAAAATTTCATTAAATTCGTATTCAAATTCAGAAAAAAAACGTAGTTTTAAAAAGAATAGATTGCACAATGACCCCAAACTAGGCATTTGCCTGTCTCTTGGGGGGTCTTGGGGGTTCTAATTAATATAAATATTTCGAATGAATGAATGAATTGCACCAACTCATTCATTTATTCACTGACAGACATCGCACAGCCTGGAAGAGTTCCTTATTATATTGAAAGTGAACACAAGAATTCCTTACATGTGTAACAAAGGTGAGCACAAGGGAAGGATTAACGAAAATGCATTCCATAAAGTAGTTTAACCCATTGGCTGTCACGACTATCAACACAACATTTTTACCAGTGGAAACTTATAAATGGCCTCCAAATGCATTATTGTTTAAGAGCACTGTTTAAATTAGCTGTAAGTTTCCCGAATAGAATAAAATAAATAAACAATGATCGCTGAGTCCGCATCCCACATGTCGACAACCTCGCAAGCCAAGTCAAGATACTTGATTTGTTTATCTTTCTCATCATGCGGGTCGGTTATGTCAACAATCATTGGACGCCGCTCTGATCGATCCACCACCACCATATGAGGCTTATTGGCAACAATAGTCCTGTCAGTGATGATGGATCGATCCCAGTACAATGTGATATTTCCATTTTCGAGAACTGGGTCGGGCACGTACTTGTAGTACGGCACCTCTGATTCTACAAGGCTGTAATATTAAGAAAATTATGTTGACCCCAGCATTACTTTATGCATTTAAAATTGAGTCTTATTCCCTTGAATTAAGATTTAGTTTTCTTTAGCAGTTTGGCGCAATACATAATTTTTGTAAATAATCCTGCCTATATTAAAAGTTACTGAAATCGATTCAGTAGTAAATTCTGAACAAAGTACTTTCAGAAATTGCACTAAGTCGGGATTACAAAAAAAAAAAAACTTAACTTTAAAAAAGTAAGTTTGAATGGAAGTTCGTCATTTTTGTCGAAGGGAAATTCCATTGCACTGCTTGTAATCTCATAAAATACTGTGCCAACTTGCAAATGCATAAAAGAAACATCGCGGCTAAAATAACCACACAAATCTAATCTAAAAGTATTAAAATGTCACAGACGATATAATAATAATCCAGTCTAGGAAACACGGTAAGCACTAGTATTTTTCTTACTTGCACAATAAATTAGCGGTTCAAAGCATTAGACTAACTTATTGCATTTTTATCCAAGCTCTCTCCGCTTCACTTCGAGAGCAAACTTACGAAGAACTAAAGTTTGCACTTAAAACTGAAATTAATGAATTATTTATTGTAAGTAAGTATTGTGTTTATTCAGTGCTCCTTTTATTGTGAAAGATTTTCTACTTTGCTATATCTATCGATCAAACAAGAAAAGCTTTTAAATCTACCTTCATCCTCATCCTCAATATTGGCAGCCTAGTTCTACCCACTGCTGATTATAATATAGTACTTACTAGCGGTTTCACCCACGATAAAAGTCTTATACTTAGTCTTTTTTATTGATTCCCTTTACAAATTTCCACCCCCCTTTTTACACCCTTAAAGGATGATTTCTGGGATAAAAACTATTCTATATCCTTCGCCACAACTCAAACTATCTCCATACCAAATCGGTTCAGCGGTTATTGATCCACCATACAAACTTCCACCCTTTTTTCTTTTTATGGATGGGAAATCATCAAATGACCCCTCCCGCTCTGTGTGAAACTTCCATCCTTAAAGGATGATATCTGGGATAAAAACTACTCTATGTCCTTTCCCGGGACTCAAACTATCTCTATACCAAATTTCATCTAAATCGGTTCAGCGGATTAAACGTGAAGACGTAACAGACAGACAGACACACTTTCGCATTTAAAGTATGGAAGTATGGGTACCTCCTCCCTTTTGTGCCATGTTTCCCTGGTCTGTGCGAGTCTCATCATCATCATCTGTCAAGCCCTTTCCCAACTATATTGGGGTCGGCCTCCAGTCTATCCGGATGCAGCTGAATACCAGTATTTTACAAGGAGCGACTGCCTATCTGACCTCCACAACCCAGTGACTGGGCAATACGATACCCCTTGGTAAGACTGGTTGTGCGAGTCTCATAGTCTCGAATACTCTTTATTATTTTTTATTTATTTTTTAACTAGCCTGTGCTGTCCCACTCCTGGGCAAAGGCCTCCCTCCACTCCTTCCATTTTTCGCGAGCCCGCGAGTCCTCCCTCCAGTTTTGACGGAACCTATCCAGCTCGTCCCGCCATCTCCTTCGTGGTCTGCGGCGACCCCGCCTCACTGTCTCAGGGCACCAATTCTACGCTATTTAGGCCCACATAAATATTACAGATATAAATAATATATACATTTTACAAAGGGGTGACACAATGGGTGGTCTTATCGCTAAAAGCGATCTTTTGAAGACAACCTTTGGATGGATTAAGGGAGAAAGGAGAGGTAATACTGCAGGTAGTCTGTGGTGTACCATTTACATATACAATAAATATATACATCAGCATCATATTATTATCTCATCTAGCTCCTTACATATTATACACGTTGCTTAAAGTTAAGACAAGCTTAAGTGTTAAGCAGACACTAATAATTACTTAACTTTAAGGAAGGAAGCAGTGGTGGCCCAGTGGTAATGGCCGCGACTTACGAGTTGTAGGTCGTAGGTTAGAACCCAGACAGGCGCTTTACTTTGTGTAAATTATTCCATAACCACTGCTCTCAAAATGGTGAAGAAAAACATCGTGAGGAAACCGGCATGTCCTAGAACCGAAAATTCGAAGACATGTGACATCTACCAACTGGACCGCGTAGTGGTTTACGGCCCACTCCCTCTCACCGAGAGGAGGTCTGTGTCCCAGCAGTGGGAACATTATAGGCTGATTATGTAAGCAACGTTTTTATAAGGGCAGGTAAGGGGGGCTCTTCAATAAGGGTATCGATATTCCCACTGTTGGGACGTTGGTCACCGCTTTTTTCCCACAACAGCCTATCAATGTGTCTACTGTCAGAAACTCTAACCTTCCTGCATAACTTCACGAAGGGACATCTTGAAGATTGACTCAAAACAGGTCTAACTTAATTCGCTCGGTGGACTGCACAATGTCTTCGATTTTTTGGACTCACTCATAAGATACTCGGCTTCCATTTGGAACCACGCCAACAAAACCTCAACATACAAATAAGGTAACATTCTTTCCTAATGTCCTGAAAAAAATAACAAAAATCTACCCTCTTTTCTACCGATATTTCGTAACAGCAACCAATAATTATGGCGACGCGACGCACGCTCTAATGATCACGTTAAAGTGTTTGTGAACACATTTAACACTATTATTAAGTGTTATTTGGACTAGCTATCAAGCCAAGCAGGCGGTGCCGGGGGCGATCGCTAGCTCATAAAGGGGCAGTAAGGTTCTTGTGTATTATTTTCGTTTTCCACAGTTAATAACACGTTCGTTATAAATGTTTGAAAAGAATTCTGAGTATTCTGCAAGAGCACGATATTTTATCGTTTTGAAGCTAACGTTTTTAGTGTTCTTCATTTTGAATTTTTGAATATGTTGGTTTTGGTGAAACTTGAGTGGAGTAGCGGTTTAGATTTTTTTATTGCTGAATGGGCCCACTCTTGACCTCGATCACGCCGGACGGAAAGCGAAGGATGAGGTATATGATGCAACGAGCGTGCCCAGAAGATGCCTAAGGCGCTGGAACATCCACGCATCGACGAAACACAGCAGGCTGCTTGACTCCGATGGGAGGGTGGTCGCAAACCAGGCGGGCGTTAGCCCTACCACCGCAAGGAAAGAATTGGCCAGTAAAATAAGGTGTTGGGTGTGACTGTCCAGGATGCGCCGAGCGCTCAGTCCAGTTAAGTAACTGGCGGAACAAACTGCGCTACACGAGGAGGCTTCTTCATGCATCTCAAAAAAAATTTTGTTTTAGCCTATACAGTCCCACTGCTGGGCAAATGCCTCCCCCAATTCAAACAATTTCAATGAAGTTTACATAGAAATTGTCCTAATAGAGTCGCGTCGCGCTTGTCTGCGGGAGTCTTTATCAGTTTTTTGTTTTAAGATTTTAATTTATCGACAGGCTAGTAATAGATTCCTTCTATTAATAGAATCTGCTAGTGAAATTGATAATTACATAATCAATATATACCTACGCTCAAAGAAAAATTGTAAACTAGAATAAGAAACTTTTTACACGATTTTCACATTAATATGACGACGTTGTTCATTAATAAACATACCACCACGTCAGATATCTGCTATTTCCTTTGATCTGTTTCTTTATTTGAGAAAAATATCAAAGTAATTACGATAATCTTACATAGGATAAAGCGTTCGATATCATCCTTTTTTTCTAAGCTTCTTTCTCTTTAGATACAAATATAATATTAATTAGTATCTAATGGAAAAACTTTCTATAATCCCGGTAATAAGGCTCCAAAAAAAAAAACCGTGGCACTCCCGGAGTGCCGACAGAAGTGAAAACTTGAACAATTACGTGTGTATTTTTTGAGTCGTCATATTTATATACAGAGGTGTTGGTTACGGTAACAGTATCACGAGTTCAATGGTTAAACTACAGAAGTTTTCACTTAAAAAAAAAGTCGGAAATAACTAAGCGAAAACGAAGTAATAGCGAGCACGGGCGATGCGATGCAACGGGATAGTTCGGGGAAACCCGCGGCAGAAGCTAGTTTCTAATAAACACAACATCGAAACTGTGATCAAAGTAATTGAGAAACACCTTATTAATCATAAGGAAGCCCTTGAAAACAATTTATCCCTACTGGTAGCGATAAACGGAAAAAAAATCCAACTATCCCAACCAGTGCGGATCAGTAGGGATATATGGAGCACAAGGTTCCATAATATCCCTACCGGTAGCAATAATTGGAAAAAATCTCCAAGTATCCCTACCAGTGGAGATATACCGGTAGGGATATAAGGAACAGGGGAAAATATCGACCAATACGTACCAAAGATTACAATTAAAAGTTCACCATTTAAATAATAAATACCCCAGCATGTTTTCCATTTTGGTAGCAATTCCGTACAGTGATATATATGAACCATTTCTTGCAACGTGGGCGGATGACATTAAAAACCGCTTAGTGGTGCGCACAACGAAATACCGGCAATTTTGGTGCCCACTTAAAAATATAGAAAGCATCCGTAGGTAGGTCGCTGTAGCAATTATAGTAACGAATCGTTTGTTGCTAGTATTTTTACTGAGTTTTCTTTTGTTTTGTTTTCATTTCGAATGATCAATTTGTGTTGGTTATACCCGGGGAGCAATTCTCGTAATTTTTAGAACGTTCACAGTCTGATCTCAGTCTCGATCTGTCAATAATACCTCTAATTTCTCAACACTTTTGACGAGTTTTTGACATTTGTTTGTCGCCGAGGTGAGACTGCGACTAGATTTTGAACATTTTAAATTATTCAAATTTTTTTCGCGTGTATGACAATGTTCTTTTTCTCAAACATGATTCTAAAGAGCATTATTTTGACAACCTTCTTTGAGATAAATCGAAATTACTATACTGGCTAAATACATGCGAGCAGAGGCCGGCAAAAGTTGTATGAAAATCCATATCTGTCGTGGTTTAGCGGCCAAATAAATTACATAGTAAACTCATATCTGTCGTGTAATTTAAAAATGGAACAATCTTTTACTCCGAAACATGGCAACTAAGGAGGCAACTTATTAAAGGCTTTATTTCAACTTATGTATGTGTGCCTCAGCTTCGCCTCGGCCCACATTTACACGTTCGTCCATCGTTGCATCTTTTGTTGGCCGCTGCAGTAATGTACGTTACTATTTTTGAAATTTAAAGATACCACGAATTGAGTAGTGAGAATGTGGCTGTTTGATGAGTAAGGAAGGAATCGAAAAAGCAAAGGAGTTGCACAATGAAATTTAGTACAACATTATAACACTCATTTGGATTAAATTCTTTATGGTTACTATAACACTGGGTGTTTTAATGTTGGCAATAAGCAAACTGTTTCAGAAACTTTTATAGAGGCTTTATAGCATGTGTGTAGATAAAGTTATTTAACCAGTAGCAGAGATCTATTTCATTCAAATAAACCATCTAATCCAAGCTAAACATGCATGTCGGCTTTCCACAGCTCTTTCACTTTTTAATTTCACCCCCGTTTAATATATTTTACGTATAATAAAACAAAGCAATAACCGTACATCATTTTCTCCCCTTTTTTACACGCCCGAAGAAAATGCACGCGATTTCACTTGTATACTGTTGCTAAAGGCTTGTTTACATTGTGCGAGTTGGATCGCTAGTGATAATAATATGAATGAGGACATAATATAGAAAACTTTGACAAAAACATATTTGGATTCACGCAATCCGAAGTTGGATAAGAATTTAAAACTGAAATTGTGATTTACCTACTTCGTTTCCTTCCATTTTTTTATTCGACATAATTCCATATAAGTAGGTAGATAGATACCTATTCCAAAATAATGAACACAATGTTATTTTAATCTGTATGTCATATGAACTTGTATGAATTTTGTTGAAATTTTGGTCAACCAATACAACGGTTACAGATTTGACAACAGAATCACGTGTCAAAAACATGATTCGATTTTCAAAAACTTCTTAATTCCCATACAAGATACAATTTGCGTCTGAATATAAAATCTAGCGAGTTTTAGTTTTTGACGTATGAATTTACATAATTATACAAACAAAAATGAACGCGAAATTAGTTGCTACATAGGTATCTAAATTACAAAAAGTCACGATGAAACGGCTGTGAAACTATCCAAGGTTCATGTAAAAAAGATCAAAACGGCGGGAGAGCTTTTCAAAGGTGTCGCCGGTGATAAACGAGAAGCAAGTAGAGCTAGCAACTAAAAACGATTTGGCGAGCAGCGAGTGCGGTACGGCGACGAGCGATTACTGGCTGGTATGCGTATGTTCCAAGCGTGAGTCTCTCAGCGAGTGACCTGTCGTCAAGCGAGCGTTGCTGAGCGAGTACTCTCTTTAATAGGTCTTGTCGCTGCGACAACGTGCTACGGTCTCTTTAAAACGTCACACGCTGCCGACAGCGTGCGGTAACGTCACGACGGATGACTGACACGCCGCCGCCGCGCCGGCGGTTGCCAATACGTTCGTTGCCGCTGTCGCACCTGGCGGTTGCAGGCAGTGTGTGAGCGAGACCGCGCCCGTGTATTTACGAACACAACATTCGGCCGTCGTCGGTGACGGACGGCTACACGTCGTCGGTCATTGCGGTTGCCGTGTGGTCAGATAGACCCCAGCGGGACCTCGGGACCTGTTTTGTAAGTTTCTTGAGCAAATCAACAGTTGATAGGTAGTTGGTAGTGGGACAGGTGCCTAACTTGCTAATGTAAGGTTATGTCCAGACACGTAATGTCTTTGTAAATCTTTATTCAATAAATACTAGCACAGTCTGAACACAGCCTTATGGGAAAATACAGGAGACTGCTAACATCTGTGAGTCGCTTTTTTTTCTCGTGTAGCAATAAGGTCATGTAACAGCTTCGGTGAAATTAAGTTAAAAATCGTTACGCTACTGTTACTATTGATACCACGGTTAGTTGGCGGATGGGTTACCAACCATTAGAAACCCTTTAACAAAGATAATCATTAGGCGCTTTTGGCTCTAACCGGCCAATTTACATTTTTTTTTTCTTTTAAATGGCGGCCACGCATAAAACCTATATAAATCGGAAGCTGACATTAATGCAAATAGAAAATATAATAAGACCAAACCCCGTAAGCGTCATGTTTCGGAGATATTAACGTTCAAAATTTATCACGTGACATCCATGTTTTTTAACTTGCGTACATCTTGTTGCATAGATGTTTGCTTACTTTAAACATTCAGAGTGATTATTTGAAACGGCGCGACAGCAGTAACTTGCGCGGTATTGTTATCCAAAATCCGGTTTGTACAAAATATCTGGCTAACCGGAGGTGGTGAAATAGACCATAAAGCTTCCTTGTCCAACTCGGGCTGCGTAACCGATAGTGGGGTGGCGCCCCCTATTCAAACTCTTTTTTACCAAACCCATAACAGTAAATCGGGCATCCTAAAATATTGTTTCTAAAAGGAAGCGGGCACCTATCCACACTAGTTGTGATTTTGGCACCCTGTCCTGGCTTTAGAATCTCATAAATCTCGAAGTTGGCAATATATTTTTAGACTCGACACGAAAACCATATCGATATTAAAATCGAGTTCGCAAATGGTTTTATGAAATTAAAATTTTACTGCTTTACGAACTGAAATCTATTTGCGGGGAAAGTTTTAATGTTTTTCTCGTGATGCATTGGGTAAGTTGGACAAGTACATTTAATGGACCGAGACATGTTTTGTCCTCCTAAAGATGATAATAATATATAATATGTTGTTGTACTGTCACTCCTGGAAGGCGTAGTGTTGGAAGGCCTAACACAAGGTAGACCGACGACCTTGTGAAGGCTGCAGGAACCCGTTGGATGCGACAAGCACAGAACCGGTCGAAGTGGAGGTGCTTGGGGGAGGGCTATGTCCAGCAGTGGACGTCTTTCAGCTGAAATTATGATGATGACTGTTACCCGCACATCCATTAGTGGTAACAATTTAACATTGACAGCGCGCTTATGGCGTTGCAATAAAAGTGATTTTCGTAGGGCAAGTGTAACCACAGATAATGCGGTTGACTGTACCTATTTGACTGTAGTATAGCAACTTATTCTAGGTAGGTACATTATCTTCACACATGGTTATCAAATTAATATTGAAACCGTTTTAATAAAAAAAAATATTGGACATTCACATAATTAAGTACATTATAACTACTAGTGTAGCGGTAACTACAACGCCACATGCGAACAACGCGTCATACTGACGTCACGCAAAATCCTGCATCTCGCAAGCAGAGTTTACCGCGCAACCAATATATATACCTACAACGGCCCAACATGAATCATAGGGCAGTTGCCCGCCAGACACAACACCCGTCTGGTCGGAGGACCCTCCCTTTTCTATGGAGGATGAGGGAACTTTACACCCTGTTCCTCATCCCTCTATAGATGTATTACAAGTACGTAGCTATTGGAGGGTGGGACCAGAGTTCATACAAATCCTGGCATCGTCCATGAAACGTATGTAAGCAGTAATTTTCGGAACTACTGATCCGATTCCGAAAATTCTTTCAGTAATGGAAAGCTACAGTACTGCAGAGTGTCTCAGAATATATTTAATGTAAAAAAAAAAATCGTGCTGGCGAAGTCGCGAGCGGAAGCTAGTCATACCTACACAGGCTACTTCACATAACTCACAAATTTTACAGTCTTATCACACTAATATTATAAAGGAGTAAGTTTGTGAGTGTGTGTGTGTGTGCGTGTGTCTGTTTTACTTATATTTTTGTTACTTCTTCACGCTCAAACGGCTGGACCAATTTTGATAAAATTTTGTAGGGAAGTAGCTGACAACCTGGATTAACATACCTATAGGCTACTTTTTATCCTGATCGACACTTATGCGGGTGAAACCGCGGGGCGCAGCTAGTAATATATAAAGCACATATATAAATCAATAAGCTATAGACGAGCTTAGATTGTAAATAATAAAGCCACAGCCGGTGCTTTCTTGCGTATATTAGAAGGTACCCTAACCTTTAACCAGTGGTTAAACATAACAATAGCTATGACTACTTGATACCATGTTGGGCTTTTAAAACTACGGTCCTTTTAAGTCATACCTGTCCGTAGGTAAAAAAGATAGGTACCTATTGTAGACGGACACCCATAATCAGCCTATAATGTTCCCACTGCTGGGACACAAGCCTCCTCTCTGTAATAGTTGGCCTTAACCGCCACCATGTGGGCCCAGTGCGGGTTGGTGGATACGCAGAAGATTAGGCAAAACAAAGTTCTAAAGAAACACAATATTTTAAAATCGTTTGATGTATTTAACCAAATAACACACTACGAAGACCTCCGCTAATTTGAAAACGATTGTGATTATGAGAAAAAAGGAAGATTTTTTTCGTGTTTAAATGACAAGAAAGTATAATTATTTTCTATATTATTTATTTTATTAAATAATGCATATTTAGAACATTAAGTCTAATACTAAAGTAGTAGGTATATAATAATGGGATCGACCTGAACTAGGATAAGCCCGTCATTATATTCATCATTCTCTGCGATGTTCTCAATTATTTATTTGGAACTGGTGCAGCAGCAGTGTCCTTCTTCCGAGTTAGGTTTTTTTGCACTCATTGGGAGACCTTCTAATCCCCAAAAAATTATAGACAACGTGATACGCAGCCGCAAAAATGTAAACAAATATTACACGTTTCCGCTCACTCCCGGTCCCCGCTAACTTCATGGCCCAAACATTGTGGTATTCACCCAACGCAACAGAACGCTCCCATGACAGAGGTCTCAAAATTACTACGCACTTAGCGTAAGTTACACTAAATTGAGTTTAGGGCCTAACTTAGGGGCCGCCTTTAGTCGGTTATGGAATGGTGCCAAGTTGATAAATAAAGATGTTTTATTGCTGGACTCCTGGTTTCAGGGTTATTGAAATATCTGTTATTGTGCCTCTAAAATTTTGTTGTTTGTGTGAGTATTGGGTGGAAAAATTAACCTTTTGACCGCCACAGTCATGTATAGATAACAAACCAAAATGTGGCCAGGACGTCCACAGTCACAAGTTCACGACTGCAGGACAGACTTTTGTAGGTAATTCGTAGCTTGGCGCCGTGGCGATCAAAAGGTTAATTTAGATAAGTATCTACATAAATAGGTACATCGGTTTTTTATAGAATTTGACAAAGTTAGTTAGCTTGTGTAGGAAAGCTCTGTGTTTTTTGTAATTGAGTAGTATTACGTTCCGTTTTAAATAGGTCAGTGAAAAAGACACAACAGAGGATTTCAATACTTATCTAACGTATCGAATTCCCCAAAATATTTGTCAATAAATATAGGTAATTTATTGGAAATAAAGGCGGCCAAATGCGAGTTGTACTCCCCACACGAAGGTTTTCGTACCACCGTTCCATATTTTACACTACATATTAATTAAAAATATCTACTGATGTAAAAAAAACAGCTAAAATCGCTGTAAAAACACGTTTTTCTACGGGGATTTGTATACCCCCTAAAATTTTTATTTTTATTCTAATTGTTGTGATAGCGGCCATAGCAGTGTCAAAGTCAAAGTGAAAGCATTTATTTCAAACAGGCACATAAAAGGCACTTTTGAACGTCAAAAATTATCTTAAAATAGAATTGATTCTAGTCGCCCATTCCAAAAGGTAGTTTTCGTATGGAGAAGAACGGGCAAGAAACTCCACCGTTACTCTTTTAAAATGTTTAGGTACAATATTTTGCATGGGTACATTAATTATATAATAACATGTGAGGACGATGCACCTACAATAAAATTACTATACCACAATAGGTAAAAGAATTAAAAACGAAACCATGACATATAAATTAATTATCTGATAGATACATGGTGCTCACATATTTACAAACATGGTACAAGCAAAACGATTTTAATTAAAAAACAAAATACAAGTAATAAGTCAGGGTGTGAGTAATAAATGTAAAAAAAAAGAATAAAAAAATTTACAATTAAATTAGCAACCAGTTTGATTTTGTCTAGACTCTAGATTGTCCTATGGAGCAGGACCAGCATGTTTCCAAGCGTTCTTATCTTGGATATAATCTTCTAATTTATAGTATGCTTGTTTACAAAGTGTACGTTTAATGTGAGTTTTAAAATTTCTTTCATTTAATTGCAATATATCACAAGGTATTTTATTGTAACATTTAACACAGTACCCCATAAAAGATGTATGTACTTTGGCTAATCTGAAAAATGGTTGATGTATTTTATCTTTATTTCTTGTATTAAAGTTATGTCTATCGCTTATTTTATTAAAAAGATGTAGATTTTTTCTTACATACATAATATTTTCATAAATGAACTGGCAAGGTACCGTCATAATGTCAATCCTTTTAAATAGTTCCCTGAGAGATTCGCGGCGACGTAGATTATAAATGGCTCTGACAGCTCTCTTTTGCAAAATAAAGATGGATTCAATGTCAGCAGCTCGACCCCATAGTAAAATGCCGTGCCCCATAGTAAAGTGTCTACACACTTTCATTCTGTGAAACTCAAGTGTCTACCTATTACGTTTCAAAAGATACAGAGCCCTATGACGGCCGGACGGCCGGACAGCCTAAACCTTATGGAAGCCTAAAAAATATCGGAGAATTCAATATTCCTACAACAACAAAAAAAAAAAACAAATAAATAGTGCAAACCTCAATAACAATTTAAGAAAAACCAATAACTAAAAAAACGAATCTAAACACCATTCGACAAAATGAAAGTCAAAAACAATCCGACACAAGTAATTCCTTTGCGAAAGTTGCCACAATATTTTATTATAAATTGTTTATT
Organism: Amphipoea lucens; assembly: GCA_947508005.1. Lineage (NCBI taxonomy): Eukaryota > Metazoa > Arthropoda > Insecta > Lepidoptera > Noctuidae > Amphipoea > Amphipoea lucens. The sequence goes on from OX382371.1 coordinate 5,058,289, forward strand.
TTTCACCGAGGGCAACAGCGCAGCGTAAACAGAAAATGTGGCCAAAGGTCTGAGAGAAATTAAAAAGTTTTAATTGAATATTAGCCAGCTGAGCGGTTATGGAAAGTTACTTTCTTCATTAGAGCCGCTCGCTCACTGTGTTAAAACTTGCCCAAGATTGAAGTTTTACCGAAAATATACGCGTTGTTAAAAAAAAAATTGAAGGATCAAAAGTTCTGCCAAAGGGAAGTCTGCAGGGTGGAAATGGTGTTGTTGTGCAGTTTTCATAGGCATGAAAACTAACTAACTCGTTCGATGTCCACCGCGCACAGCATGGATGGAAAGCAGCAGATGAAGTAATTTTTTACTCCATTGGTATAATTGCCGAATGCGTTCCAGTGTGAGGATAAATAAATAAGATTATCATTTATATTTGGATAATACAAGAAAACATATTTTGTTCACAAGAAGATTATTAAAATTCTGCTCTTAAATCTATATTGACTGGGCCCAAGATTTGGCCAGGAGTTTGGCGCCTTCAGTGACATCCATCAGTTCCTGTAACGTTCAGACAAGACTCAATCGACACGATATACGAGTAAAGTGTCCCATCGTTTGTGGAATGGTTTTTGGGATGCATGAAGAAGCCTCCCCGTGTAGCGCAGTTTGTTCCACCAGTTACTCAACTGAACCGAGCGCTCGGCGCATCCTGGGCAGTCACACCCAACATCTTATTTGACTGGCCAATTCTTCCCTTGCGGTGGTAGGGCTAACGCCCGCCTGGTTTGCGACCACCCTCCCACCGGAGTTCGGCGTCAAGCAGCCTGCTGTGTTTCGTCGATGCGTGGGAGTTCCAGTGCCTTAGGCATCTTCTGGGCACGCTCGTTCGATCATAGACCTCATCCAACGCTTTCCATCAGGCGTGATCGAGGTCAAGAGCGGGCCCATTCAGCAATAAAAAAAAAAAAAAAAAAAAAAAAACTATGGACTTCAGGTCGGAGTCATCTATACATATAATAAAATCGTAGGAAAGTCAAAACGGTACATTGAATATTTTTTTTAAAGAATACTTGGGGCGTGATCTACAATCGATATCGAAGCCAAAAATATAGTTTTTAGAATTTTTGTCTGTTTGTCTGTTTGTCTGTATGTCCGGGATAAACTCAAAAAGTACTGCATGGATTTACTTCAAATTTTGCATGAATATTACTAAGAGGTCGGGTCAACATATAGGCTACATATTATCACGCTATCACCTATGGGGGAGGAGCTGTGAATCTTTATTTTTCTTACGCATTCTGTGACAGCGTGTAATCTAACGACGGTTATTTAAATGTTGTTTTTCAGTAAGCCATGCTATTATCTAGCTTTACACTATAAAATCTACGCCATTTAAGTAACTTGGGCAGAAAAAACATAGTTAAGTAAATGAATTTTAGTAGTATAAAGAAAATTTTGAAGCAGCGCCATCTATGAGATTTCATAAAAATCAAATCAAGTTACATGTTGACACTTTTTGGAAATTAATAATTTAAATTTGATCATGTTGGCGAGGTTAGTAGTTAGTTATTCTTAAAATTCATAGATGGCAATGTGCATTTTCTTCATAAAAAATGTATCGTATAGTTCGTTTTGACAAATTCAAGTTCCAACAAAACCCTTAAAATCTTGAACAGAGTTGAGAACGACAATTAAAAAAAAATGCGGTGTTAAGTATTACAAAAAAGTTATGTTTCTACTGGAGACGAAGTCGGAGTAACTGATGAACGCGTGCTGAACACCTGTCTCAGTTCACTTCAAGATGTGGTCATTTCTATCGGCGGCAATCCACTGATCGAATATGGGTTACCAGCTCCCCAATCATCACCGCATCAAGACCGTGTAAATCGGGAGTATAACGCTGAGACAAATTACGATCCGGGCGAAATGACCATGTCGCTTTGTTCTCTTCAGAGCAAAAACAAAATGACACCATCCTTGAAAGCGTTGGGAAAAAACCAGGGTCAAACGTTTTTCTTGGAATGCGTCTGGTGGAACAGGAAAAACATTTGTTACCACTTGCATACTTGCAGAGGTTAGCAGGCAAGGCAAAATTGCTATTGCTGTAGCGTCGTCGGGAATCGCTGCCACACTGCTTCCGAGTGGCAAGACAGCACATGCCATGTTTAAAATTCCTATCGATCTAGAGAGCGCCGAAACGCCTGTTTGTGGTGTGTCACGTAACAGCGATAAGGGACACGTGCTCAAGGATTGCTCTTTGATCGTATGGGATGAGTGTACGATGGCCAATAGGAAGGCAGTTGAGGCCGTGGACGGAACCCTGCAGGACATCCGCAGGAACGAACATTTGATGCGTCGTATCACAGCTGTTCTGTTCAGTAGCGATTTCCAGCAAACGCTTCCCGTGGTGACACGGGGATCGAGGGCTGACGAGGTGAATGCTTCGTTGAAACTATCTTTGTTGTGGTCACGAGTTCGTACGCTGCGCTTGACCATTAATATGAGAGCTCGGCTCGGCGGCAATGCACGTGCTCAAGAATTCTCCAATGTCCTTCTAAATCTTGGCGAAGGCACTCTACCAGAAGAGAGAGGTGGACAGGTGGTGCTTCCAGTCTCTCGGTAGAGTGGTATCCAGCTTAGAAGAACTCATTTGCTGTGTGTACGGGGACATCAGTCGCAGGCGCGGTCGCAGCCCAAGATTTTGGGGGGGGTCATCATGGGTGCCGAGGAATATAATATTTTAGGGGGGCACATTTTCTCGTTGGTCTAGTGGTCACAAGCGTTACTGCTGAGAATGAGGTCCTAGCAGGGTTCGATTCCTAGGTCGGGTAAAAGGGTTTTTCCATCAGAAATTTCTCAGAAGCAGCTTGGAGTCTGGATTTGTGCCCGGTTGGCGGCAGTAGGTTCGCTCTCTATGACATTTCACTTAATAATTGGGGAAATGTGCGTGTAAGTACTATATGAAGGTACACCCCTGCCCAACCCTTTGGCGATTAAAGGCGTGATGATATGTTGAGGTTCATGTACATCTCCAGCTCCACATTACTTGTGCTATTCAGGGACGCAGCTTTTAAATAGGGGGGTGGTACTTAAATGCTGCCAAATTGGTCGTATTTATAAGAACGGTAAATTGTGTAGGGTGGGGAGAGCGAGCGAAGCGAGCTCGAAAATTTTAACAATCCGCCTCTGTTGATTCGGTGTTTAGTTTTATATTTTCAAGTAAAAATAGGAGTTACATTGTCGACTTATGCAGGCAACTTCAAGCAGCTATCAGAATTTAAAATTCAAGAGCGAGCGAAGCGAGCTCGAAAATTTTGCACACTCTCGGATAGGTTCGATTTTCTTTCGATCATTCTCAAAGGACTAGGAATTACTTTATCGAATTATGACGATAAGCTTAAACTCGTTTTACAGCAGTTTAGGTTTTGGAATCTAGCCTTAGGGGCCGTCTCCACGAGCGAGAGAATCGCAGCGATAGTCTCGCCGTGCCATCAAATTTTCGCCGTCATGATGTCGCCGTGTGGAGACACGTCATACGCCTTTCAACCTTACGTAAGAGCGGGGTGCCCAATAACCCGAGTTTGCTTCGTTCGCTCTTGAATCCTGGATTCTATATTTTTATATCAGACTTTTTAAAGGAAAATATTTATTAGGCGCGTTAAAAAACCCACTGTCATTTCATGGTTTTAACTTTTTACTTCAGTCGGCAGACCCATGTCTGCCGATGTTCTTAATGTTTTTGAATATGCCAATCGGGGTTTTCGTGGCTCAAGTACAGTTTTAAGTTAGTAAGGCAAGTAAATCATTCAGACTCTTGACAGCTTGAATGATTTTGGGGGGGGTCATGACCCCCACGACCCCCCCCCCCTCGGACCGCGCATGATCAGTCGTATACTGCACCAGCAGAATTCTTGGGTGTGTGAGCGGGCCATTTTGACGTCCAAAAATGATCAGGCTGCAGCAATTAACGAATGCATTCTCTCGGAAATTGAGGGGAATGAAGTGGTCTACACCTCGATAAACACTGTTGTCGAGCAAGATGACGCCACACATTATCCCGTGGAATTTCTGAACTCCCTGTCAGCAAGTGGACTTCCAGCGCATACCATCAAGCTGAAGGTCGGTGTCCCGATTATGCTTCTTCGGAACCTATCTCCTCTGAAGTTGTGGAACGGGACCCACCCTAAAGTCATTTCGCTCTACAGACACACCATTGAGGCGGAAATTCTTACGGGTTGTGGCGTTGGCGAGGCAGTATTTATACCACGCATTCCCCTCATACCTCATATCTTCCCGTTCCAGTTCAAGCGCGTACAGTTCCCCGTGAGTGTTTGCTTCGCGATAACCATCAATAGAGGCAGACACTGAGGGCAGCGGGTGTCGACCTCAGGACGAGTTGCTTCTCACACGGACAACTGTACGTCGCTTGCTCCCGCGTCACCAGTCCTGACTCTCTTTACATTTTGGCTCCTGGCAGCATAACTACCAACGTTGTTTATAGGGAAGTGTTTTAAGGTATGATGCCTTTGTACGTATTTTTACTCTTTTGTGTCCTGGAATGTATTCCTGCATTGTTTTCTCTATTTCCTTCAGTCACATCCCCCACCCCACACTGAACTCAGCAGGACTCCCATATAAATCTCTTCACTTGCTTCGCTTGCAAAAAAAACTTATATTTTAATGCTATTTTAAAAGTTGTTTACTTATAATGCTATAGCGACACTGGCATCTTAGGTATTTTTGGTGCTGTAGAGCCTTCAGGCAGACGACGTCGCGGGCAGCAGCTAGTCTATAATAATAATAAATTTATTTCAGAAAAACACATTTAAGGTTCACAAAAACAATGTTCCAAGTAAAAATGAGCATTACAAAAATAGTAGATTGTTATGCAAGGGTCGAAAGGAATCAATTCCTATACGAGGCATTTAGACGCCCGAGCGCAGCGAGGGCGGCTATAGCCCGAGTAGGAATTGATGACTGTCACCCGTGTTAAACACTCTACTTTTCATTTCGAATATAAGGAAAGTAAAAAGTAGTCGTTTTTCTAAAATATTTATTGATAACAATAACATGCAAAGTTTTTGAATTTTGGTACAGCTTACAGGGTTAGTATCCCGCCAAATAATACGATTGTCTTTTTTTATTTTAAATATGGAACACACCGCGTCATCGCCGTGGGCTGTCCCGCATAATAGGTTTTTTTTTTTTTAAATTCACTCTGGCTGTTTATACACTCACAAGACTGCAGCATTTTTCTTAATTTATGTAAAAAATTTCGTAGCTGACTACAGTTCTATTTTTAAAATTCATTCCCACCCTAAAGAGGGAAGTAATTACTATGAGTCTTTCCCGCCCTGTAGTGGGAAGCAGCGTCTTCCATCCGCTATTTGGATCAAACAAACACTACTTTCCGAGTATGAGAAATGAAAAAGTGTATTGTTGGTGCCTGTACTAATGAAAGAAAATCATTGTATCACAGACACCAGCGCCTTCCAAGACAGGTTACATAATAAAATTAAAATTCGAATGTACTATATAAAGTGAACTCTTAAAAAATATAATGCGGTAATAAAATAAACAGTAAATTAAAATTAAAATTAAGCTACTTATTTACTTATGTTTCATTTTGTGCGTGTACGTGCACGAGAGTGCACAGGTGAGTGATTCTGTATGTGTGATTGTATATGTGAGTGTGTGAGTGAGTGCATGTGTGAGTGTATGTATGCGTCTGTTTTTTTCAAATACGTCTATTGGATTGGTTTGAGAAGATCTTCAGTCTCCCGGTAATTTAACTTTAGTAAGAGGATTTGTAATTCTTTTTTGCACTTGTTTTTTGTTAAGTTGTGTATGTATACCAGGGGCGTAGCTACCGCCGTATCTGCCGTATCAATTATACGGGGCCCCCTGGCCACGGGGGCCCCCAACGTGCGTAAGCAAAATATTATAAAAACTCCAATTTTTATTTTTTATTTCACAAATGACAAAAGTCAAAAAAAGCAAATCTACAAATGATTTAATAAATCAGTTTGCCGAAAAAAAGGCAAGGAGAGTGTATATTTAATTTGAATTGTTTGTAAAATTTTTGGAAAAAGTGACAGCCAGGTAATAATTATGGTGAATAAAGATTTCTTTTAATTTTATGCAAACTTTTTTTTTTGTGAGAAATCTTTACCCTTCCTAAGGGCCCCCAAACAAATTTTTATACGGGGCCCCGCCAAGGCACGCTACGCCACTGATGTATACTATTTTGTTAATACGGTTGTAGAGACGAGAACTATTTATGGTTTTCCACCTGAGCAGGTTCTCCTTGCTAACCTGCTTAGAAACTTCCAGATTAGCCCAGGCAACTCATGCCCAAGTGGAATATTTTCAGCAGGTAAGAAACAAATAAGATGGGCAGGGAGCACGGAAGAAAGAAGCCATACCGCAGCGTCAGTCTTTCTTCAGACCGTTCACCAATGAGTGAGAGGACACACTTTATGAAGCGTTTCAGCGTTTGTGCGGCACAAGGATGTTATCGTGCAAAGGGAACAGTTTCAATCAATGTAAATAAGTGGTTCAATGTCGGATACTTCCATACTGAACGTTCTTACTTACTTACACTCGTATTCCTGACTGTTTTATTCTTCAAAGTATTTTCAAGAAAAAAATCTCACTATGAGTAGGTACTCGAAATATCGTTAGTTTAAAAATACTAGGTATATGATTCATTAGTTCAACGACCTACAATTTCGTGAAATCTGGCACCCACACGACGTCAATATTTATCTTCAAATCTAACATCATTGTCATAAAAGGACCGTATCAACTATTATCATAAAAGTGGTCAACCACAATGCAGTTTTTAAGTGCCCTTATCAGCTAAAGGCGTTTTCTATAAATACGGGGCACCAAGGTTTATGCAAACACTACGGGAAAAACGTGGTGCGCTTATCATTTCAAGGGAACACCGAAATATTACGGCAGGTCAGTTAAGTTAATTATGTTTTTTTTTCTACGGCTGTTATTGAGTTTCTTATTGTGTTTTCTGGTACCTAGGAAATTGATTAATTAACCCTTCCTCGCCCGTAAATGTAAAGGGTAAGTGTTATACAAACAGAGCCATTTTCTGGTCGAAGGTTTATAAATATATGACGGCCATTAGCAAAAGAAGAACTCAGTCATAGTGAGCTGGATTTGTTGAAATACTTATTGTACACTAGTATTTAAATAACGTATGAAACAATTGTGTTTATTTATTAACTGTGCACAATGTACCTACTGTTGATATTACAATAAACAGACCGCCAGTAACTATCACAATACCTCCCGTACTAATTGATATGGTATTTATAATACTTTATGGGGAAAATATGAAATAAAAATCCCTACAATAAATTATGAATGTCATCCAATCACAGGGTAATTATAACTCTGAGTGGTATGAATAATCATGGTCATAATGACTGTTGTCATATCCTTTCGAGATAATTTTAACAATGTAATTATTACAAAATATTTAACCCAAATTAAATACCATAAAATATGCAAACATGAGGTTGTCCCGTTCAGTCTGTTCAGTCATAAACATGTCATCATAATCAGCCTACAATGTTCCCACTGCTGGGACACAGGCCTCCTCTCGGTGAGAGGTCTGTTCAGTACTAGAAACTAAAAATGTAGGTACTGAAGTAATTTCTATTATAATTTGCAGAAGTCATTATTATCATCTGCCTTTTTCCAAGTACGTATGATGGGGACGATGGGGTCGGCTTCCAGACTAACTGAATGCAGTTCAATATACATTGCCATTTAAATTTCTATATTCCAAAAAAAACTACTTTTAAGAAGTACTTTTCATCACTATAAACAAATAAAAAACGCGGATATAGCCACGTGCCCATTTTGTAAAAATAATAATAAATGCAAGAGATGAAGCATTATGGTACCAAGGCCTAACGATAACGCAAGGTCATCGAAGTGTGCCACAATGTCAAATTATGACAATGATAAGATATCGGAAAATATCGATTAGATATTATTAGAGCTCCGTTTTTGAATATATGCCAGCTGATGTAATAAATAGTAAACAGAACGCGAATTCAGGCAATGCACAATGGTTAGTCGTATGACCCTAGCCCTGATTCACAGCCATACGACAGGCTATCGTATCGAAAACCTGACATTTCAATAACCTGATTTGACTTGCCCTCAATAGCAAATAGCTGTTGAAAGAATAGCGGGCGTCTATTTAATTTAAACTGACAAAATTTTCGGGTTTTGGACTTGTGAACAGCGTTTAGAAGACTCCTACGATAACAACGATTAATGTTCGATACGATACGGAAGCGTATCGAGTGTTTGTGAATAGCTATGCAGATGTATGAACGTAAACGAAACAAAGGAGTATGTAAGGATCACAGCAGGTGGCGGTCTGTAGTTCCTACCTACTCATTTAGGAAAAACGTGAGAGTTTGTGTCATATGTATAGGAAATCGTATCAGTTCAGTTCAGTTTATTTATTCATAATTATTAAAATTACATGTCAATAAACAAAAAGCAGACAAATACTCAACTTATAATTAAATCAGTTACATGTTACATGTCAATAAACAAAAAGCAGACAAATACTCAAATTATAATTAAATCAGTTACCTAAATAAAACCATTCTTTTAGGTCATATAATACCTGGTCGGTTAACCAGCCTTTAAGTTTTGCTTTGAAAGCATTGTCAGACGTCGCGTTTACAACTTCATCTGGTAGCCGATTGTATACCGATGGACCCATGATATGAATCAACTTTCCAGATTTAGACAGGGTGTGTGGACAGCCAGCTAATTTATCTCTACCACGAGTACAGTAGTTATGCCTATCTCCGCGTTTATTGTATTCGTTTAAATTCTGCCTAACGTATACTGCCACCTGTAATATCTTAAGATTAACTCCAAGATTAACTTTGTTATTATTCAAACAGCATAATGGCCCGGATCCTCGACGGAAAAACTTTAGCTGCAACGGTGAGGGATGAAATAAAGGAGAAAATTGAAAACTGGCGAAACCTTGGTAACAGAGCACCCTTTCTTCTATGCATTTTAGTAGAAGGAGACCCGGCCAGCGAGACATACGTTAACAACAATATCAAGGCCGCAAAAAATATAGGCATCAATGCTGAAGTGATCAGATTTGACAGTACAATAACAGAGGAAAGGCTTATCGATCAGATACAAGTCTTCAACGCTAGTAGTGCTGTCGATGGTATCCTGATTCAGTTGCCAGTACCTGAGACTATGAGTGAGAGGAAAGTGTGCAATGCGGTCGCTCCTGAGAAGGATGTCGACGGATTCCATATTGTGAACATTGGACAGCTCTGTGTTGATATGCCATCGTTCGTGCCTGCCACTGCTTTAGCTGTTATTGAAATTCTGAAAAGGTCAGTGTTTTTTCTGAATAAAAGCAAAGGCTATACAACTATTAAGACAATTATTAATGCTGAATTTAAACTTGATACAGATTTCGCAACTTTCTACATTTTCAGATTCGAAATCGAAACGTTCGGACGCAACGCAGTAGTAGTTAGCCGATCGAAGAATATAGGTCTGCCAATTGCTATGATACTACATAGCGACAAGAGACATGAGAACGGACTTGGAATGGACGCGACTGTTACAATCTGCCATCGTTACACGCCAACAGAGCAATTAAAAGTCTTTTGTCAGAATGCTGATATTATTATCACAGCTACAGGTAACTCCAGATATTATGTATGTCACCCTTAGGCTAGGTGGAGCGACGATCTTCGAGGATTTGTTACAAATGGATAGATGAGAGGGGCCGAGAATATAGCTCGGAAGCGTGCAATTGGGAGATGAGAGTTGTATATGCAGAAGTTTTACTTACTCCAATAATTATGCTGAAGATAATGTATGGTCGAACAAGCTATTTGGTATACAGCCAAAAATATTCATCTTTCCACTACACAGCCAATATTTTGTTTTATTTTGTGCGTTATAACTTTTTCAGCTTATGGCATCCTTAATTAAATAGAGTGGTATAAAAGAATTAACTGCCTCAGCACATCATTGTTTAAAAGTAGTTGCAAGTTAGCTGACTTTATACCAAATAGCTTGTTCGACACTACTAAGCTACGATTGTGTCTATCTTTAGACTAAGAAAAAAAAGTTAAAATACCAGGCAACAGAATTTGAGAGATTTCTGGAATATTTTCCCAAATTCTGTTAGCAATTTGAAGTTCAAAGTTTGTTACAAATATTCCTGTTATTGTTTGTCTCAGGTATTCCAAAACTGATTAAAGCAGACATGATCAAGCCTGGCGCTACCGTCATTGATGTTGGCATGACTAGAGTTACTGATGAAAATGGAAACTCCAAGTTCGTTGGAGATGTTGATTATGATGGTAAGCGATTTTTTTATTCATTTATCATTTTCAATTTGCACATTGGCCCTTATACATAGGACCCATCGATATACGCGACAGCGTTTCTAATAATTTGATATCTTTTGCACCCAATCTTTTAAATCTTTTGCTATATAATCGATGTTTTTCGCTCGTCGTTTTCGTTTCTCTTCTAAATCTTTCGTATCACTATAACAATCTATGAAACTTTGTACAGGATTTTCTACTTTGTTTAATTTTACTGTTGTTTTTTTTATGTTTTGGAATGTTTGTGATTCCTTTGCGAGTCCCAATATTTTTTTTCTGCCTCTCTTTCTTTTTTATTAGTAAGTATTTATTTTGTCCGAATTTTTGTTCTTACATTTGTTTATTTTATTCTAACAGAGGTAGTCAAAGTCGCTGGTGCCGTGACCCCAGTTCCCGGTGGCGTGGGTCCGATGACAGTTGCTATGTTAATGCACAACACATTCGAAGCTGCAAAGCAACTGCGAGAGAAAGCAAAACCTGAGGAGTTTGAAGGCTTTTTCTAATTTTTATTTTATTTCAAGGTTACTTAAAACCAAGAAATACTTAGGTACCTAAGTGTATTGGTGTTTCCACAAAAAATGCTACTTTTTTGCCTATGCACTTTACACATCTACCATTCTTTGTCTATGGTCGTTTCTTGTTCGTATTATTAAAATTAACTTTAATCTGAACAAAACGGTAACACTATCGTGGATGCGTGAAAATATTATTTAATTTGGAAATTAATATATTGTAAAAGAATATCTAAATCGGAATATCTTATACCTACTGAACTTATCTCAAAATTAAAATGTGCCCGTAATATGACGTACTGTTTAATTTATTTAGTAATTATTTGTTGTTAAATGCAATTATGCAAGTAGGTATTTAATATCTATAATAATATATTATTTCCATGTACATAAAACTTTTTTCATTTGCCATTAACATTGCCTTTTCTGAGAACATAATGTCACTTAACATTTCATTCAGTTAATAAGTTAGTGAACACTGATACCGACTGAATTTGTGGTCAGCGCGCTATGGAGCGGGCTATGCTCGGAGATTTATTGAAAGTTATGATCAGAAATGAAATTATCCAGAAAAGAACTGGAGTTCCTCGAAGGACCGCCACCGGCCGGTGGGGCGAACGTGTCCTAGAAGAAGACGAATGCCCCCCAGCTAAATGGAACGACGACCTTAAAAAGATGACTGGGACAGATTGGAAGACGGAAGCGGTGAACAAGTCGTTATGGCGCAGCTTGGGAGAGGCCTTTCTCCAGCAGTGGAAGCAGAAACAGCAGCAGCAGCAGCTGGTGGTAGCAGTAGAGGTGGTGGTGGTGGTGGTGGCTGCGGTGGTGGTAGGATCTGCTGAATAAGTTTGGATCATCAAAATATTAGTGCAAAAATTTGCCAACAGCCAAGTAATTTGATTGGCTGTTGTTATTTCTGTACGCCAATCACAGAAGTTATATCTGACAATCGTGCGTCTTTTTTTTATGGATGGGAAATCATCAAATGACTCCTCCCGCTCTGGGTGGAGCGGAAGGGAGTGTCAGACTCTTACTGACTAAAACCCACCCGTGTACCTTCATTAGCCCTTTAGGTATGTTCCGGGGTAGCGGTAACCCTTTCGGACAATCCCGCTACCCTGGCAGGCTTCGGCCGTGTTACCTTCTACGTTTGATAATTTAACGAGTAGTTTTCAGTTATCACTTGATTATTGAGCACACTTACAAACGCATTATAATAGTCTCTTAACTTATCTAACCTTTTCATCCTGTAAGTGTCAACAATTAACGCAACCTTGAGATTACTTAGCTTAACTGATTCCACGATTGGTAACAACTTCTTTCTTGGAATCAACCCACGAGTGCATTTTTAACATAATTTTCTGTGCTTGCAGCATATCACCTAACTAATATTGTGAGCAGCCCCAATGCACTTTTAAAATACCTACCTACGTCGTACCTAATTGCAGTTTATATAAATATACTGGGCGTGAAAGTTTGTGTAAGCATTCTGCTAATTGTAGGTGATCATCAAACCAAAGGATTACGTAATCACTTACACCTAACAGTAAGTTTTTTTTTAATTCATCATCTTTTTCTTATCTATATTATTTATTCTTATGCCTTATCCTAATTAATTTAGGCCCGGTGCCGGAATATCTTTTACTCATGCATCTCTAACAGCAGTCATCACAGCATTGCCTTCCTTTCTAGAATCCACACATCTATTTAAAATTCGTCTATCGTTTCGTTGGTATATCTCTACTCTTATTGCAAACCAGACGCATACTCAAAACTTTCGCACGTCATGTCCTTCATCTCTCCTTGTCATATACCTGGATGAGAATTGCTGAGAATCAAGTGTAATGGCGTGTGATGGAGAGGCCCATGCTGATGATGGCGATGTGCTTATACCAAGGTAACCAATATGCAACTAAATCCGTGGTACTTTTAAAGTCGCTAAGATACACGAAAAACTTAGTGAAAACTGCTTGCGCTGGTACGGATATGTGATGAGGCGACATGATGAAAAAAGAGGCCGTGGACGACCACCAATAACTTGGCTACGAATGATGATGATATGATAGCGAACAACACAACAAAAGACACAACCAACAACCGTACGGTGTGGCGTAGAAGTACTAGGAGAGCTGACCACAAATAAATTGTAATAATAGCCAAGAGAAAGAGAGAATCAATATACAGCTAAAAGGCAAAAAGGTTAGAAATGAAGCATTCCATGACCTTTTGATAAGGCAAGGTCGTCGATATGATGTGTCACAATATCAGATTATGATATGATATCTATAAATAGATTAGTAGATAATTAATCGAGAGATAGATAGTTTCAACAGTGACAATGATGTCAGCTGATAACAAACAAGTGCTTAGATAACACATATTATTGGTTGGTTTGAATGCATATAAGCAGTTTTTTTCTGAGGTTTTGCTAGTTCATTATATTTTTAACACGCTTATAATTAGTTTCACGTATCTGACTATGGAGGCAGGAGGTGGATAGTTGAACTCTTCAGCGGCTACTAGTAAACCCCTTTTTTTTTAAACCACACGGTGTCCTGCTGCTACCTTTAGCCGGGATGCTGGAGTGCTTGCGCATTTCGTCACGCTCCCCCGGCCAGGTGTTGGCCCGCATGAATCCATGCGGACCCCGTCACCCTCAGCGGCCGCAAACGGCCACCATTCCTCTAGAGAGCGAGTTTGGGATCATGTGATTGGTTTCGAGGGTTTGATGATAGAGCCAGGAGGTGGATAGTGGAACTCTTTAGGAGGCTACTTTTAAACCCCTCGAGTTATAACTTCGTTGACTTTATACGTATTAACTTAATGAAGAATATGCTAGACGCAAAAGTTAAAAATTCAAAAAGCGTGGAGCGCATTGATGTGCTGGCGTCTGTACATCTATTTCAATATGAACAAAGGTGTTTTATCACACTTCTACAATTCTGCATACTCCAACTGAAGTGTGTCCTTCAGCATTCGAGGTACTCCCGTCGTCTTTTATTGATATCCCTTTACGTAGGTACAGCAATATTGATGTATAGTGGTTGCTTGGCCCTTGCGCAGATGTTCTGCTCGCGAGGTTTCTTGTTGTCTTAAATCGCGCTTTTAGTTTTTTGAAACCATTTTAGAATTGAATCCACTTTGCAACAACCCAATCTGCTGAAAAATCACACTAAAAATAAATTCAAGAGGAGTAATATAATAGTAACTTACGTAATATTATGAAATATTACAGAACATTTTGTTCCGTTATATTTAAACACGGTAAATATTATAATAATGTTTAATACGCGTATAACAGACAATATGCGGTGTATAGTAACAGACAAGATAACATAAGGCTTTACCTACATACAACTTAGTAGGTAGAATTTCCAAAGATTTCAACTGAGACAGTACTGTAGCAAGATGGCTGTTATGGACACCCTGATATCCTAGTCAACTAATAAGTTTACAATGAAGCTAACCTAATCAACATCTCCGTTTTCATTAGGTAAATATCTCTATGCTTAAAAATGGATGTGCTTAACGTTAGCAGCCCGCGAAACTAACCCCTAAGACTTTCTAAGATTTTCAAAGTAAGTCTAAGTTTTGCTTCTGTATGCACGCTTGGTTTGGGGAGTAAGCTGGCGAACGCGTTACGAAAAGTGTGATCGGGCGAGGCGAACGGAAGTTGAGTGGGGGATATAAGCAAGAGAAAGCAGTGCGCGTGCACATTTTCTTTCTCTCTTCCTCTCATAGCCAAATACGTTTCAAGTTTCACTTCAGTCATAGCACACTCGGTTTTTTTTTTGTAAGCGTAGGTGTTTGAAATAGAATAGGTACAGAGACCGCTATATTTTGCCGTTAACGGCGTACAAATATCAAGTAGGTAGGCATACTTACAAAACCCTTTAAAAAAATCTGAAAATTCTTCAGTGCCATTTTAGATTCTCGTGTCGTCCCAATACATTCACAGCCTAAATACACTCGAAACAAGATGTTTTTATTGCGTATAACTAATTACAATAATTTAATTATCAGCAACGTCGAGACATTGACATAACGCGTTATCTTATGACCCCTGCGTCACGGAACACACCCACGTACGTCATTTTATAGTTTAATCTTTTTAGGGTTTAGGTATGCGAAATGATAACAGCCAGACGGGTCCATCGAAGGTACAGCTACTCTTGCCGCGGACGATTCTTGAATGGGTGACCACCACGTTAAACCGTTGATCCCGGCTGCTGAGGTCAGACAGGCAGTCGTTGCATGCAAAATCCTAGTATTCAGCTGCATCCGGTAAGACTGGAAGCCGACCCCAACATAGGACAGTTGGGAAATAACTAGGCAAATTGTTTGGTACAAAATTTTTGTGTAGTACATTTATGTGAGTGTTTTTTTATTGAACGATGCATGATTTATGGCTGCTAGGATGGAACCGATTCCAAATAAGTAGGGATAAGGGCGGGAAGATGAACCTTCAAAACTTAATTTAGTTTTTATGCGGGAATTCAGGATATGTACGAATATTATAGCATATATCTCAACTAAAGTTCCTGAGGTCACGAGGTTTTTAGGGCTTGAAATAGCTGGTAGAGGTCATAATTTTATAACATGTGAATTTTACCAAGCCTATTGGACCGTAACGGATGCCTCCTTATTGTGCGTCGTTTATTGTTTTGTCTTACGCCACAATAAAAAACCATTCCCGAATATGACGCCGATACAGAAATATATTTTTATCATCTGGGTATGTCGTAGCTATTGAAAACATGTTTATGTTATTGCTTTCAAAAACAAAATATCGTCACTTATTTTTCTTTTAAACAGCTTCCACAAAAATATCTCACTTCATAGGGAAGTAGGTACACTTGACCATTAATAAAGATTACGCATACAGTGGGTCCTAGGATCGACCCCTGTCGCACGCCGTCGCTTCGTGACTAGCACGCGTACTGTGGCTGATCCGAAAAGCTACTCCGTCGGCATAGACTTATATTATTCTCTGACTTTAACGTAAAATCTACAAACAATACAATAGTTTTTGGAAAATATTAGAACTATGACAGTATTATCTTTATCGAAAGCGTACTGTTTCAGTAAGAATATTTATTAATAATGTAAAATAATCAATCTAATAAAACCAAAGTGTGATGATGAAATGAATGATGTCTCGTCCAATGAACCGTGAGGATAAGATTACAACTATACTACGTCAACTTTACCAAAATCAAGTTCAATATAAATTATGTTTTTTTTTTTTTTAAGTTTAGCTTCCTTAATTTAACTTCTGCTGTACTTTGCTTCTTTAACTAAAATTCTTTTTGCTACTAAAATAATGATGTGTCACAAGTCTGTTTCTATAAGTTCTATAAAAACCATAATAAGTACCGATACATCATCCATCACTCTCCTGCTTTTATCCCAATTTAATTCTGCGGGGCAATTGCGTAACACATTTATTAATCGGAATCGGTTTCATTTTGACAGTTCAACAACATTCATTGCGTTATTTACGTGTTGAGCAGACTAATTTTTCGAACTTCAGAAGCAATGGATTAGCAATTGGCTTCAAAATGATTCAGATTCCGATTGATAGTGTTACGCAATTAGGGTGCGGGTCGGCGCCACATGTCTTTTTCTTCCATACTTCTGTATTAGTCGTCACCTCGGTAGTCACCCCCTTTCTAACCATATCATCATTCACACAGTCCATCCATCGTTTCCTTGGTGTTCCCCTACTCTTATAGCCATCGACATTCATACTCAAATCTTTCCTCGCGACATTTTCCTCATTCCTCCGTATCACATGGCCATACCATGACAAGACAAGACATGACAAGAGTACCGATACATACCAAACAAAAATTGTACCTACGAGTCCCTTTACTGCTTAGGTATTTGTAACTTACTTGCATTGTGCAAGGTTGTTATATTGATTTGGCAAACAAACAATGGAATATCGTCTCTGCTACATGCGTTGCTTTGGTTGAGGTAGAACAGCGATTCAGCGATTGAAATATCTTGTTCCCCCCATCCATCCCGTCTCATCGCATCGTCTGCCCGCGCTATAACTTCGCTTTCGTTCTTTCTGACTTTCTTCTTTTTGCTCGGCACCTAAAGAGCCTAGCGTGATGTTAAACCGTGCGTGTTGTTACCTTTAGCCTTCCTCAAGAATTGGGCTATCAAATGCAAAAACATATTTTTCAAATCCATAATCAGCGCGTTCTAACAAAAAAAACAGCAGGCATGCATTTTCGCCGCGCCGTAGAAAGAGAGGGGGGATACTTCCTCTCCTACGCCGCACCGGCTGTCTACTCTCCATCCGTCTTACGAATTTTTTCGATCAGGTCACGTGTCCTGACGCGATGTCCTGACGCGAGTTTAACATTTTTTACCCATTACAAAAAATGTGTACAACGCCCGCGCCGCTAAAGAAGTTTTCACTTCAGAAAACAAGCGACCTCTTCGGCTTTATTATTAGTTTATAGATATAAATTATAAATATTCCATTTATAACAATGAAGCAGTACCTAACTAAGTGTTATCTACTTTTGTTTTTGTAAATGGAATATTTTTATATTAATTAGGTACCCTACCAACTGATAATTTTATAGCGCAGACGGTTAACTTGTGACGTATGTAGTCACACCCATGAACACACCCGTGATGACTGCATGCTGTGTCACCTTCTTACCTACCATTTCTTTCTATGCGGAAGTCAGCTGTAATACCTAGGTAGGAATGCGCATCGGCCTCCATAACTACCCTGAGCCCATCTGACACCATCGCTGATACTGCTCCTAAGCACCCTTGTGGTATACAGGTTCAAATTAAATAAGCTAGCGAAACAATACCTAAATACGATAAAACAAAAAAGTAATTACTATGACGATTTTTTGTGGGGTCATCGACCGCTGTTAGTGTAGTCACTTGAAGTATCAGTGTATAGAAATCAGTTTGTATTGTGTAAACTTCATGTCTTTAGAAAAGCTGTTTTCTTTTGTTTTTTCGTATTGAGATAATTCTCAACACGACAAAACTAAAGAAAACAGCTTTTCTCAACTCATACTTCAAGTAACAAAACATCCAGCGGTCGTTGAACCCAAAAAAAAAACATCATCTCTTTTTTGTTTAGTTATCGATATTGTATACCATCACGTCTGCAGAGTTTCGCCAAAAACCAAAAATTTGATCCTATATGCAGGACCTCCCTGAAGGTGGCTGACCGACTTGCTGGGTTGTGTACCAACGTACCAAGGTAGTTTTTTCTTCTGCAGAGCCTGCGACTTCGTGTCTGCTGTCGTTATCCTCCATATTCAAATGGCAAGTAAACTGAGATAATCTAATAAAAACAACAATTTTATAAAAACACATTAGTACAATAGGTAGGTACCTACCTACTTACCTACCTAGTTCTCGACTTCAATTTTTGCAGACCTACGTCGTTAGTCAAATGACGCGTCAAGCGTCAATGGGTCCTGAATTTGATTCGCGGTTCAGGCAATGTAAACAATCACAATGCCTAAATTCTATATATTAGTAGGTAGTAGCCCAGAGTACCTACCTACCTATCTAGGTACCTAGGTATCTAATTAAATTTATTCATTCATACATTCACAGGCAGAAAACGCACAGCTGTCTTGTCTAGATGTTTGAAATATTGCACAAGAGTTCCTTAAATGACGAAAGGGATTTTTGAAAATTCACACCCTAACAATAGAGGATATTTAAGTTTGTAAGGATGTTCGGTATTTTTGCCGATGGGAAATCCCATGGGCGTACACCAATATTTTTTGGCCGGTTAGCGTCAATAAGTTCTCTCCCACACACAATGGGTGCGCACTATCAAAATGTTTTCGTAATTTGGTGAGATTGTATTTGATCTATGTATAGTCTTCATCGTGTAAGTTCGAAACACTAATAACAATAATTAAACGCGTCATATACTCAATTTGTCTTCTGCGTCATAGCAATAACAAAACGAAACAAAAATGACGTCAAATGTCAATGTCAGATCCTTCCGAGATTTTGGCGCGTTCTAAAACCCAAATCGGAATT
Organism: Amphipoea lucens; assembly: GCA_947508005.1. Taxonomy (NCBI): domain Eukaryota; kingdom Metazoa; phylum Arthropoda; class Insecta; order Lepidoptera; family Noctuidae; genus Amphipoea; species Amphipoea lucens. Next base: position 5,077,247 of record OX382371.1, read on the forward strand.
TATTTTTGATTTTTGTTTATGTCTTTAAGATGCTTGTAATTTACGACAAGTTATGTTACGTGGATAGAAAATTCAGAATAAATATCGCAGGTCTTTCGTAAGCGCTAGAATTTTTTTTCTTTGTCACTATTCTAGATATTAGTCTGGGTTCGTTTAGAAACTCCATAACCCTAATTTTGACTTGACGTTGACACGACTGCCACCCACGTTCGTCTAACGCACATGATAGGATACTAAACCACAAAACAAAATAAAGTTTTAATTTGATTCGGTTACGGTTCATAGAAAAGTAACCAATAAATAGGACAAGATTGTATGACTGAATTCATTGATTAGAAACTTTCCTAGCGACAGCAAGGTTTTGCGTACGTGGTTAGCACAGTAGGTACTTGAAGACTTGAAGTATTTTGAAATCAAACTAAACATTTTGGTGAGTCGGCTGATAAAATTTCTTTGCTTTTTTATTGAAGGCTTCATGAATTAGATATAATTAATTTCGCATTGAAGTGATGTGGAATTGTGGATTAAGTACCTAAGCATTGTCAAACAAATAAATCAGTAAAACTGAAGCAATGTTTGATCTTCAGTGACTAAACATGGGAAGTTTATAACCATTCTTCAGGATAGTTTATTCAACACGTTTCCGACTTATGCACTACTTGATTTATGCCACTATCAATGTTACTATCGCTGAAGTCTGCCCAATAAAACTTCAAGGTAATATAATTCTTAATCTATTTCATAGTTCATGAGTGACAAATTCAGCCATTACCGTCAAACGGGGCGAATAGGGATGCAGGGGTGAATCGGGACGAAACTTTAAAAGCGATTTTTACTTTGAAATAATGTAGTTTTTTGCCAATAAGGACTCTAATGTGTTTACTATATTATAATTAACGATTAAGTGGGCTTGTTGACAACAAACTATATTATTTCAACGATAAAATCCATTTTAAAGTTTTGGCCCAATTCACCCCTGCATCCCTATTCACCCCGTTTGTAGGTAAGTATCCAAGTTCCCTTTCACCACTTCAATCCAGTCTTGTTGACATGAACGTAATAATGAGTGGTTATAAGCAGTTCACACCTGACCTGACGTTGAGATATTGATTGAACTTCGTAACCCATTGATGTTCTCATTTTAATACTATAATTATCTGGTTTAATTTGGCTCTGTGTCTATACTTGGAATATGTGCGTTATCTGTGTAGTAAATGTTTGGTCATGTTGACCTAATGACCTATGTACGTTGGCAGTAAGCGATGAGGCAAATCCTCCGCCTCCGAGTATTCAGTTCGCTACTGACATCCACAATGAGAAGTCACTCGTACATTGATTCTCTGGGCTCGGCCAGGTAAAATAATATTATACAGTTGTGTTGTGGCTTACAAACTAATTTGTTTTGACCTTTTTCTTTTTTTTTTTGCTATTTTTTTCACCATGCACTTTTTTGTTTTCTTTGATCTTTTGGGTTCTTTCTGTTTTGTAGATTCTAATATCGCTTCTAGTTTTCAATTAACATGTTGACTGCCAGACAACAGACACAATAGAAAATCTATTGTTTGCGGTCATCGTTGACAGCAGTGGCAGTCAATGATTTAATGCAGCATTTTATTTTGTTTGTTTAGAAATCGAGGATTTAAAGGACATGACTGATTTATAAAAAAAATCTGGTTCTTTATTATTAAAAAAAAAATAGGCCAACTAATTTTAAAAACTTATATGTGCTGTACTATTACAATTTGACAAACAACTTCTTGACCTGCCAATTTATAGTACAATAGAACTCTGTTATTGAGATTTCATTGATCTACTGTCTGCAATTTGTTAATGGCGTCTCATAAATTTGTTTATTGAATGGGAAGGTCACTTGAGAATCTAAACAGCAGTTTTGTACATTATTAATATAATATATTATGATCTTATTTATTTACTCAATAAGTATTTGATACTTTTGCACTGAAACAATATCACACAGCCAAGTTTCATTATATTTCCAGTTTTTGAAGTTATTGAGGTTGTGTGAATATTTAATTGAATGATACCATGACCATTATCAGTACTTTTCCTAAACAAGTTTATGTAGGGATCAATAAACCCAAACTGTGTGTGCTAAATTAATAGCAGAATAGTTCATAGCTATGCAGGACTAAAAATTTTATTTATTTTAGTACTTATAGTTTTTATTTTGTTCAAACAGCATAATGGCCCGAATCCTCGACGGCAAAGCGCTAGCAGGGACAGTAAAGGAAGAGTTGAAAGAACAAATTGCAAACTGGATAAAGCTTGGACACAGGGCACCCTCCATTCGGTGCATCTTAGTTGGATCTGACCCAGCCAGCCACACATATGTCAACAACAAGATTATTGCAGCAAGATACGTAGGCATCAATGCGGAGGTGATCAAACATGAAAGCACAATAACCGAGGACCAGCTCATCCAGGAGATAGAAACCCTTAATGCTGATAATAGTATTGATGGCATTTTAGTTCAGTTGCCAGTACCCGAGACAATGAGTGAGAGGAAAGTGTGCAATGCGGTCACTCCTGAGAAGGATGTTGACGGATTCCATATTGTGAACATTGGACAGCTCTGTGCTGATATGCCAACGTTAGTGCCTGCTACTGCCTTAGCTGTTATCGAAATGCTGAAAAGGTGAGTTGATTTTCGTTAAGTCTTAGACATTGTGTGAGCACTTGGAATTAATGATAAGTAGTGCTTTATTAAATGTGTGTGATAAATCGTATTTGAATTTTCTGATCTGCTCTGCTCTTTATCGTTAGTAAACTAATGCCAACGATAAACGCAACACTGGAAGTGACAATTTTCTAAATTTTTAGGTTCAAAATTGATACTTTCGGACGCAATGCGGTAGTAGTCGGCCGTTCGAAGAATGTGGGACTACCGATTGCTATGATGCTACATAGTGATGGGAAACATGACAATGAACTCGGAATGGACGCTACTGTTACTCTTTGCCATCGCTTCACGCCGAAAAATCAATTAGAAGTCTTCTGCCAGAATGCCGATATAATTATCACTGCTACAGGTAATTATATATTTTATCAATGTAGCGTTAGTAGCTGATGAGAGTCATTCCAGCGATTCCTTTAATTTTTTTTTTCTTTAATTTTTGAACTTTTGAAGATTCTTTTTTAATTTTTTTTTATCAGTCTCTTGTTGGTGTCTTGTTTTTATTTATCTTAAAATATGAAAATAATAACATTTTGTATCACAATTGCCTTAGGTGTGCCAAAACTTATCACAGCCAATATGGTCAAGCCTGGTGCCACTGTCATTGATGTTGGCATCACCAAAATTACTGATGCAAATGGGAAATCTAGACTAGTTGGAGACGTAGATTATGATGGTAAGTGATATTTATTCAATCATCAGAGGGGCAATTCCCATAATTTTAAAAACGTTCAGTCTGATCTTAGTTTAAATTTATGTCAAAAATACCTCTAGTTTCCCTACATTTTTGACAAGGTTTTGACATTGATTGTCGCTGAAATGAAATTGCGACAAGATTTTGAACGTTTTTAATTACGAGAATTGGTCTTCAGTTATTATTTAATACTAAGAACCTGCCCCTGCTATACACGGTTTTACGACTTGGCAAATCAGTGATATTTCTTTATTTTAATATGAATGTATTTCACATTCACTAAATGACGGTGAAAACCGCTTCAAAAACCGTTGCGTATTTTAGAATAATAACGCGGACACACATACTTTTAAAATATTATGTGTTGATAAAAATATAGACATTATAGTAGCTAATCATCAGTGATTCGCAGTTTTGATTACATAACTAAATAAAATAGAACGTATTCTAATTTTGAAGGTATTTTTGATGTGAAACATCTAATGAGTCGGGTCAGACAGGCATCGCCAAGCCAACTCTGCGACTGTCTCGCGGAGTTACGAAATTAATGTTGGTATAAAATTATTTTAAAATAATTAAGTACTTACCTACTTATACAGGGTGAAATTGAACACATGCGACAAATCGAAATGGGAGATTATACTCATCATTATGAACAACTTTTACTATGGGACCAAACCTGAAATCGCGAAAAAAAAATCAGCTGTTCCCTACATTTTGGCGAGTTATGCGAACATAAATGTAGGGAACAGCTGATTTTTTTTTCGCGATTTCAGGTTTGGTCCCATAGTAAAAGTTGTTCACAATGACGAGTACAATCTCCCATTTCGATTTGTCGCATGTGTTCAATTTCATCCTGTATATGTTATTAGTAAACATTTTTTTTTTCTTAAAAATATGTTGTTTTTTGATGCCATATTTATTTCCTTTAATAAACGATCCTATCATGCAGTTTCTATACAAAATAGTTTAGATGTTTCATATCTGCCAGGCGTCTCGCGACGGCTCAAATTTAACCTATTTGTTTTCCAAATACACTTTTCTTTCGTTTTCTTTTTTTTAATTTATTTATTTTTCCTAACAGAGGTCGTCAAAGTCGCTGGTGCCTTGACCCCAGTTCCCGGTGGCGTGGGTCCGATGACGGTTGCTATGTTGATGCACAACACATTCCAAGCCGCTAAACATCTGCAAGAGAAGGCCCTCTTACAGTAAACTATATCATTTTCAAGCTAAATCATAAAATATTATTATGTGTGCGTTATCTCTCTACAAAAACAGGAAATACTTAAGACTGTTGACAGTATACTTACATAAAATCCACTTCTTTATTTTATGACTTACGTGGTGGGTATACTCGACCTCGTAATATCTTTACCACCCAAGGTTTCAACAAGGTTTCAAGGGTTGATAAGGTCTATTTTGACTCTCTGATGTCCACAACCCAGTTACTGGGTAATACGATAGCCCTTGGTAAGACTGGTTGTCAGACTTTCCGGCTTATGACTACCCGTAACGACTGTCAAAGATCCACGAATGACAGCCGGGACCAACTGCTTAACGTGCTTTCCGAAGCACGTTTCAACCTTAGTGAAGTTTGTTTATGGAAATTGTTGTCAAAAATGGTCAAGCATTTGCGAGGTCGACTATACAATAACAGAATTATTACCTACTTGCTCAGTTTTCTGAAGACTACTTTTTACGCGACTGCCAAGAAGGGTTCTTTTCTGCCTATGAGGCCTATCTGCAATAATTCTGTCTTTGGTAATTTCTTGTTCGTATTAAACAGTTAACTTAAAAAAAAATAAACATCAATTTAAATAGAATTTGGAATTTGTAACTTAAAAGAATCTCTATATCGAAATATTTTGAATTGTTAACTTAAAATTGATAATTTATTCCAGTGTGCCTTTAAATAAATACGTCAGGTATCTACAGATACCTATTTATTAGATAAAATAATTATTAGTGTTTAAGGATCATTGAGTATTATAAAGATAATTAATATTATTCTGGGTATGATTTACTTGTAAGATTGTGTATTTTCAATGTAAACATTGAGAATGCAGAATATATTTTACTATACATTGATTGTATAGATATTTATATTTTCAATACATTCCTTAAAAAAAAAGGAATGACTGTGAATGACTGTACTGTTTTGAGAATTTCTCGAGATTAAATAATCCGTCGAAATAATATGATGAGCAACATTGAACTTTATTGACAAAATACCAATGTAATATCGTTTTAAGAGTTTGTCTCCCAGTAATTGTGATTGATTTAGTTTACTAATCTAACACTTAGGACAGTGAATAAGGTTCAATATTCTATAGCCATGCTATAGAATAAAGTACCTACCTAAGCCATAGTGATGCACAAAAACATAGCTAAATCTGATTGCCTTATTTTAATATAATTTATTCCATTTTAGAGCTGTAAGGATAAAGACGTACATTTAAATGTATTTATAAGTTTTTGTTAATTGCGTATTAACTTGTTTAATTATTTTTTATTGTTGTATGCAACTACTTAATTAAGTATACATTATAAATTCTTCCCATTTATAACTTTTGTTTCATTTGTAAAATTTAACCAACCTAATACAGTAAATAATTGCCTTTTTGTATGCAAGTATCTCTTTTGCTGTGTACCTAGGTACTACCTTAGAAATTGTGGCCGTACTCAGACAATACTTGTTTTTATTGTCTTCGTAATAACGTTTCAATCACAAAATACACAAACGATCGATGAGTTGACCACTTAACAACCTAAGTAGCAGTTAATTATCTCCTTAAACTTTGTCCATCGTACTTATCCTGTATTCAAATCCTTGTTTCCAATTGATATTATTTCCACTTAGACAAATATCAACGTTATTCCAATGCGAATTAAGTTAAATTCAGAATGACGTACTATTCTAAACGTCATATTTTTTTTTCAGTCTTAGCGCAAACTCAACTTAATGGGTGGGCATTAAAGTTATTTTTCGAAAAACACATGTTGGTTTACTTGTTTAGAAACTAAATTATGAACGCAGGATACGTATTCTGCGTTCTTAATTTTAGTTTCTAAACAACGTTATGGTTACGTAACCTACCTTACCAAATTGTATGCCTCATTTAATTTTTAATACCCATACAAAATTACCTAATATCACTCAATTTCCGACCTGCCACTGTAAAGAAACCACATTTGAAGACAAGGGGTGTGTACATAATTAATTAGCAGAATTACCGACTCTGTTATTAGCACGTTGTAACTATATACATGTACCTACCTATATCACACGGTTTTGTGGCACCTTGTTTTTGTGACCGCGCCTTCATTTTGGTAATAATTATTATACCAAGATAGATGGTAAGGAGGCTCTGATTAAATTTTGATTAGTCCGTGAAATTGTGTTTAATGTGAAGAGAGGTGTAATGTCTTGGATGTAACCGTATGACATGGGTATACAAAATAGAGAATAGGTACCTCTTTTTTGTCTCAGACTTACAGAATTTTTCGGGATCGCTCCGCCGCGCCGAGCGATACCAAAATGAAAAATTCTGATAGAGATTTAAAAAATTGGTTTCTTGATTTTTAATTCTTGTTAGCAAAAGAAAAGTCTGATCTGAAAAGTTTTACCCAGTAACTGGGTTGTGGAGGTCAGATAGGCAGTCGCTCCATGAAAAAAAAGTCCCGTTCGTCAACGCTGTGAATGAATGAAACTTTTTTGTCCAAGGTGTTACTGATTGGGAATGTCCGTCGCAAATTACTGGTAATACTGGTATTCATCTGCATCCAGTTAGACTGGAAGCCGACCTCAACATAGTTGAGAAATGGCTAATCAGATTGATCGATTAGAGAAATAAATGTGGGCGAGGTTGACATTGCACTAGAGTATTATATTATCTGTGACATTGCTATAGAGCATATTCAGCCTATAATGTTACCCACTGCTGGGACACAGACCTCATCTCGGTGAGAGGGAGTGGACCGTAATCCAGCACGCGGACCCGTGCGTGTTGAGGAACAGTGGTGACGACGAAATTACACAGAGTAAAGCGCCTGCCTGTCTACGAAACCACGACCTACAACTCGTAAGTCGGAGCCATGACCACTGGGCTATCCACTGCTCCCATTACTATAGAACCGATCAAAATATTTATGTTGCAAAATGTCTAATCCTACCTACCGCGTATTTACCAGACTAGTTAGGTACCTACCTATTACTTGCGTCAGGGGTTTTCTAAAGTTCCCATGTCAATCAAACACCTAAAGATCAAGAAGCTAACAACGTCTTAATTAATTGAGTTTCTTATAACTAGGCAGTTAATTAAAGTCTGTTATCACCTCTTATCGTCGAATCACATGTGGGAAATATTACACAGAGTTCAACGGTTCAAGATTGTAGTTATAGGTATAGATTGCGTGTCGTACGGTGAAGTAGTGGTTACGTCGCAGACCCGACGCCCGAGCAAGATTATTATTAATGACCGTGGTTAGAGGTAATCGATTTCCTATTGTTAACCCTTAGAACATATACCTACATATTATACATACCTAATGCATTGTAATGTAATGTTCCTACACACGTATAGGTAGGTACATGCAAATCTTATACAGGGTGAAATTGAATTCATGGGCATCCTTTTAAGGGGTCATTGTAATCATCATTATGAACAACTTTTACTATGGGACCAAACTTGAAATCGCAAAAAAAGTCAGCTCTTCCCTACATTTTGACGAGTTATGTGAACATAAATGCAAGGAACAGCTGAATTTTTTTTACGATTTTAGATTTAGTCCCATAGTAAAAGTTGTTCATTAAGGATGAGTACAATGACCCCTAAAAGAATGCCCATGAATTTAATTTCACCCTGTATAAGTACATGTGTCTGTGTATAACTAGATACCTACATTCTTATTGTCTCAAAAATAAGACAATTAATTAGGTCAGGTGTTCAAATAGAGTATTTCCTAAACCTTGTGTCAATTGAGTAATTATGTAAAAGCTACGCGTTTCTTTTTTTCTCGGTATAATAAAGCAGGATAAGTCTTCGCCCAAATTAATTACACAGCTAATTGAAAAAGTTGTCGTCACGTGTTTCAATTTATAAATAAGCAATTAACTAAACGTTTCCTGAAACGATGACAAGGAAATCATTATTTTAATAGCCTCGTTGGTAGGCGAAAACGCGTGGGATGCTGTCGCTTCTTTTTGCGAGGAGGTGATGCATGTCTCTCACTCCACCCGCACCAGAAGTGTAGCCGAGGGTCGAAGGGTGCTTAACGATCTCCGGCCAACATAATGAGGAGCCTGCGGGCGGCGAAACTGGTGCTGTATCGTCGCTCGAACAGTCAGGCCCAAAGTGGCACGCAGTGTTGTGTGCGCGCCTTTATGGGAGGACTTGCGGTCTTGGATCGGCCGCACTTGGTGATGGGGCCCGCTCGGCACGGCGGGCTGATACCAGTCGGTGGTACGACGAAAGTACAGACGCCAGCACATCTAGCTACTAATTACAATCTGTCAAAAAGCACAAGATCCAAGGTTGATTGGGAAAATTTGACAGTTTCGGGTAGCTTGATGTGCTGGCGTCTGTAGATGTATCTCCCGGGTCCCCGAATTCTGGTAGTAGAAGGAACGGTGGGGTGTTAGTCGGTAGGAGTCCGACATAATCCTCTGTTCGGAGGGATAACGGAGGGGAAGGGTATCTATGAGGATTTTCCCACGGAAAAAAAAAAGACGGGTTGCACTCCGGGAGTGCCGGCAGAAGTGAAAACTTGAATATTAACGTTGAAATAAATCAATTATTATTTGAATTAATATTAGGTCCTTACATATGAAATTGGCGTTTTGTATGGAAGGAACAAAAAGTCGAATATTTTTTAATATAATATATTTAATTAATCAAAGTATGAACCATTGTTTTCAATGCACTTTTGCCATCTTATAGGTAGTTCATTGATCCCTTTACTAAAAAAACCAGTCGGACGGGAATCAATAAAATCTTTGAAGGCGATTTGGACTGCCCCATCGGAGTTGAATTTTTTCCCTTGCAAAAAGTTATCCAAATTGCGAAAAAAATGGTAATCTGTTGGAGCAAGGTCCGGGGAGTACGGAGGATGTCTAAGACATTCCAATTTCAGTAATGTAACGCAGCAGTCGACGCGCGTTTGCCGGTTTGCTTCAGTCAATTCGTGAGGTACCCACCTTTCAAGCTTTTTAATCTTCCCAATTTGCTTCAAGTGAATTAAAACAGTTTTATCACTAACATCGAAGCCTGCAGCTAACTCGGACGTGGTTTGCGATGGGTCCGCTTCCACAATAGCCTTCAATTCTCCATTATCAACTTGGGTCTCAGGCCTTCCACGGGGCTTGTTCTGCAGGTCGAAATTTCCAGAACGAAAACGTTGGAACCAAAAACGAACTGTGTTTTCTTTTGCAACATGACCGCCATACACATCATTCACCCTTCGAGTCGTTTCCGCAGCACTAGTGCCACGGCGGAACTCGTACTCGTAAATAATGCAATATTTTAAATTTTCCATTTTGTAAAATGAGTGACGCAAACAGAAAAAACAGAAGAAAAAAAACAAATGAATGACGGTCATCGAAGCACAAATACATGAGTAAATAGCTGTACAAATTTGAATTTGGAATTCCTTACCAAAGAGGAGAAATTCGTGATTAAAGTGGCCAGTACAAAAAACGCCAATTTCATATGTAAGGACCTAATATAACTAAGTTTTTTTCACTATTTCTGCGTCACTTTTTTCATTAATCGATGCACTTTGTTCAATTTCCATTTTTTGAAACACTTTATATAGACGAATTTTACGAATACACAGCAGTGTGGCTACTACACAGACGGTCGAGCCATCAGCTGTCCATCCACGTCCGCGTCCGCGTCCGCGTCCACCATCACCATCACATCACATCACATCACCACCACCATCGCCATCGCCATCACCATCGCCATCACCATCGCCATCACAATCACCATAGCCATCACCATCGCTATCACCATCCATCCATCCATTATCGTGTCTCACTTGGTTCACTTCGGTTGGCGCCGCCGTAGAAAGAGATGGGGGGGGGGAATCTCTCCTGACGGTCACGTGTCCTGACGCGATGCCCTGACGCGAGTTTAACATTTTTTACCCATTACAAAAAGTGTTCAACGCCGCTAAAGAAGTTTTCACTTCAAAAAAGGTAGGGTGACATCAGTTAAAGAAAGAATTGTGGGGAAACCTGGACTTATATCGCGAAATCTCTAGAGCAAGCGTGGTGATCAATGCTCATGTCTTCTTTTTGTGAAAAGAGGCCTTTGCCCTGCAGTGGGACTGTACTGGGCTGGTATTATAAGGTAGGTAGGTAGGTACTTGTTCTTTTTAGGGTTCCGTACCCAAAGGGTGCCAATGGAACCCTATTACCAAGCCTCCGCTGTCCGTCTAGACAGTACAGCGCGAGCGTGCTGTATCTCATGAACCGTAATAGAGTGCGCGCAAAATAAGTCTGCGCGCGATGTTTGACAGACAGACGGACAACGAAATGATTATAAAAGGATTCCGTTTTTACTTTTGAGGTACGGAACCCTAAAAATGGTTGATTGTTCGTCAGAGAACGATTGGTGCCAGACAAAGATGATGAAAGTTTATATTCCAATAAAAAATTGCCATATGCTTTCAATGATAACCTCAGAACAATGTTACGTTTTATCTCTTACTAGTGACGTCCACAGTCCCCCGCAAGGGGTCAAATAGATAGTGTAACCCCAATCTCGTGATTACTACGTTTTACGAACCTACTTTTAGGGTTCTTCCTTACTCAAAGGGTGCCAACGAACCCATATCACTAAACCTTCGCTGTCCGTCCGTCCGTCTGTGCCGCTACAACAACAAATAATAAAATTAAATAAACTTCAAAATTAAAGGGGGTCTCCATACGAGTTTTTGGCGTTTTTTGCAGCGGGCTGTATCTCGAATCATGAACCGTTGTAGGTAGACAGTAGGAAATGTTCACAGAGTGTGTATTTCTATTGCCGCTATAACAACAAATAATGAAAATAAAATAAAGTTGATAGAAAAAGGGGGTCTACAAGAATCTTTTTTTTTCCCGGCGTTTTTTGCTTTGTGGTACGGAATCCTTCGTATGCAAGTCCGACTCGCACTTAGCCGATTTTTTTTATTATTTCCTCGTTATTGCCTATAACAAATAATCCATAAAAACGCTAAAACAACAACATTCCTACCAAATAGGTACCGTGAAATACGCCAACATTGCCCCTAAGGGAAACTTTGCCCAAAGAACAATTTATAAGCATTTCTTTGTTGTGCAAAAATATCTTAATATTCTGGCAACATTGATTGACTTTAGTGGAAAATAGGTTATATGTATGGCAACACTAACTATCGTGTTTGTCGCTAACTTTGTTTAGTAACTTGTTGGAACTCGTCGAGTGAGGTGCGTGTTTTTGCGGGCAAATTTTAGTGTACATTTCGAAGTAAATTCTGCGGAATGGCGAAAACACAGGTTAGTTGACTTTGTATCATGTCCTTTAAAATTATTTGTAGAGTATATTAATGTAAGGTTCATTGCTCAGAGTCTTTTATAAATAAAGTTATGATGATGGGTAAAGTTATCTAGTAATGTTCCAACCTACGATTGACAACATTGCCCGCCATCAAAAAAGGCTTAGGGTTGGCACATTACGAAACCTTGTATTTTTTCCGTTTTTAATTTATGGCTACTGCTGAGGTTATTTAATTTACAACATACTTATATTAGATATTTAATTAATAAAATTCAAAGATTACTTTAGGTACCTGCTCCACACTACATTATAATTTGTTTTTTTTTTTTTGTTATTCTTATACTTGTCGATCCCGTAGCCTTGTTGGTAGTATGCCTGCCTCCGAAACACAGGATCGCGGGTTCCAATCCCGCCCAGCGCAAACATCCATATTAATAATAGACATGATATGATTGGAGTCATAATCATCATTATAAACCAATTTTATGTCTTCTCCAGTTATTTAAGTTCAAACTTTAATTTGTGAATCAGTAAATTGTTAAAAAACAATAATTAAAACATAACAATTATTGGCCACTAATAAAAATATCCATAAAATATTTCATTATTTTATAACTTTATGCAAATGAAACTAAATAAATATATAATTTTTTATATAATTACTAAACAAAATGTCTGTTCAAGTCTATTTAATTTACCTACCACATACGAGTTACTTGAATTGATCTCTATTAGTAGTACCTACTTATTTTATCCATAAAAGTGTTAATTGTATTTTCAGTTTTTATTAAATACTAATAAGTGGGAAACGTTTTTCTTTTTATTTACCTGAACACATATTCTTTGTAGAAAGGAAAAAAAAACAGAATATTTTTCACCATGTGCCAACCCTAGCACTTTTAAAAGGCGAAATGTGAATTGTATGAAAAAGGTAAAAAATGCCAGGGTAACATTGCCCCGTCATTTTAATAAGAAACTTTTCATAGTGTCGTTTACTTTCCTAAAGTAAGCGCCATCTTTACCAAAATTCTTGTACTGGTTTTTATGTCATCTGCTTAGAGGTCGTATTTGCGTCAAAAATCAATGTGGGCAAAGTTGGCTAAAGGTCCAGATAACTTTGCCCGCCAACAAAATCGAACAAATATTGAATTAAATGTTAAATAATAGTAAATTTAGCAATACTCACACATGCGCATGATCTTAAAGTTGTAGCTGATAAAGGAAAATACTTACGCCTCCATAGAAAAATCGTATTAAAATTGTAATTATTCTAAAAAAGGGGGCAAAGTTGGCATGTTTCACGGTACCTACTTAACAAAGGTGTCATCAGCAATCTGATTGGGCATTTAAAATATTGTTTTTAGCGACGGGGTAAGCAACAACAGCTGCACGGGTCGATCGATCAGGTTAAGTTACACTTGCCGAGGCCAGTCCGTGGATGGGTGATCTTCACATACCGAGACCCCTCCGTAACTCAGAAAGCACGTTAAGCCGTTGGTCTCAGCTGTCATTTGTGGATCTTTGACAGTCGTTACGAGTCGTCAGCTCTTAGAGACCAACGGGGCAGTTAAAATAATCCAGGCAGTTATAGTAATCGAACATAAATGGTAAGTCACTAGGCTCATAGGCGTAGCCTAAAACTATACGTGCCAGTTGCTATAAGTATGGTATTAATGACACGAATGAATCATTGCTTGCGATTGCGCAAGCAAATGATACTAGAATTGACGGCTTGTGTCTCGCACTTATAATGTAATGCCACATTTCCACTTCACATTTATAGATTACCTAGTACGATAAACGATAAGTACCTAATTGCTTAAATAGATACAATGTATTTACGAGTAGGTACCTACCTACTGTGTTGACAGACGCAATCAGAACCATTGACGTAAGTAGGTAGTTGGCAAAAAAAATTAGGCCCAAAGTTATTGTACCTACGATGCATATATGATAACAGCCACACGGGTCTACTTGCCGCGGTCGTGGATGTGTGACCACCCATTACATATCGAGACCCCTTCCTGCCACGATACGCACATTAAGGCGTTGGTCCCGGTTGACATTCGTAGATCCCCGTTCCCTACAAAATGGTTGAGCTGGATGGTGCTGATCCACGCGTCATGTTCGTGAACGGGCGCCGTCGATTGAGACTGAAGGCTTATTTTTAATCTTATATTTTGAATTGTTTCTCCATTTATTATTATTATAAGCCTGTGGTGTCCCACTGCAGGGCAAAGGCCTCCCTTCCCTCATTTGTGTTTTTTTTTACATTGTTTTCACATATAGAAGCAACAAGAATAATGTACCCAGGATTTTGTAAAATCTTGATTTAAAAGAGTGTCCATGGAGTTTCTTGCCCGTTCTTCTCCATAGAGATCTTCGTTTTGGAATGGGCAACTAGCTTCAACTTTCTGACTGACCGACTATTTAATTTTGACAATTCAAAAGTGCCTGTACATGGTTTAATTGAAATAATTGCTTTGAGTTTGAGTTTTGATCTTTTACAGTTGTTATGGCTAGTAAAAAGCCAAAAAGTATGACAACCAGTGTTACCAAGGGGTATCGTGGTTACCCAGTAACTGCATTGTCCAGGCCAAATAATCAGTCGCTGCATGGACCCAGTACCAGCATTTGACTTGTAAAATTACCAGTATTACATGTAAAACAATGGTATTTAGGGTCTTGACGCAGAACGTCACTTTCGCAAAATGTCATCGTGAAAAATTTCATCTCTTTCGCATAATGTCACTTTCGCAAAACGTCATTTTCGCATAACGTCACTTTCTCAAAACGTTATTTTCTCAGAATGTCACTTTCGCAAAACGTCATAGCTGCATCCGGCTAGACTGGAAGCCAATTTTAACATAGTTGGTAAAAGGTATAGTAAAGCATATTGATTGTTCTCAGATCATGTTTTTTATTATTATTTTAATTATTAACAACAATTGCGTTATGTACTCGTGTACCTACGATAAGAATAACTTGATATTTTTGTGTCCGTATTGCGTTAGACTATGTGCGTCAACATTTTTTCTAGAAAACATTCGTTTTGTTTTGGTAATCTTACTTCGGGACGAGCGATAAAAATAACGAAGCGATAATTAGCCAACAGTAGGTAATTATTCTTGTTAGAAGATTTAAAGACCTGTAAAGTTTATTTAGTCAAACGCTACTCAATTTTACATCATCAGCCTATAGCAGTCCACTGTTGGACATAGGCCTCTTCTATTGTACGCCATTCAAATCGATTTTTGGCTTTGTTTATACAAAAAATTGACAAAACATTAATTGCATCAGTTTTTAAAAGAGACGCAAATATTAATAAAACTTATTGTCGAAATTACGCAATGATTGTTTATATAGAACGTTATACTTCCCATAATTTGACATCAACTTACGCACCTTCGACATACTTACGTGTCTAAATGGTTCTTTTCACTGATCCCTTTCAATGAAGGGTCACTGTGTGCCGCATAGCCATTTCACATACCTAATATAATTATTACGACGCGGGGCTAGACCCCTTACGGCTATACTTAGGTAATTTAGGCGCCCATTTCATTAGTCGTTTGTACAGTCGGTAAAACAGTACCTAATATATTTATTTAGATTAGTATAATATACTTTATGTATACATAATCAGCCTATAATGTTCCCACTGCTGGGACGCAGGCCTCCTCTCGGTAAGAGGGAATGGGCCGTAATCTACCACGCGGGCCCAGTGCGGATTGGTAGATGTTACATGTCTTCGAATTTTTGGTTCTAGGACATGCCGGTTTCCTCACGATGTTTTCCTTCACCGTTTTGAGAGCAGTGGTGATGAAATAATTTACACAAATTAAAGCGCCTGTCTGGGTTCGAACCTACGACCTACAACTCCAACAGCCGCAGTCGCAGTCGTTATCACTGGGCCACCACTGCTCTACTTTATGTATGTATTTATTATATTGTGTAAATGGTACACCACAGACTACCTACAGCAGTTTTCTGTCCTTCCCCTTTTTTAATCCATCCAAAGGTTGTCTTTAAAAGATCGCTCTTAGCGATAACACCGCTCATTGGGTCACCCATTGTAAAGTTTCTATATATATATGTCTATAATGTTGTATTTTTTAACAATAATATTTTAATTTTGGGCACAGAACGTAATATAATGTTGTCACCTTTTATTTGAATTTAAAAACTTAATTAACAAAAATAACAAGATTAAAAACTAACTTAACTAAAACTATACAAAAACTAAAATATAGCGTCGAAAAATTCATCCGCATCGCTGTCGACTGGTAATGTACCCAAGAGACTGGCGGCATTGCCACGTTGTATGGCAATGCTTAGCCTTTGGCCAAGGTAAAAGCCAGCCCTTGGGTCACGGGAATTGTCAACCAGCCGTTTTGAAATTTCTGTAAAAAGACCATGAGCACTCGGACCCCACGGCCCGAGGGTTTCAACCCCAAACGGCTCGAAAATATAATTTCCGATAAGGTTATTATATTTTCGCCGCTTGAGGTTTTCCGCAGCCGCAGCAGCAGCGCCAGCACAGCATGCCGATCCAGGAAGGTGGGATGGCGCAAGAGTATCGACACAAGTTGCGTCCCACACTAAAGGCCTACCCACCTTCCAAGGAAATAGAGACATACCGTCCGGTCTCTTGCCGTCGTCGCGTACCAAGCCATTGGGTTCTAATACAGCTGGAACGCCGACGGTAACAAGAGCTCGTCGGATGATGTCATTAATGTTCGCGTGGCGCGCTAAGCGACCCGCACTTCGGCTGCAAGACAGGCCGTGGTGTCCGAGGCTGTTAACATCTTCGCCACAGTGACAGCGATGAGGGGAACAGCAAGGAGTGCCTAGTCGCAGGGAAGCAGCAAGGCGAAAAGTAGTGTCGTCGAACAAAGTGCCTATGTTCGACGAAGGTAGTGCATGAAGCCAAAGTCCCGACTCCCATCTACCCACAGCCAGCAGGCGTGCACGTTCCGCAGAAGTAGCAGACGAGTCAAGTAAATTGTTCTGTACTACTCTGCAGAGCGGCTCATCCCACCGTCTCTGGGAAGATGGATTGTCAGGTGGATCTGTATTCGGGCAAGCGAGTCTCCAGGCATCCATAGCCTCGGTGAAACACGGCACATCAGAATTAATCAGTGTGGAGGCTAAGATTTTCCTGATTAATTTATCAGTGCCGTGGACCGAGGATATGAAAGCCGGTAAACTAATACTAGAAATTTTGCGGACGCCGAGGCCCCCCATACGAATGGGAAGAGTAGCTTGTGCCCAAGCTCGGTCGTCCATGGCCACATTTAAAATAGATGTTAATGTATGCCTGATAATTTGGTCCATTTGGTCTAAAAGGTGAGTGTGCTTCCATAAATGTGAAGCGCGAAGAAAATATGTTAATTTAGGGCCGAAACAGCAGTAGCGGATTAAAGTTATGGCCGAATGCATATTAATTTCTAACAATCTTTCCGAAACGTCATTGAAATTTTGAATTTTTTCCTGAATAAAACCGGGAAAGGAATTGTCAAAGATTGGAGACCCAAGAAGACGAAGAGAGCTTTTTTCAATAATTTTGATTTCTGGAGCTATTGCGTTAAATTTGGGAAGTGTCAAGTGTCTGTCAGTACTGTCCGCTAGGTATAGTTCACATTTCGAAAGATTGAGATCAAGGCCAATGGAATGAAGATCATTTTTTAAAAATTGAAGGTCGTGTAGTACAGTTTCTGCATCGCCTCCCAAGGTTCCATCATCGAGATACCAAACGTTAAATTTGGAATTTAGCTGTCGAATAATTGGGTGAATGGCTAAACTAAAAATCACTGGCCCGAGGGGGTCACCTTGTTGACAGCCAACAGCAGATTCCAAAAGGTTGTCCCGATACAGTAATTTAGAAGGGTGTCTGTAACATTGCCAAATGAAACTATAAAGAACGATGACCATATTTGTATGAGACCCGTCCCCCCCTTCAACAGAACTTTTGTATGTATTAGTAGGTTCACAAAGGTCTATAAAAAGACTAGCAACCAGTTTTAATTTCAAAATCCATGGGGTTTAAAAATAAAATTAAAATTAAAAAATCGTTTTATTAATTTTTCCTAATTCGCTAGGCCCGTCCCCCGCCCTGCAACAGATCTCTTGTATGTGCTATCAGGTTCATAAAGATCTATAAAAAGACTAGCAACCAGTTTTAACTTCATAATCCATGGGGCTTAGAAACAACATGAAAATTAAAAAATCGTTTTATTCATTTTTCTAATTCGCTAGGCTCGTCCCCCGCCCTGCAACAGATCTTTTGTATGTGTTATCAGGTTCATAAAGATCTATAAAAATACTAGCAACCAGTTTTACCAAAATCCATGGGGTTTAGAAATAAAATAAAAAATCGTTTTATTTATTTTGGGATAAAGTAGTGTCTTGTTGTCGCGAGCGCTATTTTGAATCTTGAACGCAACGAAGGTTTCTAGGTTTGAGTTGACTCCTGAGCGTAGCGAGGAAGTTAAGACTTGAATCCTGAGTGCAGTGAGGGATTCAAGCTCGCCCAAGACGAAGACACCCGCGTCTCCGTCGTGGACGAGCATATGGCAGTTGTCCCACCGCCGGCGAGGAAGCGACTAACTGTCGGCTGTTTTCTCGCTCAAGAAACGTACAATAGATATACATTCCGTGTAAACAAAAGAGATGCATATATTAACAGTTGATCGCTGACTGTTCACACTGCCGGCGAGGACTCGCTTCACTGGTTTGTCGCTGAGCGACAAGAGCTATCAAAGATAATACTCGCCTAGCGATACTCGCTCAGCGATGGTCGCTTGGTGGTCAGAGCTCACGCCGAGAGAAACCCCTGTGAGACTAACCGCCCCGAGCGAGTGGTGCGAGTAATCGCCCGTCGCACTCGAAAACTCGCTGATAGCCCAGCGACAAAACTATCGGAACTACACACACGCTGCTCGCTGCTCGCCAACTCGTTTTCAGTTGCTAATTCTACTCGCTAATCGTTCATCGCCGCCGGTGGGACAACTGCCTGCCTATAGGAATAGTAAAAATTGGACGAGTAACGAATGACGTTTTCTGTTTTTTAAATGGCATCTCTTAATTGATCTTGAGAGGTTTGAAAATCAAAGAATATGGTTTACTTACAAACTCTTATTTTGTGCCAAAAATATCAACAGTAAAACATGATTTTTCTCGGAATATCCTGCACTTTTGAGAGAAGTCGTCATAGTAAAAATTGATCACCTTGCTAAGGCAGTTTGAATGAGATACATTTTAAGTTTGTTGGTCGATGTAAGGATTGGGGGGACGTTCTGGCAATATTAACATTAAAACATGATTTTTCTTGGAATATCCTGCACTTTTGAGAGATGTCGTCATAGTAAAAATTGATCACCTTGCTAAGACGGTTTGAATGAGATACATTTTAAGTTTGTTGGTCGATGTAAGGCTTGAGGGGACGTTCTGGCAATAAACATTAAAACATGATTTTTCTCGGAATATCCCGCACTTTTGAGAGATGTCGTCATAGTAAAACTTGATCAGCTTGCTAAGGCGGTTCGAATGAGATACATTTTAAGTCTGTTGGTCAATGTAAGGGTTGGGGGGACGTTGTGACGAAATTAACACTAAAACATGATTTTCTCGGAATATCCCGCACTTTTGAGAGATGTCGTCATAGTAAAAATTGATCAGCTTGCTAAGGCGGTTCGAATGAGATACATTTTAAGTCTGTTGGTCAATGTAAGGGTTGGGGGGACGTTATGACGAAATTAACACTAAAACATGATTTTCTCGGAATATCCCGCACTTTTGAGAGATGTCGTCATAGTAAAAATTGATCAGCTTGCTAAGGCGGTTCGAATGAGATACATTTTAAGTCTGTTGGTCAATGTAAGGTTGGGGGGACGTTCTGACTCATCGTCCTTTGGGGTAATTCTTTTCTAGTTTCTGTCAGCAAGGTGTCCCTATTAACAGAATTGAAGGCATTCTTTATGTCAACCTTCAGGATGACCTCTCCTTTTCCAGAATTTAGGTAGGTCGACAGGGCGTGTACGGCAGCCTCACAGCCCCCTTTGGAGCCGTAACCTAGCTGCAGGGGCTGAAATTTTTCCGAAACAACCTCACCATAAAATTTACAGCAAATTTTGGCTGCTATACGGCGGTAAGTAGTGCCCACGGCAATGGGCCGAATGCCGCCATCCCTCTTACGCAGGGCGCATAAATTGGCCCCGTACAGAACGTCGATGACGGCCTCGTTCACCTTGCCGGAGAGCATAAGGTTAATCAAAGCCGTAAGCTCCTTCAAGAGCAACTCACCAGCTGCCCCGGCGCCTGAACAAATAAGGTCCTTGAGGTGCTGAGGGCTCAGGCCGTCAAGGCCGCCAGCGGAGCCGTTCCTGAAGGAGCAAACGGCTGTGACCAACTCTCGACCTGTAATGGTGAGGGAGTGGTTATCAGGATCAGGAGGGTCAGGAAAAGAAAGGCCATCCGCTGCGGATGGCTTATCCATCCGTAATATAATAATACAATACGAGAGTAGCCATTTTATAGACACAATGTCATTGTAAGCATCTATTTAGTTTTGTCTGCGTACCTAGTTCACAGAAGTACTTTGATTGCCTGTACACCAAACAGTTTTGCTGTGTGTACAAAAGTGTTGACTAGAATAATCTTATCAATTATTTCTTTAACTACTTAGTTTAGGTACCTATACTGAAGGTTGATTAGTCTAGACACTAGCTTGTTATGTTTTACTACATTAGGTACCTAGTAGGTATTATTCCATTGTTATAATAGGTCATCATCTGCCTAGCCTTTTCCCAATCCAGTCTAACCGGATGCAGCTGAGTACCAGTATTTTACATGGAGCGACTGCCTATCTGACCTCCACAACTCAGTTACTAGGTAATACGAAACCCCTTGGTAAGACTGGTTGTCAGACTTTCAGGCTTCTGACGACCCGTAACGACTGTCAAAGATCCACGAATGACAGCCGGGACCAACGGCTTAATGTGCTTTCCGAGGCACGGAGGGTTCTTGGTATGTAAAGATGGTCGCCCATCCACAGACCAACCACGGCAAGCGTAGCTTAACCTGATCGATCGAGCTGCGCGGCTGCTGTTACTTAGCCACAAGCCCATATAATAGGTACGTAACGGTTACGGATAATTAATGTTGTTTTCTCAATCTGCCTAGCGTTTTCCCACATTATTTAGCCATAAGGGCTCCCACACATAAACACGATACGACGTCGCGTCGTGCTACGACGCAGCATCGTTTCACCGTTTGAATGACTTATTATTATTATAAGCCTGTGTTGTCTCACTGCATGGAAGGGAGGCCTTTGCCCTGCAGACCCTGCAGTGAGACAACACAGGCTTATAATAATAATAAGTCATTCAAACGGTGCACGACGCGACGTCGTATCGTGTTTATGTGTGGGAGCCCTAAGCCCCTCACTGATTGTCGTGTCGTGTCGTGCTTACCCAAATTATGTTAGTTTTTAATTTGATCAAATGTGTCATAGGTGACCGCTTCTTTATTATATACATGTTGGTAATCAAATTACACTAATCACACTCCCAAACTCTTCATTACACAACGTCAAGTAATTATAAGGCTGGTTACAAACGAAGAGAGAATTACTCCTCAATGTGTCCCTTCTGTCGGTCTTAATGAACTTAATGTAAGGATACTCAATTAGTACGCTTGGCAATCTACGTAATCTTATTGTCGGATTCGTCAGTGAATGAGGGGAGGGTGCGTTTTGTCTAATTACTCGTGTGTGTGCGGCTTAACGACGAGTACCCACCTTTTGGGTACTTTTATGTTAACGAATAGGTAAAGTTGTTTTTATTTTTTAGCATTTTGATATTATATTTTTTTTGTTTGCTTATTGTTTCCCAAAAAATTACACAGTATGATCAGCAATCACATTAACACACTAATATTATAAAGGCGAAAGTTTGTAAGTTGGTGTGTGTGTGTGTGTGTGTTTATGTGTTTGTTACTTCTTCACGCTCAAACGGCTGGATCAATTTTGAAAAATTTTTGTATGGAGGTAGCTGACACCCTGTATTAACATATAGGCTACTTTTTATCCCGATATTCGCACGGGATCAAAAGTTATGCGGGTGAAACCGCGGGCGCAGCTATTTATTAATAAAACTGCAAATAGTTTGTCTGCAATTTCATTACATGATTTCTTAAGCTCGTTTAGAATTGTTATCCGGTTTTTATAAAGATACCTAGATTTATAAACCTTGCTGCATAAATAAATATCAACCTATATTGTTCCGACAGCTGGGACGCAAGCCTCCACTCTATGAGGGGAGACTATGGGGTGCAATCTATCATCACGAAGCCCTAGTGCGAGTTGGTGGATGTCAAAATAGGTCTTACAATTTTTGGTTCTAGCCTAGATATCATCATCTGCCTAGCCTTTTCTCAACTACGTTTGGGTCGGCTTGAATCAAGCCGACCCAAACGTAGTTGAGAAAAGGCTAGGCAATACTAATATTCAGCTGCACCCGGTTAGACTGGAGTCTAACCGGATGCAGCTGAATATCAGTATTTTACATGGAGCGACTGCCTATGGCTGTCTGACCACCACAACCCAGTTACTGGGTAACACCTTGGCTTAACGTGCTTTCCGAGGCATGTAAAGACGGTCACCCATCCACGAACCAACCAACAACAGCTTAACCTGAAAGATCGACCCGTGCAGTTGTTATAACTTAGCTACACGCCTTTCGGTTCTAGCCCAGACATGATGATAATTGTATGATTTTTTTACCGAAGCGAACATTTCCAACTAGCTAAATAATAACTTTAGAAAAAAAGAAAGAAAAAGTATTTATTGCGACTCGTAAAGGAAGATCACAAACTAAACTAAACACAGTCAAAAATAAAAAATCTTTTTTTTTAATAAAACCAAAAATTAAACAGAACAACATGACATGACATGTTTTGCCTGGTTCTCTCGCTGTTTCTAATAAAATTGCGACTTTAAAGAGTAGGTAAATAAGACCTCCTTGTACTGACACGATTCTAACCCGTTGAATGTTCAACAAAGAGGTAGATACTCATTTGATATGCACCCCTTTCCACGCATTATGTGCACTCCACTAGCGACAATAAACTTATTAGAAAGTAACTACGCGGAAAAACCAACTGTGGGACATGTAAAATGGACTTAAATACATACCAACTTGAATTTAATAGTTGTTACACATTCACTTAAGGTGGAACTAGTCGCGAGCTCGAACTCACTGGTGTTAATAGCCAAAAAGCACGCTGTCTCACCTGGCTTCGTGTCCGACAGAGATAGTAGTAGTAATGAGCAGGTAGACGCTAGTCTGCACGCAAAACATCTATTTCGCACGCAAACAAACACACCATTCTGAACCAAAACGCGAGTAAAAAAATAGGAAAAGTCCTGTGGAAAATCGAGTTTTATGAAAAACCACTGCATAAATCAATTAAAAATAAAGTTTATTGAACACTTCGATAATTTATTAAGCTTTGTCGGTACCGACTTTGTTTTGAAGATTTTACACTTCATTTTTTACTTATTTACACCCAAAATTGCGTTAAGATTAGCAAGAAAAACGAATCTTTGTTGGCTTATAACTTTTTAATGGCTTTTTATTTTGCTATTCTGTTTCCGTACAGACACAATTCATAATAAGAAAAAACGATAAGTATCATGTTTACCTTTGGAGTTTGGATGTACAATGTCCAACAGTGGAGTAATACTCTCCCGAGTATCGAAAAAATATCGACTAGTGTCACCTTAAGTACTTACATACCAACTTGAATTTAATAGTTGTTACACATTCACTTAACACCACTTCTCCCCCGAAGGGTTAAGGAGACCAGAAGGGTTAGTCGTAAACCCATATTTCTCCAGTTGTGTTTGAGTCCCCATGTAATAGGGGGCGAGTCTATTGCCCTCACAGATATAGGTATACCTAGATAACGCAAGTATCACGAACTGAATGAAAACTAAGCGTGCCACTTTTTGACTACCTACTATGACGTCACAAGCTCGCGCTCTCTCGCTCACGATCACCCAGCCTACGCAGGACTGAGCGCGAAAGTGGCGGCTTATGATTTTCGATCGTAAACTGGTGCGATTTTTGGCACGCGAAGTAGGTGCTCTTGCGTTATCTAGGTGTATCTATATCTATGATTGCCCTCAACCGGGCACAAATCCAGAACCCAGGATAATTTCTCGTTGGACCAATATTTTGCATTAGCAATGAGAATCCTTCTAAAACGTTTCTTAACACCAATTTTTTTACACGTGTAGAATATACAGGTTGAAATTGAAAACATGCGACAAATCGAAATGGGAGATTGTACTCATCATTATGAACAACTTTTACTATGAGACCAAACCTGAAATCGCGAAAAAAAAATCAGCTGTTCCCTACATTTTATGTTCGCATTTAAACTCGTCAAAATGTAGGGAACAGCTGATTTTTTTTTCGCGATATCAGGTTTGGTCCCATAGTAAAAGTTGTTCATAATGATGAGTACAATCTCCCATTTCGATTTGTCGCATGTTTTCAATTTCACCCTGTAGAATCAAATCTCGTGGAGGATTCGACAACTGCAGCGTATTAAATTAATAGTCTGTTTTAAAAGTAAATGGCGAAAGTGTAAACAAACCCGGTTCAGGTTTAATTATTGCGCATTTACTCATTAATGGAAATTAGTACCTGCACATTCATAACGTATTTAAAAGGTTTCAAGTTTATATCTACACTACTTTTCGAACAATTTGAGTTGAATAACATTATTAAATTGTAATTGAAGAATCATCGACAAAAATTGAGGTTATAAAATTAACTGCAATTGTCAAATGAAAAACCAAATTAATGTGATTTGAAATTAGAATTTCGGGATTAAGTATTTAAATAATAAAATCGAAGCCACATAATATTTTTGTGGGACTTCAAATTGCACTCCGGACCCACCATACTCCTAGCCATACCCCTGGGGTTAGGGTGGGTGGGACTGAACTGAACCATACCACCATAGAAATGTGCCACCCTTGTTCCATAACGTATTCCACGTGTACGCTTTCTGATCCATTTGTTTACCTTTTCATCAGATATTTTTGGAACAGACCATAGGACATCGACTTACCCACCCTTGGCAGTCCTGTATAGGGTTGTTTACCACCTTGCTGACTACATTATACAGGGTGTCAGGAGTATCGACGATCAAACTGTAACCACGAATTCAGCACACGATTCTAGACCGTAGCGTAGAAATTTTTCGTCGGTTATCAAAAAAAAAATCTGATGTTTCATAGAAAAGTGCAATACTTACGCGGTCAAACTGTATACAGGGTGTTACGGAAAGGGTATATCAATACAAACGGGTTGAAAAGTGTATCTGCCCCCTTATTCACAAACACTCGATATGCTTCCGTATCGTATCGAACATTAATCATTGTTATCGTAGGAGTCTTCTCAATGCTGTTCACAAGTCCAAAACCCGAAAATTTTGTCAGTTTAAATCAAATAGACGCCCGCTATTCTTCCAACAGCTATTTGCTGTTGAGGGGAAGTCAAATCACGTTATCGAAATGTCAGGTTTTCGATACGATAGCCTGTCGTATGGTTGTGAATTAGGGCTCTGGTCTAGAATCTCTGTACAAAATTTCAGCTCAAAAGCATTAACTTTGAAAATGCTTAATATTTTTTTATTTCGACATCACGGCGCTACACTGGCACGCGGCGGCGTGATGTGCGTGTTCTAGGCGCACAGGCACACTCGTAGTGCGGTGACACGTTTGTTATGATTTCAATTTAATAAACTATCGAAATAAAAAAATATTAAGCATTTTCAAAGTTATTGCTTTTGAGCTGAAATTCTGTACAGAGATTCTAGACCAGATACACTCTTCAACCCGTTTGTATTGATATACCCTTTCCGTAACGCCCTGTAGAACAGCTATTTTTTTTTTAATAACTGACGACTTTCACCGCACAGGGGTTCAGAATCATGTACTGAATCTACGGTAAGAGGTTGCGCGTTGATGTTTCTGCCACCCTGGACCCCAATCGCGTAACACACTATCAAATTTAATCCGCGGGGCAATTGCGTAACACATTATCAATCGGAATCGGTTTCATTTTGACAGTTCAACAACATTCATTGCGTATTTACGTGATGAGCAGACAAATTTTTCGAACTTATGAAGCAATGGATTCTGATTCCGATTGATAGTGTGTTACGCAATTAGGGTGCTGAATCATTTTGAAGGATATTGCTAATTCATTGCTACCTTATGTTTGAAAAATTTGTCTACTCAACAACGTAAATAGCGTGACGAATGTTGCTGAAATGAAAGCCATTGCTACTGATAGTGTGTTACACAATTACCCCGCTGCAATAATCTACAAAGACATGAGCTATTTTTGCAATAAGTAGGTAAATATAGTTTATACCAATACGCGCCCGCCGACTACAGTGAAGCCAAAATGCGGGTTAATGTCTTTAATTAAAAACTTTCCTGCAACGAATGTCACCCCCTCTTTCAGGATGGGGTATGGTAAGGGATTAAGTTAAGATCACCCATAATTTGATTAGGTACTTATTTTAATTAATAAATACAATTAGTGTTAAGCATATTTAGCACCTGCCAGTCTGCCTTCATGACTGCCACATTGGTCTGCATGGTCGCAAGCGCTACTGCTGCGCATGAAGTCCATGATGCAACGTGTTATTGGGTATAATCATCTGGAATATTTCAGCAGCAGCCCGGAGTCTGGATTTGTGCTCGATTAATAGCAGTCGCACGGGTCGATCGATCAGGTTAAGCTACGCTTGCCACGGTCGGTCCGTGGATGGGTGTCCATCATTACATACCGAAACCCCTCCGTGCCTCGGAAAGCGCGTTAAGCCGTTGGTCCTGGCTGTCATTTTTGGATCTTTGACAGTCGTTCCGGGTCATCAGAAGCCCGAAAGTCTGACAATCAGTCTTACCAAGGGGTATCGTGTTACTCAGTAACTGGGTTGTGGAGGTCAAGTAGGCAGTCGCTCCATCTAAAAGACAGGTATTCAGTTGCATCCGGTTAGACTGGAAGCCGACCCCAACATAGTTGGGAAAAGGCTAGGCAGATTTATTTTGATGGTTAAAAGCTCGCTCCCTATTACATGAGACTTAAACATAACTGGCGAAATGTAGGTAAATTTATATTCATTTTTAACATAGTAGGTTAATAATTAGGAACAATTTTCTTTAAAAGAAACTATTAATTATAAATTGTTTGAAGAGACAAAAAGAAACTACAAAAATATTTTATCATATAAAGCAAAGCAGCCATCTAATAACAGTATAATTAAATTTTGTTAGTCGTTAACTGGTTTTACGCTAGATGGCGTCATTTCTCGCTTCATACGATTTTGTTTCTGTACTACCCATGCACTTTTGCAGCCTATTGTACACCTCTGCCCAACCTTTCGGGAATACAGACGTGACGCTATGTTATGTTATACAGGAAGATTTTTTTATCACCATCCAAATTTTTACAGGATGTTCTACCCATGATTATGAACAACTTTCACTATGGAACCAACTCTGAAATCACGAAAAAAAAATCAGCTGTTTCATACATTTTGGTCAAGTAGGTCCTTATTGAACTTCTGTACGAAACAGCTGATGTTTTTTAGTGATTTCAGAGTTGGTCCCATAGTGAAAGTTGTTCATATTCATGGGTAGAACACCCTGTAAAAATTTGGATGGTGATAAAAAAATCTTCCTGTATGTACCAAATTATTCTTCCAAAACAAGACTGTTCTCTTCCTCCGAAATCTAAAAAGTCTCTGCAGAGCGAATACCAAGTAACTCATAAAATTCTTCACTGGAATTATAACAACTTAAACCACTTAAGTACTAAACCTACTAAGGTATAAAACCTGGAAAATGTAAAAGCTTCTTGATGTAAGGCAAGATTCCTTTTGGAGACGTCAAAAATGAGATTTTAAAATCATTTCTTCGCAGCTTATCGCATTATTTTATACGTTCTTATAAAAGAATGTGATAAATAAGCAATACAGCTTATAACAGCTTATTTAAACAACCCCAACCAGCCCCTCAGCCCCTCAACTTTTAAATAACTTTTAAATATCGCCCTGTTTCGTTTTTACGCACCGTGTATACACTAGTTGCGCGGTAAACTCTGCTTGCGCGATGCAGATTTTGCGTGACGTCAGTGTGATGCGTAGTTCGCGTGTGGCAATGTAGATGTCGCTACAAAACCGTCGATAAAAACAGGTACTTAATATTACCGCATAGTATATGTGAGATTTGAATCAGTAAGGGTCAGTTCGCACCGCGACGCGACGCGGCGCGCAGTTTTCAAGATAGCAATATAATTATAGACCCTATCTACTACACAAAAAGATACACATCAGTGAGGAGCGCCGCGCGGCAAAGCTCGACGTAGTAGGCACACAGAATTGTGTACCTTTTTGTGTAAAAAGTAAGGTCTATAATTGTATTGCTATCTTGAAAACTGCGCGCCGCGTCGCGTCGCGGTGTGAACTGACCCTAAACCACAGTTTAAAAACTACAATTAGAACATTGGTATTTTTATACAGGATGTCCCTAGAAGTATGAATCAAATCGAATATGGGCGTGGGCAAGATCATTTTCTGGAAATAAATGAATTTTATTCTTATCCAGAGACGCCTCGTCGTCAGCCAGCGCCGGCGCCACTATTTCGTGCTCTGTGCTATAGGTACACGCACCCACATTATCGTGGTAATTTCTTGTCATGGAACGTTTAAACAAACGTAGGTATAAATAAGATAAGAAGCATCACTACCTATAAATGTCTAATGCATCACAACACAACCCCACCCTCATGTTAGCTATAGTCTATTTAAATCCTTGTTTCCCATTGATGTTATTTCCACTTAAACGAATATCAACTTCACGTTAGTGTAAATTAAGTTGATTTTGGAATGACTAGTACCTACTTTTTTAGTTGTAGCGCGAACTGAATTTTGTGGGTGGATATTAAAGTGGTATTTTTCAAAAACAGATATTTGTTTAGAGGATTGGCATCTGAATCGCGAACGCTGTTTATAAATAACACACTACGATCACCAATAATCAATTTGAAAACATGAAGATTCCGGCAGTATCGGCTGTGGTCGTTGATATCAAGAAAGGCAGTACCTACACCTTTCCAGTGATGTTAAATGCATGCAGAAGATGACATTCAAATGATCAGAATATTGATCAATACATCTGGAACTTAAATTTTAAGGAAGTGTTAAAATTCAAACGTCTGCCGAATCCAACGCGGTGGCAGTAAAATGCAGAGATTTATGTTATGGCCCTGAAATAGGCGATTTAGTACCGATACAGATGATTTACTTACGACCATGGAGATTCAAAATACCCCTTAATATTTGGGAACGAAATATTATAGGGTTTATCTGTAAACGTTGCTTAAAGTTGAGCGACGTTTAAACGTCAAGAACGTGAACGTGACGCGCGTCCGCGTCGCCCATTGGCGACGAAACAATAGAAAATCAATTGTGTCTCATTAGCGGAGCTTGACATATTAAACAGTCGCTAATCATTAACCCCCTTACTAATAAACGTATTATATCAGATGAATAGTTACACACCAATTTTTCTCTTATTCAGTCGTCAGTAATTTGACTTTCGAAAGAAGAAGACAAAGCGTTGTGTACAGATGCTATACAACGTTTATTAGTAAGGGGGTTCAGCTTTATTACTAGTACTAGCTGCGCCCCACGGTTTCACCCGCGTAAATGTCAATCCCGTGGGAATATCGGGATTAAAAGTAGCCTTTTTTATTTTTATGGATGGGAAATCATCAAATGACCCCTCCCGCTCTGGGTGGAGCGAAGGGAGTGTCAGACTCTTACTGACTAAAACCCATCCGTGTTCCTTCCTTAGCCCTTTATGTTCCGGGGTAGCGGTAACCCTTTCGGACAATCCCGCACCCCCGGCAGGCTTCGGCCCTGGCAGGCCCCTTCCTTTATGCTGACATCTCTTTGAGGCGCGCGTGGAACACGTACGCGCCGTCTGGCACGGGCCTGGTCCTGATCGGACGGTGAGCTACCCATTACTCTCCGTCCGCAGGCCCGCGCCTACGGTGGCCGGGAGTCGTCACGCGGCTCCCGACGCCCGGAGCGTCTCCCGCGGCGGCTGAGGCGTGAGGCTCTCTCCCTCAGCCGTTCCTCCACCTCCTTCGCTAGCATGACTGCTTCGCAGAAGGAGGTGACCGCCTCCCACTTCCTCTCGCCCGGGACCATGGCTTGAACCAGGGCCGGACGCGAGAGGTCGCCGCCGCTGTCGATCGCCTCTACGAGGGCACGGCGGTGCTCCGCCCATGCGGGGCAGACCTCCACCGTATGCTCCACCGTGTCCTCTGGGCGATCCTCGCAGTGGTGACACCCGGGCGTCTCCTCCCGTCTGATGATGTGCAGGAACCTCCCAAAACATCCGTGTCCGGTGAGGACCTGCGTCAGGCGATAGGTGAGGACGCCGTGACGCCTCTCTAGCCGCTCCTCAAAGAGGGGTCTTATCGCCACTATCGTGGCGTGCCCTATTAAAAATATTATATTACTTATAGGCTATTAAAATTAGCCTATAAGTATGTTAATCCAGGGTATCAGCCACCTCCATACAAAATTTTACCAAAATTGGTCCAGCCGTTTGAGCGTGAAGAAGTAACAAACATATAAACACACACACACACACTCACAAATGATGATACATACTTAGACAACATTTGATTTTACCCATTTCTAATAACGACCACAAATCCGAACTACTACCTTTTTTAATAAAATCCGAGAGTAGGTACACTCGCCATAACTAACGAAGGCTTTAATTTTCCTTAATAAAGATTTGCATTCACTACTGCTTAATTAGTAGATACTCGAACTAACAAGAAAGAATTCCAAGAATTCAAGCTCTAACGAGTCAAAGAGATAAAAAATAGGGGAAGTTTTAAGTTTTTCTCAGTGAAATCGCTTACTTAGGGGATCTACTGCGTGGTACGTTTGCTGGCAAATCGCCGCGTTTGCAAAATGCTTAGGATTATGATTTCCGTCCGCTCGGACACTGGACAATGTTAGAATGGTCTGAAACTATTTTTCGCTTAGTGATCGTAGATTTGCGAAAGACTGGAAGGAAAATGAAAGAAAAATCTTGTAGATGTCAGTCATTAGGTCAAATTTCGGTGTCACATTGCAGATAATCATTTCTGGTTATAAAATAACTAGCTTTTGTGGTTTTCAGGAAGAAAGGAACTCAATATTTTACTTGAGGTACCTACTTCTTTGTGGGTACACGGAGGAATGATGAAAATGTCGTAAGTAAAGTTTTGAGTCAAACTCAAGGCATTTACCCAAATCCAATATTATAAATGCGAAAGTAACTATGTCTGTCTGTCTGTCTGTCTTTTCTTCACGCCTAAACTACTGAACCATGAACATTTAGACTGGAAAGCGCAGGTTGAGACTGTATGTAACAAAATAAATAAATTTGTCTATGCTTTGAGACAAATTAAAAAAGTCACTAATATAAAAACGGCTGTGATGTCATATCGCGCATATGTGGAATCCTCACTACGGTATGGACTAATGATGTGGGGCAATAGTACTGACCACAATAGAGCATTTGTCGCCCAAAAGAAATGTTTACGAGCTATATACGAGATTCCATCTGACGAATCATGTCAACCAATATTTAAGGAGCTTGGTTTGCTACCCTTACCTTCATTATATGTGTATGAAGCATGCATGTTCGTTCACAAACATAAAGAGCTATTTAAAACAGCAGAGGAAGTAAGCTCTCGAAGTCGGCGTGACCAATACAGACTAGTCCTGGATGTGCTGCCTCGATCAGCGAAATATAATAAAAACACTCTGGCTATGTGTGTACGTCTCTATAATAAATTACCAAAAATGTTTAAAACATTAAATTGTAAATTATTTAAAATCCAATTATATAAATGGCTCAATAATAATAAATTCTATAGCACTAATGATTTCTTTAAGATGAATTCAATGTTATAATGTATCTTTATTTCAATGTCATAATGTATCTTTAGTAAGTAAGTTTGCATGCTTTAGTATTAAGCAAAACATGCCTGATCTAATGTTTGTTTATCATCACCTTGTATACCATGTTTTATGCAAATAAAAATACATCTTATCTTATCTTATCTTATAACCGATTTGTGTGTTTGGTACAGACATAGTTTGGAACTTGAGAAAGGACATAGGATAGTTTTTATTCCGATATTCCCACGGGATCGAAACTTATGCGGGTGAAACCGCGGGGCGCAGCTAGTTTCAAATAAACCCATAGATGTTTTTTTAAATTTCTATGAATAACCTAATAACAGGCACTTTTCAAGTCAAGAGGTTAAGGGATTGGTCAGTCAGAAAGATGAAGCTAGTTGCCCATTCCAAAGCATACTAGGTACCTATGGAGAATGGTCAAGAAACTCCACGGACACTCTTTTAAATTATAAATTTGTTACAAAATATTGGTTACATCATTCGTCACATCGAATGTAGATCGCTATAAGAGTACGCGAAGATCAAACAAACGATGCACAGAGACTCTGTGAAAAATAATATGGTTTAAAAGGGGGTAGCTACTAATATAGCGATTAATAGAGATGTATGGAAGAAATGTCCTTTCTTTGGTATTGTTCATCGAATCGTTGAGCTCCTCAAGTTCTGAGTTGAGCTGCACGATTTTTGACAAATGCGTGCACTGACTGGACAGGTCCGCTCAATCTGTGTGGTTCTTTCCTCAAAAGACCATTTAAAACACCAATCTACATGGTCTTCACATGATCTGACCAAGATTCTGTCTGGACTTTAAAAGAGACAGTGATCTCTGAGTTTGTTTCGGCCTTTCTTCTCAGAGTAGTCACATAGGAAACGCCGACCTCATCTAGCTTTAAAAAGATATGATTGACGTGTAAAATTGTTTGTACAAACCTACTTACAGAAATAAAATCATTTATCATAGAAAAAGTCATGTTGCGCCAACCTCAAATAAATTGGGATGGGCTATCCCAATTAATTTGGGGTTTTTGTCAAAATATAACATTATCAGTTTGTAAATTCATAAAATTACAACGAAATTCAAATGCCTGACAGACTCGAGTTTTCCATTTTATAACGCAACTACAAATGCAATAGAAAGTTCCTTACTACACTGACACGATACATTTTACGAACTTTTCCTCTACAAAACTCCAACATTCCTTCCACACAAACACTCCGTATTACGCCAGAGCCTCATTTGTATCGTGAACTCCCCACGTTTAATAGTACATCGCTCGGCTAAGTTTAAGGAACGCAATTTATCCATATACATATTAAAGAGACGATCGATCCGCTAGTTCGCGCGACGACAATTGCAGAAGCCAACAAATGCAGCAACTGCGATGCGGACCGGTATTGTGTAGTATTGCTGCCTCGGGATGTGCTGTGAGACGGTTGTAAGGCATAAGAGGCAGCGGGAAATAAACTTGGCTATGCTTTTACTTACCGAGTTTCAAACGTCGACATGCAAAGACCCGGTCCCGCTCCTAATGTGTGTATTTTGTATGCGTTTTTTTTGTTTTGTTTGTTTTATTTTGATGTGAATTAGTTGTTTTTTTAAAATGTGTGTGTTGTGTACCCGTTGTATTGTCTGAAATAAGTGTTATTATTATTATTTCGTTTATTCATCTATTTACATATTTAATTACATTTTTAAATATTTATTAAAATATATAAAATAAGTATAAAAAACATAAAAAAAATATTTAAAAAAATAGTAGGTAGTCCGCCGGCGTCGGGAGCAGGGTCCAAGCTACCGGTGGTTAGGGCTCCAGAGACAGGAACCTCTTCACAATGCGAGCCGTATCGAGGAGTACTGCCTTCTGAATTATTATTATTAAAGACGTACGAAGGTCTTCGATATCGGAATGCGTATTATAGAACTCAAGTGCAGTTGGGCAGGACACCTGGCAAGGCGCAGTGATGACAGGTGGAGTGACGCTGTGACAGAGGGGCGTCCTACCAGCAAAGCCTTTGCTGGTAGGACTTCTAGATGGAAATCAGAGGGACAATTCTCCTGGATTTTAAGAACGTTCACAATCTGACGGGAAATTCACGTATTTTTAAGAACGTTCGCAGTCTGATCTCAGTCTCAATCTGTCAAACATACGAGTACCACTAATTTCTCTACATTTTTGACAAGTTTTTGACATTGATTGGCACTGAGATGAGATTGAGACTAGATTTTGACCACTTTTAATAACGGAAATTGGTCTTTTGTTTAAAATATTCATAAAAGACTTTATATTTGTATAATCCAAGCCATTTGACCCACTACTCTCGAGATTAATAAATTAGGAAGTACAAAACTTGTGAGTAAGGGAGTTGATAATAAAAAACGATCGCAAATCGCTCCCGACTTGTACCAAACGCAACTTACTATAGAAGAGCCGATACCTAACAAGCATTACGAACGCAATAAGCCACCGAACAGCACGTTGTAAATGTTACACCACGCCTCATTGCCGTGCACACTCCACGCCACACCGCCGTGCACGCTTCACGCGGTGCACGTTCCAACGTGCATCAATATTTTCATTGCGTTTTGCATGTTGAATGAATGGTATGGGGAATGAAAAATGTGCAAATTAATCTTGTTTTGACCGGTGTCACTAAGGATCATTAGGGTTGTGTTTGATGCGAATGTTGTAATCTTATGCATACGAAAGATGTCAAGCACGTGATGACGACGTGACGTGATGTTGCGTGAATCTTTTTAGAGGAAGTAGGTAATTAAATGAAATGAAAAGGCTATTAAGCTTTACTTAGTTAAGGGTTACGTTATTTCAATCTTATGAACCTCTAACCAGTTGTGTATCTTATTGTAGTGATTTTGAATTCTTCTTAACCGGTCAAGCGGCGCGCGTCGCCCATTGGCGACAAAACAATAGAAAATTAAATGTGTCTCATTAGCGGAGCTTGACAGAGGGGCTTACAGGACTTAAACGCAAGTTTTATAATGCCTAAAAGTATATAATCGACTACAGTAAACAAAACCAGAAAAATAGATGATATTTTTCAGGATATATGCTAGGTAGATACTGTGTTGAAAACATAATACAACTATTACAACTAATTTGATATGATAGAAAAAAATCATGAAGATACCTCTAAAAACTTTCTTTTTACAATAAAATCCATCCTACTAATATACATATCATTATGATTTTTTGTCAGATTATTCTACAAGCAACATACTAAAGCACTAGTGTTTTAATTTTTTATTCCAAACAATACATTTTTTGTAAATAGATAATCGCTTCGTATTTTGCAATAAATTAAAATTAAAGGCTTGTGTCATCGAGCTTCTCTTTCTTTTCTATGCAGTCCGACAGTGACCGCGCTTTACAAGACTTCTTTATACAGCGAAAGTGAGCAATAAGAAAGGATTTTTGAAAATTCATCCCCTAAAGTTCTTCATTTTTGCCGATGTTACATCTCATCGAGCATATGGCTTGTTTTAAATAAAGACGTCGTAGTGTCGTAGCTAACTGGTTAATTTAGCCGTGTAGTTAAGGCGACTACACGACCTAAAGCGCGGTCACTGTCGGACTGCATAGAAAAGAAAGAGAAGCGCGATGACACAACCGTGGTAATTTATTGCAAATATGAAGCAATTATCTATTTACAAAAACTCTCAAACACCAAACAAATAAAAACCGTATATTAAAATTCGGGGAATTAAATTGTCTTTTAGATGGTGAAAGTTTTATGAAAATACACCCGATAGTGTTTGCGTGATTATCGTTTTTATGTCCGCGGTAGACATTACTTTACAAATTAATTACACTATGTTAAAAAAATATAATTGCAAATATTCACATATCAAATTACGAAGCAAATGGTCTAGTATAACATTTATTTTTTTCAAAGAAATCAGTCCGGTCGATTAGACGTGATGTTGAATTTAAAATCATTAGAAGTCGTATATCTGCGCCTTAACCGCCTGGCCTTCGGAATTAGTGCTCGCCTCGCTTCGCTCCCTTTGCTCGCACGTGGTTCTAACCCAAACTAACCCATTTGCTCGGGGTGCCCTGGCTTAGTTACTGCGACCAATTCGGCCCGCGCGTGATTGGTAACAGTTCCAACCTAAACTATAATTATTGAATATCATTCAGGCCGTTAGTTGAACGGCCGCCGTTTAGTTAAAAGGCTAGGCGGTTAACTAAACGGCTAATTAAACCAGTTGGCCGCGACAACTAATAATAATGCTGAAGAGTTTGTTTGAACGCGCTAATCTCTGGAACTTCCGGTCGGATTTGAAAAATTCTGTTTGCATTTGATAGCCCTATTCTATAGGCTACTAGTAGCGCCCTGCGGTTTCACCCGCATAAGTTTCGATCCCGTGGAAATATCGGGAAAAAAACTATCCTATGTAAGGACATAGGATAATTTTTCCGATAAAAAAGTAGATAGTTTAATTTAAATCGGTTCAGCGGTTTAAGCGTGAAGAGGTAACAGACAGACAGACACACTCTCGCATTTATAATAATACCTCCTTCCTAATAAACGTATTATATCAGATGAATAGTTACACATCGATTTCTCTTTCAGTCGCCAGCAATTTGACTTTTGAAAGAAGAAGACAAAGCGCTGCGTAACTATACAGGCGCTATACAACGTTTATTACTAAGGGGGTTAGTATGGATTTAATATAACGGTATGCCCCTTAGGAGACGAGGATAAAGAAAAAAAGTCAGAAAGAATAAGCGAAAACGAAGTAAAGTAACAGTGCGGGCAGGCGATGCGATGCGACAGGATGGGTCGCATAATAAAGTTTAATTTATATAAAAGAACAATTAGAAAACAATACCGAAGCTAAATGAATACAAGCACGATTCCTATAAAGTTTATTTACAGTAAACCTAATCAATCTACCACTGTAGGTACAGTCGACATCAGATATTTATGAACTACAGGCACACACCGCACACACTAATTTGTGTCGCGTTGTTGCAATTGCAACCGACTCGATAACATCGCTGTTTTCATACAACGTCGATTGAAAACTACACATTTAGAAGCGAATTGATAGTTATGTAAATTTAATTCCATGTTTGATTCAGGTTATATAACATCACGCCCGATTTCACCGACGGGTCAATCAGAGATATAGGAACGTGCCTACATTCATATTTCGCCAGACAATCGCTACTTAAATTCAAAAGGGCCACAAGTCGAAAAAATTACA
Source organism: Amphipoea lucens (assembly GCA_947508005.1). Taxonomy (NCBI): domain Eukaryota; kingdom Metazoa; phylum Arthropoda; class Insecta; order Lepidoptera; family Noctuidae; genus Amphipoea; species Amphipoea lucens. The sequence continues at coordinate 5,114,467 of OX382371.1, forward strand.
AATCGAATCAAAGTTTTTCGACTTGTGGCCCTTTTGAAATTGATACGATTTTTGCTTTAAAAAGGATTTGTAATTTTTTTTCGACTTGTGGCCCTTTTGAATTTAAGCAGCGACATGTTAAGAAGCCATATAACGGGCAAACACATTGTCATTAGCCGGGCACAGGACGCTACTGACAAAATCTAATGAATAACCCAATAACACTTCGACATAAGTATATGAGGACCGCAGGCAGATGAAGGCTGGAGGTTGAGTCCGCTCCTGCCTTCTGCCAGGGTCTGGTTCTCAGGTCAGACCCAATTCTCGGCAGTCTTATAATCTACTGAAATAATCAGTAGATTATATCAATTAGAAAATGTCGTGAGGAAAGTTTGGAGCCTTTTTGGTCTTTCCCTAGAAAGACCAAAAAGACTTTATGAAAGATGATACGGCTAAAAAGGGGATTACTATCGAAATGACGACTAATAGAGAAGTATGGAAGAAAAAAACATGTTGCGCCAAGTAAAGACAGGAGAATGATGATATCTGACAGAAATGACACAGTTTTCAAATAGGGTTAAAGTTGTTAATGCTAGCAGGTATACTATACCGAACCAATTATTTTAAATTGAACAATATCGTCGCTTCAGTTCTTAGAAACGATGTCGTGTCGAACGTTATTAAATAGACATGAAAGCTCCGCGCATTATTAACTGAGGATACTTTAGCAAGGGGTAAATAGAAATAAAATTCTATAACGGTTTTATTTTCCAATAACACGATGTCCGTGCGGGTTGGTAGATGTCAAATGTCTTCAAATTTTTGGTTCTACGAGTAGAACATGCCGGTTTCCCCACGATGTTTTCCTTCACCGTTTTGAGAGCAGTGGTGATGAAATTATTTAAACAAAGTAAAGCGCCTGCCTGGGTTCGAACTCACGACCTACAACTCGTAAGTCGGGGCCGTTACCACTGAGCCACCACTGCTCAGAAATCCAAATATGTATATCAATTCAATAAAGAAACATTTCTCCACCACACTAAAATAAATAACGCGATAAAATAACCACGAAAACGAGATATAATGTATTGTATTCCGGTTTCGCACAAATCTCTCGGACCGAACGCTATATATCAGACAGCAAGTACAGTCGGCGGCATATTTATAGACAGCGAGTGGTCGCAATAATCTGTGCGATGCCGGCCGATGTGTTGCGATCGCAAGCGGCGCGATATTAACGGTCTCCGATAACGTGCGATTCGCCTCGCTGCAGTTACGTGCGGCACAATATATTGAGTAGGAATCAAAATGATCTGCTGCAAAAAAATACGTGTTGGAACGGATATTAAGCCATTCTTTCTGTGTTTTTTCTTTTTTTGGAGTTGTAGTGGTTTAGCAATTTGGCTTCTGTGTTTTTATGAGTGTGGGTTCGATCTCGGTATGGGATATTTTGTGCAGATATTTGTAGGTATTAGTACTTTATCGGATCTATATGCTAAATACATGTGATAAGAACACGCCTATATAAGAAAAAAACCATTTGCCGTATTATGTCGGTTTAATGCTTCCAGTGTAAGAGAGAGACGGAGCTATACATGCGCAATAGCACCATCTCTTTTTCGCACTGAAAACAGGATGACATTAATACTTCGTAATACGGACCCTGGAGCAATTTACAAAATGATTGATCTGTTTTCGATTTGATTATTTCATTTGACACAACACTCCATTCTAATCCATACTTATCACACTAATATTATAAAGGCGAAAGTTTGTGAGTGTGTGTGTGTGTGCGTGTGTTTATATGTTTGTTACTTTTTCACGCTCAAACGGCTGGACCGATTTAGATGAAATTTGGTATAGAGATAGCTGCCACTGCCACACCACTAGCGGACTATCTCTTCTCAAAGATATATATCAGTTGCACAGCCCGGTTCATTGAACTTTACATAGACGGCCGAAGCTAATCTTTCGGTAATCACGCTCATACGATACGCTCACGCCACATTCGTCTTGTTTTACGAATTTTCCATCCTCATTCTCTCATCCCCCGTTTGTTTATATAATTCCGAAGAAAATCTTGTTACGATGAGCGCGAATGCGTTTTGTTTTGACGGGATGAGGAAATTTTTTGTAAATCCATATCCATACTATATAATATTATAAATTCGAAAGTAACTCTGTCTATCTGTCTGTCTGTATGTTACCTCTTCACGCTTAAACCACTGAACCGATTTAGATGAAATTTGGTATAGAGATAGTTTGAGTCCCGGGAAAGGACATAGGATAGTTTTTATCCCGATATTCCCATGGATTTGACACATATGCGGATGAAACCGCGGGGCGCTGCTAGTACAAAATAAAATAAGTATTAACAATAATATTTTTTCAACCCGATACATCACACATGCAGAAAAGTACAATCGACTCGTACATTTTATTAATAGCCGCCTGGTCACAATAATAATCGCTGGTGATATGAACCGATTGCAACTGGTGCGTTATAAATTCATGATATACAGGGTGAAATTAAATTCATGGGCATCCTTTTAAGGGGTCTGCGTCGTGTTTCGCTGACTTGTGTCATGTAGCCGGCCACGAAACCGGTGGTACATAACATCCTTCAGCCAGAACTCTTCGTTGAGGAACTTTTCGAGATGGTAATAGGGGGCGAGCCTATTGTGATCAACCGGGCACAAATCCCGACTCCGGGCTGCTACTGAGGAATTACTGATAAAAAAAAAAAAACAATAACACTTTGCTCGACCCAGGAATCAAACCCAAGATCTTAAAGCTCAGCTGCAGTGGCGCTTGGGAAAACTAGACCAAAAAAAAATTGCTGTTTTATACACTTTGACCGCGTAGGTACTGCACTTTTCTATAAAACAGCTGATTTTTTTTTTTATAACCTAGGCAAAATTTCAAGGTAGAGGGTTCCAGAAACATGTACTTAATACATGGTAACCGGTTGCGTGTCGATGTCCCTTAAATGCCACCCTGTATATTATCAAAACAAGAAACTGTGATATTATCATTCAGTAATACGGCACAAAATTAAATGCGAAGGTTCCGCGCGCAAATACGTGCCGATTCATATAATATATTAGAAGCATTTCTTATTGAAATGTTATTTATTTCTTGCAGCTATGTAACAGGATAACATAACCTCACGCACGTCTGTATCTCCCCAAGGGTTGAGCAGAGGTATGCCTATAGCACCCCCATATTACATAAGGAGAAATCTTAGTCTGGTAAAATATTTCATCCGCCTAATTCGTGGTACCCATTTCAATTCCTCCTTACTGCAGTACATCTCCGTTAACATCCCACTAGCCATTAGACACACACTTCGCCCTCGCCGACGTCCTCTATTCAAAATACCTCAAACCGATACCATAACCCTTAAGACCAGTCCATTATACCTAGCCCTCATCCATATCAACAACATTCTGTTATATGACGAGTCCTCAGATGTCTTCGCGAGTACTGAACTGAGTTTCCTGAACACTGCCACTCGATACCTGGAGTCCATTGCCACTCCCAGTACAATCTCCTTGGAGTAAATAAATAAATTAATTTTATATTAATTTATTTATATTAATTAAATTTATATAAAATAGTTATATGTTATTAATAATTCTATTCCAATTTATCCTAATTTCTCCCTAATTTTGTCTAATTTTATCTAATTTTTATCTAGTTTTGACCAATTTTGTTTCACTTTATTTCATTTCATCTTTTTATTATGTGATTTAACCTAATTTTATGATTGTATGACATGTCTAATTACTAACATTGACCAATAACTTGTATGTGTGGTGCAAACTGTCAATATAAGTTGGTTATTAATAAATAAATAAAATAAAATAAATATTTTAAGTCCTATGTAATAGGAGACAAGCCTATTGACATCAACCGGGCACAAAACTAGACTCCGGGTTGCTTCTGCGAAATTCCAGATGGAAAACCCCAATAACACTTGGCCGACCCAGGAATCAAACCCACGAACGCCTACGACCTCATGCTCACCAGTAGCGCTTGCGACCACTAAACCAACGAGGCAGTCAGTAACATGATATACAAGGTGGTCAAAAATTCGTGGATCAAACGAAACAGGGAGATAAAGGAGGTCATTTCCAACAAAAAATATTTCTACAGCATGGCCGTAATTCAATTGCCCTAAAAGTTATGAATGTTTTTGTATACCGAGTTCTTTTACAATTAGACCAATTAAAAAAAAAATGTGAGATAAAACAATAAAACAAACGGTGTTGTATCATTACTAGATAATGTATCAGCACTACATAAGTTCTATTGCGGCTCTGAGTACCAGAGCAATAAATTTTTTTCTAAACATTTTGAAGCGCTACCAAAAATTGTTTCTCACTTTCAAAGCGTTGAAAATGACCTCTTTTATCTCCCTATTTCATTTGATCCACGACTTTTTGACCACCCTGTATAAATAAGAACTAGGTCATATTTTGAACTCAGTAGGTGAGACTATCAATCTATGGTATAATATAAATCAACAATAAAACGAGATCCCTAAAGTACCTATTCAAAATGTAATCGACACCAATGTGAACAATATGTAACATTTTTAATATAAATTCCGACCGAGCGTTTTCATACGTTACATGTCGAAACGTGTTTCAAAATGATTACGAAAATGACATCTTGTTATGAGCCTTCATTGTCACATTAATATATCGTAGCCAAACATAACGTATTAAGCTCATTTTTATACCAACGAATAAAAATATTTATTTTGACTCTTCGATATATCGAACAACAACACATAACTGAGGACTGGGACAACCTACTCCCAAGCATCTTCCCACTCATACTAAAATTTTCATATCCTATAATAAAATCTTTGAGACAGTCTTCCCCTCGTCTCCAAGATAATTCTCTAGAATAAAAGCCGGTAGAATCGTAAAGAACCTTTTAAAGAACGTAGTTATACGTCCCTAGCTACGTTTTAAATCGTTACATTTTAATTTTACTTCAATGATCGCAATGAAAATTAACTTTCTCTTTACCTTGGACTTTGTCTCCTCAGGGTATCTTTGTAGTTTAGAACGACTTTCTAACAGACCTCGTGACCCAAATATTGACTGGTATAGTGGGATAGATTCATAGATTCCAAGCAATGAGGTTGGTTGGTTGAGGTAAGGTAGGGGTAGGTAGATAGGTAGGTCTTTTTAATCCATCCAAAGGTTGTCTTTAAAAGATCGCTTTTAGCGATAAGACCGATCATTGTGTCACCCATTGTAAAGTTTCTATATTTATGTCTGTAATGTATATGGTGTACATAATAAAGAGTATTCTATTGTATTCTAATGGCATGGCACCTATTTATATAAAAGAAAGTCGGCTAAGTACTCAAGAACCACGGGACGGGTTTTATGATCTTTGGTTTGCTGGATTTGTCTCCGCCCCGAATAGCAGAATAACTATTAAAACATGGCGAAAATTCACAAAGAAAAAAAGAGATTTTCTCATACATTTTGTATGGGTCACTTTTTTGATTCTGAGGCGGTATGAAGTTCGCCGGATCAGCTAGTTTTAAGATAAACGCCAATACTAATTAAGAACGCAGAAACGGTAGGAGTCAGATTTGGCTTACAAGAGAAGGATAAAGATACAAAGCACTTAGAAATAATTGAATATATTATATTCAATTATTATTCCTAGAAATCGTTACTCCCGGTACCCTGAGAGCTCGTAAAGTTCTCCTACAGTACCTACTATTCCGTACAGTTCGACACAACTTAGATGTAGCATCGGCAAAATTCGTAAAACCGATCACATCCGAACTAAGTGCGCCTTCAAAATCACCAATCTTTATTACTACTTTAGGAAAAATTGATCAATTTTTCCTAAAGTAGTAATAAAGATTTACGAATACGGATTACGAACGTTTTACGAATTTTGCCGAAGCTACATCTAAGTTGTGTCGAACTGTACCAAAGTGTCAAAATTATTGGTAAGAATTTTCGAAAATGATTCTTAGCAAAACTTTAAAATTATAATAGCATACACAAGTAGGTTCACTCACCCGCAGGACCAAGCATAGATGTTATCAGGTCTCATAAAATACCCTTTAACCGGGCAGGGTTCCAACTTTTAGATTTAAATGAATGCATTTTCATCTTGATATAGTTGGTACTATCAAAAGACCAGCACCCTAATTGCGTAACACACTATTAGTCTCAATCTGAATCATTTTGAACGATATTGCTAATCCATTGCTTCATGTGTTCGAAAAATGTGACTGCTGAACAACGTAAATAACGCAATGAATGTTGTTGAACTGTCAAAATGAAACCCATTGCTACAGTGTGTTACGCAATTACCCAGCAGGTATGTCCTTACCAGCCAAGTAAGTTCGTTATCAGTAGACCTATGAATCCATACTAATATTATAAATGCGAAAGTGCGTCAGTCTGTCTGTCTGTCTGTTATCTCCTCACGCTTAAACCGCTGAACCGATTTAGATGAAATTTGGTATAGAGATAGTTTGAGTCCCTGGAAAGGATATAGGATAGTTTTTAACCCGATATTTCCACGGGAACGAAACTTATGCGGGAGAAACCGCGGGGCGTTGCTAGTACACAATATACGATCTAATTGATACGTGAACGTCGCACTTTTCGGCTGTATCGAAAACATTCTCTAAAGCTTGTTTTTCCTAGAAAAGCGGTTCCATCGTATTATAACGGCCATTTTGAAAATCTGTAATTTTCACCAGTATTTAATATTAAGGTGTCAAAAAAACGCTCTGTTTTTGGACAGCGGTTATTATATGACCGTTCACCGCTTTCTTAAGTTACGGCCTAGAAGAGCGGTGACTGCATATAGCGTCCGCAATTTACCGGGGAATGACGTCACTGAAACGTTGTTTATGAAAGTAAGTTGGTCTGTTTGCACCGCGTTTTTGACACCGTATGTTCAAGCCCAGTAGGGGTTGACTTAACGGTGTCAAAAGATTTAAATCGTACCACACCGTACTTAGTCACGCGAAAAATGTCCATATTGAGAAGAGTGAGCTTACACGTTATTATATAGCATTTCCATGACAATAAATCAAGTCATTGCGTCATTTTATGTCAGCGGTGTCAAAACAAAACAGAAACGCGACTATCTTTTGACACGATAGGGTGTACCCATTTGAATCTTTGCCGCTGTCATCATTTTCATACAGCCGTCACTGCGGCCGTTATGTGCGGTCACAGCTTTTCTGGGAAACCGTCACTTTATAAAACCAAAGCTAAAAGCATTCAAGAAAAAGGACCATCAAAACAGAATCGCGGGTGGTAGCAATATTGTATTTATAGTACTGTGTAACGAACGCTTTTCTGTGACTTGAGCAGTCCATTTTTACACAGAAAAGCGTGACTTAAGTGCGGGTTTAGGTCACACGAGCTATAAAATAGTATACGACACGTATACCTCGCTACGCTGGGCGCTAGTTTCACGCCGTGCAATAATGGACTACTTAAATCACACGTATCGTAATGTAGCATTTGCTTCCACAGTAAAAAAAAATAAAATAGGTACATATGTACGGACTTTGCCATCAAAAAAACCTCATTCGAAATTGACAATCGCTGCAGAACTTCACGAATTACCCTCAGGATTGAAAATTGCCTGCTAATAGAAATGTCAGTCGGCAAACATAGGGGACCAGTCACCCCTCGTCAGGAAAACTGTCACTCATGGAACTTCAGGATTACAAATGTAGATTATATTTTATTTAGGAAGTTATTGTGTGTGAGATAGTTGGAATTTGGATGTTATTTCCGTGCTGTCCACGATTTTGTTAGTAATGAATCTATTCTCCCGTGTACAGTCCCTTTTCCGGGTCGGTATTCAAATATATTGTGATTTAATATTTTGGTTTGGGATTGGATTCGAACATACATGAATGTTATGTTAGTGTTTTCGATTTTCTACGTCAATAGTTCATTTTTATGGATTTTTTAACGCTTATCCAACTCAAAACCTTAAAATAATCGGTGCTTAAAAGAAGGCGGCTGCGAGGACAGACTGGATGCGGACGGCGGAGGACAGGGTATTGTGGCCCCGCATGGTACATGCAGCGCCACATTACCCTGTCCCTGTCCCATGCAGCATGGGAGAGGCCTATGTCCAGCAGTGGACTGCGATGGGCTGAGTTGATAACCTATTAGAGATCTATTTATAAAACAAGCAAAAAAAAATCGACTCTCCATACATTATGTCCGAACAGCTGATCGAGTTTTGTATGAAAAGACGATTTTTTTTTGCTTGTTTTCGAAAAAGTCGTAGAACAAAATGTTGTTGTTTATGATGTTAGTAATCTACTCCTGCGAGGTTGTTGGTGTTTTACAAATAACCCTGTATATACCGTATTTCTGGCAGATAAATTACTTTGGTTTTTATTCAATTTTGCTGAAGCGAGTGTCGTTCCACAAATAATAAAGATGTTCAGTACGCCATGAAGAGGGGATCAAAACCAGTAGAATCACTAAATTAAAAACATAACCCTCCTTCTGGCGCAGTCGGGTAACTACTAAAATATGCTCCCTGCACTTTAGCTTTAGAACACCTTTTATACCTTTTTGTCGATGCATTTTAGAATTGTTTCCGAACGACAATTTTTCCGGTGTATCCGGGATTTGGCCTGCTGCAAGCAAGGATCAAATGCAGCGGAATCCGCTCCTGTTGGATTTCCAGGATTTTTCCGGGACCCGCAGTATTGCCATTATCAACACCTACTTTCAAAACTGGTTTGTATTCCAATTTTATATGGATATAAGGATCATCCTTTATGTCATTTAATAATGTTTATTTGAGGACTTTATTCAACTGTGTATACTACACAATAGTTTAATCACCTCTTTTTGGGACAGGCAGGTTATAATTGAAGGTGTGTTCCATTCGAAAGTTCAAGCGTGTGTCAAATATTCTGTTAGTGTTTTATCTTGTATTTGATGATTGATGCAGGTTGTACGATCTTTGTGAATCTTCTAGTAAGTTCTAGTCCATCATCATCTGCCTAACCTTTTCCCAACTATATTGGGGACGGCTTCCAGTCTAACCAGATGTAGCTAGAATACCAGTATTTGACATGGAACGACTGCCTATCTGATCTCCACAACCCAGTTACTGGGTAATACGATACCTCTTGGTAAAACTGGTTGTAAGACTTTCGGGGTTCTCACGACCCGTCACGAATGTCATATAAATCGTATATTTACATAATTTAAAAAGCTAACAGTCTTAAACAATAATATGTACTAGTATATAAAAAGGAGGGGAAATAATCAAAGGGCATCAAAAAATTCGTTCGTATCGCCGTCAATAGGAAAAGTGCCCAGAAGCGCTGGCACGCTGTATGGCAATGCTGAGTCGTTGGCCAAAATCCGAGCCGACCAACCGCTTGACGATGTCTCGAAAAACTAAATAGGCACTCGGACCTCATGGCACTAGAGTTTCAACCCCAAACGGTTGCTTAATAATCTGCTTCATAATTAATTTCCTTAACTTTACACGACGATCATTAAAAAAACATTAGATCATTGTAACTTTCTAGTAAAATTATTATCATATTACGGACACTCCCTGAAAAATACCAATTTAAACTTTAAATCTAGAATGCACTCCTGCAGTTTACGACACCAGACGTAATACAAGTTCTATTTACATTAAATTCAAAACTGCACTAAAGTTATACTGAGTTTATGGAGTAATCCATAAACTCAGTATAAAATGCGTTGGGACCCATACATAATGGAATATAAGGACTAAGTGACATAAAAACTGTACTTCACGTCCAGACTGCGACAGTTACGTTAAAATATATTTAGTTAAACTTTTGGAAATGTAACTCTGACAAATAAAGTACGGGTTTGGCAAGCGAAGGCTAAAGTTTGGCTAATTGAACTCATTTTGATACTGTTTTGTTTGGGTTTATCTGGAAATAGAGATAAGTGGATTGCACAAAGTTAAAATAGAACACATTTATTATAATTCGTATGGCTTTATATAAAGGCAGCCATAGAAAAATAAATGGCTAATGTCATCTACACATTATGGGATTTATATGTAGCGGTATCTACAACGCCACATGCGAACAACGCTTCATAGTGACGTCACGCAAATCCTGCATCTCGCAAGCAGAGTTTACCGCGCAACTAGCGTAGATACAACGGCCCGACATGAATCATTGGGCAGTTGCCCGCCAGACACAACACCCGTCTGGTCGGAGGATCCTCCCTTTTCTATGGAGGTTGAGTGAACTTTACACCCTGTTCCTCTATAATGTTCCCACTACTGGAACACAGGCCTACTCTCTATGAGAGGGAGTGGACCACCACGCGGGCCCAGCGCGGGTTGGTGGATGTAAAATGTCTTCGATATTTTGGTTCTAGGACATGCCGGTTTCTTTACGGTGATTTGTTCATAGTTTTGAGGGCAGTGGTGATGAAATCAAAAACGCAAAGTAAAGTGCCTGTCTGGGTTAGAACTCACGACCTCTACGTCTCGTAAGTCGGGGCCGATGACACTGGGCCACCACTACTCTCAATGGGATATATTATGTAGTCGTCGAAAATGGAAATAAATATTTAAGATTTGTATCGAAAAAGTCAAATAATCCATCAAGTAGGTGTACCGAGTTATTCCAGTCTGATCCCTTGAACCCCCCCCCCCCCCATCACCCCCTCGATCATCTGCTAGTTCGTCTTCTGTTTTAAAATTTGTCTTATTCACTAAGTATAAGCTTTCCATATAGTACTATACAAGGTGTAACATTATTAACGCAAGTCCTGAAAGTACTTTGTTCATAATTGACTACAGAATCGATTTCAGTAACTTTTGATGTAGGTATTTTTTTCAAAAATTATGTATTTTTCCATACTGACCGCTGATTGAGCCAAAGGAAATTAAATCTTATTTCAAGGCAATAAGACTCAATTTTAAATGCATAAAGTAAGGCTGGAATCAACACGATTTTCTTTATAACATCAGTTAGCTTAAAAAAAAAATGTTTTGGTCATTGTATTATGCTTTTAACTCAATAGTCTAATTGGGGTGTATGAGGTCTTGCGTTAATTATGTAACATATTGTAGATACAGACTTATTACTTATTAGGTAAGTTCTGCACAGCTCCACGTAGAACTTCCATCGCACTATATTCAGCAAGTCAATTTTTATACGAACCCATTGGGTATTTACAAGTTAGTTATTATAACTTCTGCTAAAACGAATTTTACAAAGCAGACCGTCAAAATTACGTATCAGAATTATTCAGGATAACAAACATGAGGTGAAGCCCCGTTTGCATTCATTGGGAGCGTTTGAACAGGCCCTCTCGCAGTGTAAACACTCCTGCAAGTTATATCAGTTTTGTGGAGTAGGAAGCTACGACCGCATGTGCAAGTCATAGATTTTTTATGGTAGTGTTGTGCATAGGCTGTATGGGTAAATACCTTTGCTTGCTCACACGCCTGCAGCGCTCGCCGCCATTTTGAAATAAAGTCAGTGTATCGCTACAAGTATTTTCACAGTTATTCTACCTCTGACAGCAGCAACCGAAAAGCTACGTTATTGTTACAAGAATAAGGATCAATGTGATTGATAAACTTGTCAGTGGCAGCAACACAGCAGCAACTTTCTATAGCATATGCAAATTATATCATGTGAACGTTATTTCAAGTGATATTATACTATTTTGTATTATGCCATATATTACCTACACACCCACACATGATAGTACTTACTTAGAAAGAACAGTGGGGTTTTTCTCGGTAGGAGTCCGACATAACCCTCCGTCCTCCTCAGTTGGAGGGTAACCATGAGGACTTCCCTACGGTAAAAATATTTATTGACAATATTGACCATACATTTCCTCCAATCATTTTAGAACAGGTTCTAATTCCTTATCTTTAAAGCCCAATAATAACGCCATTTATGCCAAATTGGACCTTAATAACAAACCTTTCTGTTTATTATAGTTAAAGTTTCCCTTGAGGGCTAGATACATTAGTCTGATGTACCACGGGACCCATTATATACATGTGTAGATTATATGTGACTTAATTGCCAGCCAGCAAAAAGTAATCTTTTTGTTTTTATTCGTTTTATTCAGGTTACTGTGCTAAAGCCATTATGGGTTTGTGTTGTAGGTTTGGTAGAAAAAGTGTTCATTTTAATTATTGTTTACAAAAAGAAAAGAAAGAAATAGTACATTACTGCAGCGGCCAGCAAAAGAGGCATTGATGGACGAACGTGTAAATGTAGGCCGAGGCGAAGCCGAGGTACACATACGTAAGTCCGTGTGGCCAAGGCTTGTATAGTACTTTTCTCAAATAATGCGCGAAAATTAAAACTAAGTAGTACCTAGGCGGAATTTTTTTGTCAAATACAATTACTTTTCAAAATCAATGACGAACAACAGAATGTTTTCTCGCGTTAAAGTGTTCATTTGTTTTCTTTTCAATAAACAGCTTTCTATTTGCAAGCCTGTTCGAAATTGATATAACACACCTTTGATAAGTTACCTCCTTGGTTGCCATGTTTCGGAAAAAGATCGTTCCATTTTTAAATTACACGACAGATATGAGTTTACACTAATTTATTTGACCGCTCAACCACGACAGATATGGATGGACACAACTTTTGCCGGCCGATGCTCGCATGTATTTGGCCAGTACAGCAATTTCGATTTATCTCGTAATTGTCAAAATAATGATCAAACTTCCAAGTACGTTTAAGAAAAATTGTTTATTCTGCACAAACAAAACGCACATTACAAATAATAAAAAAGACATGAAATATACACATCCAACATAGTCAAAAGCTTCGTACTCAAGCCTATAAAATGTTGTCAATTTCGTCCATTGCTATTGCCATTTCTGGTAGAAAAAGTTACTGAATTTGAATACTAACCTGAAGAACTAAGTGCAACACACACGAGCAATACGCGTCGACGACAAAGGCAACTGCACCTGCCGATGCGCGTCGACGAAAAGTTTGTTCCACATTCTGTTCGCGACAAAAAAGTCTGTAAAGTTGTATTTTATATTTAAGGATCTTTTGGCGCATGGAAATGTCTTATTTTTTCAAAAACTAGTTTTTTTATTATTTATTTATTTAATCGCTCCGTCCCGGCGCGGGCCTTTGGGGCCCATTACAATAGAAAATCAATTGTATCATAGCGGAGATTAAGCGATTAATACTTCAAGCACATAAATTTACAGAGGCGGACTTAATGCCACAGGCATTTTCTACCAGTCGACCTTTGGGTGATGCAGAGACAAAGTGGTTGGTGCAATCATGAAAATTGCGGAATAAATATTCTTTAATAACTCTCTCTTTCTCTTTTTTTATTATTTTTTTTCTTTCTTTCTTTAATTTTCTTTTCTCTGTTTTTTTCTTTTTTTTTCATACGTTTTGTGCAATTTGCATGTCAATGTCACACGATAAATTATGTTCATATAATCCTATTGTATGACTATTTCATAAAATATCAATCAATAAGATTATATACAGCTGGTAGAAAAATAAAACCTTTTTCTTATAGTTAATTACGAGTCGCTCTTTCTCGAATTAAATCGAGAACCTTACAAGGACATGAGAAGTCCATTACATTGCGACCTTTCACTGCACTTGTTTCACTAATGGACACTCAGTGAACTGCGACCTTTACGCCATGGTCAAACTATGATTTATTAAGGCGAATGGGTAGTTGTAGCCCGCGAAATTCAATTTTTCTTACGTTTTTTGCAATTTTCAGGTCAGTGTCAGGTTGTATCTTGATGAAAATTTGATTCGCGACTATAACAGGTACGTATTCACAGAATTATAATCATCAGAATCATTAATACATCTGTTTAAGTTAGATTTCTACCACCAACACTTTTCCATACGAGATTTGTTCTTAACGGTAGAAATCTAACTTAGGAAGATGTATTAATGATTCTAATTATTATAATTCTGTAAATACGTACCTGTTATTGTCGCGAATCATATTTTGATCAAGATACAACCTGACACTGACCTGAAAATTGCAAAAAACGTAAGAAAAATTGAATTTCGCGGGCTACAACTACGCATTCACCTTAAGTAGATACCTTCGGATTTACGTGTGCAAGTGCGCGTCGGAATCGCACACGAAAGGTTCCGTACCACAAGACAAAAAACGCCAATTAAAACAGATTTCTTGTATAGCCCCCTTTCATTTTTAGGGTTCCGTAGCCAAATGGCAAAAAACGGAACCCTTATGGATTCGTCATGTCTGTCTGTCTGTCTGTCCGTCCGTCCGTATGTCACAGCCACTTTTTTCCGAAACTAGAACTATACTGTTGAAACTTGGTAAGTAGATGTATTCTGTGAACCGCAGTAAGATTTTCACACAAAAATAGAAAAAAAACAATAAATTTTGGGGTTCCCCATACTTACAACTGAAACTACAAAAATTTTTTTTCATCAAACCTGTACGTGTGGGGTATCTATAGATAGGTCTTCAAAAATGATATTGAGGTTTCTAATATCATTTTTTTCCGAACTGAATAGTTTGCGCGAGAGACACTTCCAAAGTGGTAAAATGTGTGTCCCCCCCCCCCCTCTAACTTCTAAAATAAGAGAATGATAAAATTAAAAAAATATACTATATAATGTCCATTACCATGTAAACTTCCACCGAAAATTGGTTTGAACGAGATCTAGTAAGTAGTTTTTTTTAATACGTCATAAATCGAAAACCGCAATTTACCTTTCACAAAGTTACAACGAACTACAAGAACTTTTATATTATGTTACTTGCTGCTACGGAACCCTTCATGGGCGAGTCCGACTCGCACTTGGCCGGTTTTTAACTTTATTACCGGATTACGGCGAAGCAAAAAGGAGGGTTATGATTTTGACCGGTATGTATGTATGTATGTCCATCTGTTCCCTCATAACTTCTAAATTGCTTGTCATAATAGGACAAATAAGGTATCGCTGGAAACGTCTTGATCGTCCGCTAGTTATAGGCTATGTGACGTCACAATAAATTGAATACGGCGCCCTCTAGCGGACATAAAGTTATGACCAAAAAGTTTTTTTTGCACGGCACAATTAAAAAAAAGAAAGAAAGGGCTTAATTAGAACATTTCAAAAATATAAATATTATTGAAATAAGCCCGAAAATAATTAAATAAAAAATAAGTTTATCTACTTACACACTTAATTTATGCACTTTCATAATTTGTACCAAAAACTACAGTTTCGCAACCCATTAATTTTGTGTAAAAGCATGGCATGTAGAAAAGTTATCAAGTAATAACAATTAGCTGGCTAATCCTCGCAATCATAGCCCAGAACGGCTCCCATTAGACAGCAGGGGGTCTGATGCTGCAATGCATTTCTCATCTCTACTTTGGAAATCCTGCTGAGTGGCCTAACCGGTGTTTTTATTTTATTTAAAACATATAAAGCGCACAGTAAATTTGTGCATATATACATTTTCTTTTTTGTACATTTTGTGAAAATTATTTTATCACCGTTGCTCTCAAAACGGTGAAGGAAAACATCGTGAGGGAACCGGCATGCCCTAGAACCAAAAATTCTAAGACATGTGACATCGTGTGGTGGATTACGGCCGACTCCCTCTTACAAGGAGATAGTTACAAGGAGTTAGATAAAAACCTTCTTTTTGTTACTAGATTTGAACTCAAGTTGAAAATTTGAGTTTTCCTTTATAAATAGGTACCACCAAGTAAAAGTAAAGAAGTTAGAAGTAAGTTAAGTTAATTTTTCGTATACAAGTTGCCCTCATAAAATGTTGTACACTGAACTATACCCGACAGTCCAGCCATTGTACTTAGTACACAAACTAGTACCTACCGCAGTACACAATAAGTACACCAAAGTGCTAATATATCACACGCGGGCACAACACACAGAACTATAAACATATCCCGTTTTCCCTGAACTGGTATAAATAATAACTGCTGAATCGTATATCTCGGTAGGGTGCCCGTACTTTGACGGTACATTAGGACCCCTGGCTAGCGTACATTGTCTTCGTTGTTTGTGGTCACGACTTATTTATTTACTTAGTTTTACTGGGGTCACCCTGTAGGTACCTACCTGTTTTTGTGGTCGAATAAATTAGGTATTTTATTTGGCCCATCTACGATTACGCTATGTCCTAACGGACTACAAACCATTAACCGGATTACCATCTCCTAGGGTAGCGGTGGCCGCTACATAACGCCCGCAGTGACGGCCGTCATAGGAATGATGACAGCGGGATTTGACTTTACGGTGTCCGTAGCGGCCGTGATAATGCGGACGTAACAGAAGTTGGAATTTACCACACCACCTTTTTTCGTAAGTCGCTCCATGTAAAATACTGGTATTCAGCTGCACCCGGTTAGATTGGAAGCCGACCCCAATATAATTGGGAATAAGCTAGGCAGATGATGATGACCTTTATTCGACGCTATGTGGCGGCAACGATGTCTTATATTTTAGCTACACTACATTATACACAGTACAGTCGAACAAACTATTTGGTTTACAGGCAAAAATATTCATCTTTCCACTACACAGCCAATATTTAGTTTTATTATGTGTGTTATAACTTTTTCAGCTTATGGCATCTTTAATTAAATAGAGTGGTATAAAAGAATTGACTAAATCAGCACACCATTGTTTGAAAGTAGTTGCAAGTTAGCTGCCTGTATACCAAATAGCTTGTTCGACCGTACAAAGCCGATAGTATAGTAGATTTGATCGATTTAGAAATGCTGCTCTAGTTCTCGCTGAAACCAAGCTCGTATGACAACTCCTATGACAAGTTCCACAAACCTAGTCAAAACAGTATGTCGTTGACGGAGCACTGTTTCGTCCTCGAAACTGTTTTGTTGCTGTGTGCCATTGTTTTCCTAGATAAGTAAGAACTTAGACAGTCTTGACTAGTTCTGCACACGGTCTAAGAAGGTACCTATCTAGGGTCTATGTCGTATTCTGTGTTATATCTATCACATTATCACATCACTCTAATATTATAAAGGCGAAAGTTTGTGAGTGTGTGTGTGTCTATATGTTTGTTACTTCTTCACGCTGAAACGGCTGTACCAATATTGATAAAATTTTGTATGGAAGTAGCTGACACCCTGGATTAGCATATAGGCTACTTTTTTCAGCCTTCAAAGCAAAAGTGAACAGACATCTTCTGGGCACGCTCGTTCCATCATAGATCTCATTCATCGCTTTCCATCAGGCGTCAAGAGCAGGCCCATTCTGCAATAAAAAATATCAGTCGCTCCGTGTAAAATACTGATATTCAGCTGCATCCGGTTAGACTGGAAGCCGACCCTTACATAGTTGGGAAAAAGCTAGGCAGATGATCCTAGGCACCAATGCACTTCCATTAAAATGGTCGTAAAGGTGCATTTCTTAAAAAAAGTGAAGGTATTTGTTCCTGCGGCCCTCCAATCTATTTAGAAATTTATATTGGCCCGAGATAGTATCACGGTTTGGACCACAGGTTTAGACAGCCCTGATGTAATGGATACTAACTATATCTATGTAGTTGGCGAAACAGCCCTTATAGGGAGGTAGGTACTATGTTGATTAATATGTAGCATGGATTATACTTAATGGAAGTTAGTAATATCATTTGTGTATATGTACACTTAATACATATACATTGCTATTACCAATACGGTTCCAGATCCTATTAATGAGA
Organism: Amphipoea lucens; assembly: GCA_947508005.1. Classification (NCBI taxonomy): domain Eukaryota; kingdom Metazoa; phylum Arthropoda; class Insecta; order Lepidoptera; family Noctuidae; genus Amphipoea; species Amphipoea lucens. The sequence continues at coordinate 5,132,175 of OX382371.1, forward strand.
TATAATGGAATATAATTAATTTGGTCTAGATTGGAACAGGAACTTAAATGAACCATAATCCAAGAACCTATAATTTCAAAGGTTATTGATTTGCCAGTGAAGCGATTGTATATAGATTTACAGTCATCTGATGAAAATCTTGAAATGAAAACGGTCATGGCATATTTTTAACTGACTTCAAAAAGGAGGGGGAATATGTTACCTACACGATATCTTCGGCAATTGTTGATCGATTTTGAAAATTCTTTTTTTTTTTCATTAACTTAGCTTGGGTAGGTTTAGAGTTGGAATACCAGCGCTGCGACATTTATTTTTTAAACGTTGCAGCATCATGCTGAGATAGGAGCCTTTTGGCCTCGTATAGGAGTTTCTGTTTCATTTTTCTTTTTGTTACTTTTTTTATATAAGTAACTAGTTTTTTTTATTTTTTACCGTGTTTAGTTTAGTTTGTGATCTTCCTGCACGAGTCACAATAAAAACTTTTTTTTTCTTTCTTTTCTTTCTTACGTACTTAATCCACTTTGTGTAGCATGATGATGTTATAATACTCACTGTTGTTTACTTAAAAACAGTAACTATACTATTGTTTAAGTAAAAATACTTTTAATTATTTAATTAGTTCACGTAAGTTCTAGGAGAATAATAAACACGTAATAATTAATTAATGAATATTTGACTGTTACGAGCTAGTGAGAATTTTCCATACATGCATAGTTTAGTCATGCCTTTTGTCTGCTCAACGACGTAAATAACGCAATAAATGTTGTTGAATAGTCTAAATGAAAGCCATTCCTACTGTTTGTTTGTTAGGCAATGACCCCGCTAAATTTTACTCCCATATCACATGCGTCACAGAAAAACACACCTCCTAACGTCATATTCATTTTCAAATAAGCGCAGAAATTCCCTAACAATAAGTGTCACTTATTTGCGAAATGGGGCATAAAAATGCCTTCAAAGTGTACCGCTTTCGCGATTATGTGGTGCTCTAGCAAGCCATGTCAGCTCTTGTAGTTAAAGCCCGGCCAAATTGCGTACATAATTATAACAGTTAAGCTGAGGTATAACCGTTAATGAAACTGAAAACGAGTTAAAGTTTTAAATGCCGTCATGACTGCAAGCTGTTTCTCAATTTCGGTAAATTTGACACATTTTTATGGTTGCGTCGCCATTTTGTTGTGGAGAGTTAAATGTTTTGTAGAAACCTATTTCGATTTTTGCTGGGCTTTCGTTTTATGGTCTAGATAAATGAATTTTTTTGCGGCTGGGGACTTTGTTGCGCCACATCTTTCCAGCGAAAGTACTAGAAAGTGGTGACGGGCGGGCCTTTTGGGGGCTGTCTTATGTTATTTTGACGTTCGAAAAATTAATTTGAATAAATGACTTTTGATTTTGGAAGCCTTAAGAGTTGCGAGCAGTGGTCACCCATTGGGAACGGTCCCGATTTACGAGTTGTAGATGTGGATTCAAACCCAGGCAGGCGCTTTACTTTGTGTAAATAATTTCATCACCACTGCTCTCAAAACGGTTTAGGAAAACATCCTGAGGAAACCGGCATGTCCTAGAACCAAAAATTCAAAAACCATGCCGCACTGGGCCTGCGTGGTGGATTACAGCCCACTCCCTCTCAACGAGAGGAAGCCTGAATCCCAGCATTGGGAACATTATAGGCTGATTATGCTAAGGGTTACAGTCTGTGATATTGCAAGCTTGAAACCACAACGGTATAGATCCAGCAGGTTAAATAGAAGTCAGTTTAATTAAAAACATCTGGATAATACTGATAAAAAATCACATTTCAAATAATCTGTACCTACGTTTCAATCCATCTGCCTAGCCTTTCCCCAACTATGTTCGGGTCAGCTTTCAGTATAACTGAATGCAGCTGTGTTGTGTGTATTTTACATGGAGCGACTGCCTATCTGACCTCCACAACCCAGTAACTAGGTAATACGATATCTATTGGTAAAACTGGTAGATAGATTTTGTGCTGTTCCTACTTTCCCCTGCCTATTAGAAATCACGCAAGTTCCCAAACAGACGTTCATGATATTCATAAGAAGCTCCGACGGAAATCGCAAAAGTTACGGAACCTTTTTAATTTAAATAGTTTTACAGTTTCAATAAAACAAAACACTCTTTTAACATCACAAAGAAACAGGCATCAATCATAAAAAGTACGAAAGAAATTAAAAGTAACATCGTATTCTTCCACATCCGTTAACAATTCCTTCGTTCAAAAGTATCGCAAGTGATCGCATGGAATCGTACGGCAATATCGTGCGAAGTTAAATTTGCTTCGTATTGATAAGGTATGACGTCACAGGGGCATTAGAAACTTTTATACGAGGATCAATCACTCGCTGTTTCAAATTGTTTTACTTTATACTACGGAGTTACGTGGCTTTGCTCGTTAATTTGTTTCTTTTTGGGTCTCTGGGGTTGTTATGGAAAAAACTTTGATAAATCGATGGATTTTTTACGTTAAGTACCTACTACTTCTTGTTCGTATCGCTTGTATGACAGTATTTCAAATCTTGTTGGCCTAAAACTTCGCCACTTCCACGGCCTAGTTGTTGGCAGCGCAAAGGTCACTATGACTGCATGTTTTAGGACACAGTACCTTCTTATCTCCACTGAAAACCATGACTTACTACTGACTCAAAATTTATTATCACAATCATGTTAATTTCATACTTAATTACTTAATTTAGAGCTAATACAATCACTCGCGGATCTTTGACAGACATTACGGGTAGTCAGAAACTTGAAAGTCTGCTAAACCAGTCTTACCAAGGGGTATCAATTACCCATTAAATGGGTTGTGGAGGTCAGATAGGCAGTCGCTCCACGTAAAACACTGGTATGCAGTTGCGGTTAGACTGGACGCCAACCCCGACATAATTGCAACAAGGCTAGGCAGATGATGAAATAATAAAGTCGAACTTACAAATGTACATTTACCCACATAATAAGTCTTAAGCACAATATTTTTCTCGTAGATGTCCAATAAATATACATCTAAATAAAACAAAGTTTAGTCCTCCACATTTATTATACTCTTACAATTTATTCTTCGTCACCAAACATTGTTAAGGCTCTCGAATCGGCAAAAGCATAAAATGTTTATCTCGCAAACTTTTACTCTTCGACTTTTCTTATTGCTGATGTCAAAAAACAGACAGAAATGGGGACTAACAAGAAATAAACAAAGCTGTGACGTTATTTACACCGAAATAAAACTGATATAAAAACGAATAGAACCTTATTGGTATTGTGCAGTGTGAGATTCTTTTTTGATATCGGCACTAAAGATAGACCTCCGTTTTTTATAAAATGATTAGCGACTGCTTATCAATTTTTTCTATAAAGTTTAAGCGTCTTTTTAAGCAACGTTTATAAATAAAGGGGAGAATAGGGAAAGGAGGTAAGTAAGATATTTAAATGCCACTAGCTCGTGCCATGGTTAAAATATTAACCAGTCTTCAAGTTGGTAATGACTGCCCACGGTAAGTCATCAGCCTACAGCAGTCCAATGCTGGACATAGGCCTCTCTAATCGCATGCCATTCAGCTCGATTTTCGGCAACTCTTATCCAGCTGCTACCAGCCACCCTGCGAAGACCGTCGCTCCACCTAGCCTGAGGGCGTCCTACCGATCCTTGCCAGTTACATAAATGGTTGACTTCCTAAAAAGAGATTTTTAGTTTTCATAGTTTTTTCTTAACACTATCATCAGTTTTTATGCCACCAAATAGTAGTGTTATTGTCAGTTTTAATAGCTCACAGATCAGATCAGATCAGTCAGGTGGCGGTGGTGGTCAGGTGGTCAGTTTTATATCAAACTACATTTAGAAAAAACAAAAATAAAATACATCAGAATTTCTACGAGATGGTTAGTCAGCCTGTTTCCCAACCAACTACATAAAATAAGATACACACAGCCGTACAAAGTAACACATTTTATATGTAGAGATGTTCCCGCGAAGAATCAAACGATTTCGAGCTGTTCTGGAACGAGAAACTTTGAATGAGATTGTATTGGCCGCATCCCAAGTTGGGAACTGTGGGTGGGGTCCATTTTGCGACCAAAATAGACCCCGGACTTGATGTAATGGTTTGAACAGATATGGAGTGTTCTTGACCAGTTTTTGACGGAGATTGGTTTAAGATTGTGGGTATTTTTTTAGGAGTTCAGAAAAGTTCCTTTATTGATATTATTTAGGGGCTGGAGGGAATTCGGAATCGTTGTTTAATTATTCGCGTACAAGCTGTGTTTCCTATGGAATCTCCCATCGCCAAAAATTACGAACTTTCATCCGCTATTTAACATCTATACAAGACGAATTTTGAATTTAAAAAAGTACCTTTCTTAGTGCTAACCTTATTTATATTATAAGGAAGACTTGTGCAAAATTTCAAGCTTCTAGACCCAGTGGCTTAGTGTCCAAACACACTATGCCGAAGGTACGTGACCGAAGTTCCGCAGCTGATTTTACTGTACGCTATAACGCAACGTAATTTCGCCATAATGTGTCGTCAGTAATTCAAATAGCATTGCAGGCGTAATCATGCCGAACTTCGGTCGCGTACCGTCGGCATAGTGCGTTTAGACACTTAGGCTGTGCGTAGAAAAAAAAACTTAAATTCACTTATTTCAGTCAGTGAATGTAAGATTTTTTTAGAAAAAAAAACGTAGCGTACACGACATACGTGGGTAGAAAAAAAAACTTAAATTTACAGACTTTTTTCCTTTGCTAGATTTTTATGAAGTAGAAGATCGCTTCGCTTTCAAAGCTGACTTCCAAGTGTCTAGTGATCCGGAGCAGTAGGTAAGCTTCAGTATCAAGTTAGTTATCTGGCTAATATTTTCAAAAGAACATAAGTTACGTTCATCAAATTAGTCGGTGGATACTGGACGAGACACAATAGAAGTTTTAATGTTATTACGTCTGGGGGCGTTTAGTGTCCCGCAAAGAGTAAATAAATAAATAATATTATTAGGACCCTGGGGTCCCCGACCTTTGGAAGGCATGCGAGGGGCCGAAGCCAACTCGCAGAGGCGCTTTTAATTAAATAATGCTTAGCTTTTAGTTTAGATATGTTTCTTATCGCAATATGTTTCTCCGTAATGATGGATGTAAGTTGGAAAATAAATAAATTATTATGATTATTATGATTTTTTTTTTCTTGGATAAATGAAACTGACACGAAATGAAAAGGTAGATAAAGTAGAGGCCCATAATAATATTCATTACAAAAATAAATTGAACACAAACAAAGAACAACAAACAACACACAAATTGAACATAATTGACACGTAAAAGCAAATGCTTGCAACGTTATAAATACCTCGAAGTAAAAAGTTAAACACGAAAGTGCATACTTTAAATATTACCGGTGCAATAATTTAATTACTGGTAGGCTAATGAAATCAGTAGACATTTTATATTTTCGTATGAAATACTATGCCTGGGACCTACTCTGGTAGTTTTCTTCCGCCGCTTTTTTGTTTTTGTTGTTGGCAATACTTTTTTTTTTTCTCTAAAACGTAGTCGATCTCAAAAATAGAGCCTTTTGCGTGAGTACGTAGTGTCGATATGGGAAAATGGTTATGGTTCACATATCATCATCATCTACTCAACCGATAGACATCAACTGCTGGACATAGGGCACCCCCAAGCATCGCCAGAACGACCGATCTTGTGCTGTCTGCATCCAGCGGATCCCCGCGACCTTCATTAAATCCTTGGACACCTGTTTAGAGAGCATACCCTCGCTGCACTTTCCGATATACGCCGTCGCCACTTGAGAATGCTTCAGCGTCACCAACATCGATGAGAGCATCACTATCATTTATTATTTACTAGCTGCGCCCCGCGGTTTCACCGCGTAAATGTCGATCCCATTCGAATATCGGGATAAAAAGTAGCCTATATGTTTATCCAGGATGTCAGCTACCTCCATACAGAATTTTATCAAAATTGGTCCAGCCGTTTGAGCGTGAAGAAGTAACAAACATATAAACACACACAAACTTTCGCCTTTATAATATTAGTGTGATTATATTATATAAGTATAATATTATATTATACGATACGCAATTACCCCACAGGTCTTCCGCGATGCGATGCATAAAGTTAATAGCACAATAAACTAGCTTCGAATTCAAATTCCTCCATTTCCTCAAACGCAATAACCGCGTATTTATCTACGTTATCAGGGTGGTCTATAAAATAATTTGCGTTGGGACTTCACGCCTTCTTACAGGGAGTCACTGCAGCCGATCCTTCAGTAACGAACTCTGAAATTTATTCATAGCTTCCTCGGCTCTTGTAAATACGACGCGGGAACACAATCGGGATTTCGTTTTGATTTTATAACTAATCTGTGGGTACGACGTGTCATAGCGAATTGAGTTTCCGATTACGTACCTAGATCTCTAAGGGCATTTTGAAATGGAAATTAGGTTTGAGATCAGGAGTGCTAGCTCTGTCGTGGAAATATTTTGTATAGTCTATGTCCTAGTATCCAGGTCATGATCTATCTGAGTGCCAATTTCATCCAGCGGGGTAATTACGTCATTTTGACAGTTCAACAACATTCATCGCGTGATTTACGTTGTTGGGTAGATAATTTTTTTGAACATATGAAACAATGGATTAGCATATTACACTGATAAAAATAATTTCTTACTATACCACATTAAGATTTACTGACTTTATACAGTAAGAAGAAATCTTTGTAAAAAAGTAAAAGACAAAACAGTAACTTTTAATGATTGAACATACTATTTACTTACAGAAAAAAAAACAACAAAAACAAGGAAAACCACCATTACTGTAATGTAAGTTTATTTCAATGGTTTGAATACATAACCAGCCTATAATGTTCCCACTGCTGGGACACAGGCCTCCTCTCAGTGAGAGGGAGGATGGTTTGAATGATATCACCAAATTAATAAAACAGTTAATTTTGTGACCTTTTAGCTACTTAAAACGTTAACTTTTACTGTCATGACGGTAACATTTCGCCTCAAGCTTTAACTGTTTTCAGATCAGTAAAAAATACTGTTTTGAACGTTAGGCTCATATGGAACTGTTTAAAGCAGTTCAGATCAATGTTTTTTCATTTTTATTTACTGTTTATTTCTTTTAGTGTAAGTATGGAAATATGGATATCCTCCTCGTATCGACACTATGTGACATGAAGTCAAACCGCAGTAAAACTACTAGCTAGAATTTTTATCAAATCTAAAACTCTTTCGACAGTGACATCGCAAGGCTTTCATGTTCAACAAAAATTGCAAGAACTCTAACTCCCTTACTAATTAACGTATTATATCAGATGAATACTTACACAACGTTTTCTTTCATTCAGTCGTTAGTAATTTGACTTTCGAAAGAAGAAGACAAAGCGTTATGTAACTATACAGACGCTATACAACGCTTATTATTAAGGGGGTTAATGTTAAAACGTATAAAACAATACCTTGAAATAGATGAATGAAAAAAAAAAACTTAATGAAAATTACATCCTTCGCCATCATGATAGAAAAAAAGGCAGGAGCTATTAATTTCCTGGCATTTCAAAGACCTATAAAAAGGCTATACTTAGATTCATCTCGCTTCCTAATAAAGGTTTCACACGGATCGACTTTCTAACAATATTTAGTCGCACATTCATTATGTGTTCCACACTATAACTGAATTCTTAAACCAGAGGATTTGCCTATTCTTAGCACAAAGGATTAGCATTGCATCCACCATGGCAATCCTTTCAACCTTTTGGACACTTATCCCATTGACAGCGAGTTGCACGAATTTTTTGATGCCCAATATGCTCTTCCCTTTTTACCCGACTGCGCCAGAAGGAGGGTTATGTTTTTCGAGTGTATGTATGTATGTATGTTTGTATAATTGTTTGGCACGCTCTGTGGCCTGAACGGCTTGATGGATTTTAGCTTGAGAGGTGTCGTTAGATTCGTATTGACTGTGAGAGTGACACTGGGTATATCAAAATAAAAAAAAACAAAATGGCGGATTTTTGGCGCCATATTATGCCTTCAAAAAAATGTTTTTTTCTCATAACCTGTCAAGTGGGGTATCAAAATAAAGGGTTTTAAAAGGTGATTACAAAAATATATACAACTTATATGGTTAAAAGTAATTCAAAGTGACAAATCGTAAAAAACACGTATCAAGAACTAAATCGTCTGCGAAATCTTTCACATTTGTAAACTAAAAAGCTGGAAATAAAAAAAAAAATTAAAAAAAATAAAAAACCCGACTGCAACCTTATACTAATATTAACTGAAAAGCTAAAAACAAGCCCATTTTAAATTAAATAAAAGTTGGAAGCAGGCGGGACCCATTTGAGTTTGAAACTATAATAATGGTATGGGCGGCTGATGAAATCGACCGAGTAGATTGTCAGTCGTAGGAGTTATGACATTTTTTCTTCGATATTTTTAAAACTAATCAACAAATAGCAGACGATATTGATCCACTGGGCAATAGGATAATAGATACAAGGTCAAATTAAATTAACTAACAAAACACCACCAGATTTGATGGCTATATTAATATCAAAACACGATTAAACAAAAAATATGTACTTCAAGTAACAACAATACATGCAGTTGTTGATCAAACAAAAAAAAAAAAAACCCACGAGTCAAAAACAAATCATTTATTTCAAATATGCACATAAAAGGCACTTTTGAACGTCAAAAATTACAATAAAATAGAATTGATTCTAGTCGCCCCTTCCAAAAGGCCAAAACAAACCATTTTTTTACCATGTATATGTATCGATACCTTTTACGTCTATGGAGTTTCTCTATTGTGGCAACTCAAACTTGTGAGGCGATTTGGTAAGTCACTAACTATACAGCGAAAATCGACCCGTGTGTAGACCCCATAACTTTCACAACCGGAAAACTGAATCATGAATAACGGTAATAGTCATTTTGTTCTCTTTTTTAAGCTAAATGTATGTAATTATTCAAAAAGATGAATGCTGTTTAAGATAATTCGGGTCACGTAAGAACTTATCTGTTTGACAAATTGCCGGTGAACGGAACGTTGTTCGAGTATCTTAATAATAGTATCTTACGTTTGGGGGTCAAAAGGAAATGGAGGTGACCTGTTGAGACTTGGAATTAGGAAATTAAAGATTCTGTTTCCTTGTCTTACTGGGTTTTCACTTAGATTACGTCGGAATTAATTTCTCTGAATATTTAAAGCGAAGCTGAACAAAATCGTGCTTCTTAAAAGTGACTGACGATGCAGATATTTGGGATTTGGGTCTATAAACTATACCCATAAAAAATCAATTTTTGAGAGTAGCAAAATAAAATTAATATATAACGGGCAGAATTAAACAAGTGAACAACGTTTGCGAGTAATTAAATGAAAAAAAAACTGTCATGACGGTCAAAATGTTACATGTTTTTTGGTCTAAATTTTTTCAATCATTAACATATCATATCTTTCATTATCATTTTGACGTGAATACGTCTTTAAAATTGCTTCCATAGTGGGAAGCAAGTCAAAAAAAACCAATGATAACAAAATCGGGGGATACAGTTTGTTATTGCAGCTTCATATCTATCATCTCCATCCTAAATTCAATTACACCATTGGATAGCTAATGGATCAAAGAATTCATTACGCCAAGTGAGGACTGTGACGCATCGCGCGCGGTGGAGGAGGAAGCGCCGCCATTTTGAGGTCATTTTACTGCGTATCGAGATTTCCACTTAGTATAACTTTTGACTCGGAAAAGCTACGATGTTCGTTTAGGTTTCAATCGTCAGCTCTTGTCAAAATCTATCGGTGGTATACAAAAAATTTGTGTAAAATAATGACAGTAAATATAATGTGTTAAAATAAAAAGATAAATGATATCAAAAATACGTAATGTCGGCCTATACGCGTCAAAAAGCCAAATCCAAATACAGACATCGTATACGGTTGGAAAGGGCTTCTCAAGAGCAATCGAATGGTACCAATAAAATGACAATCAAGCAGTGCCGGAAACGTAAAAGAATGAATACGGCCGAGCGGTTCAACCCCGTTACGTAAACGTATTCACGTACAACACACGGCCGTATCCATGACACGGCCACACCCCATTTTTTTAACTCTTATCTGAGGAATAAATATGGTGGTTTAACATTTTTTCTATACAGAAGTTATCGAACTTTCATATTTATTCTTCAGATAAAAATATCTGACTATTGAAAAATCAACCCTTACAGATTATACTTAGTTATTACAGATTATTTTAAACACAGGCAGCAATTTCTTTTGAGCTTTTCAGGAGTCGTCTGAAAATAATACATATGGTTTTATTCACCGCCTTTTGATATTAAAATGTTGGTAGCTTATAAATATTTAATGCAATCTCGTTTTAAGTACCGAGTGTGATGTAACTCATCGCGAAGCTCAAGAGTGTTTTGACCGACTGCGTAGGAGGAAGGTGAGTTATGAATTTTGTATTGCCCGCTCTTTTTTTTTTGTATGGTGTGGATATGGGTTTTAGGGTTGAAAATTACCTCACGCTGGAATATACCTGTCCGGAATTTTATGAGTTAGTGTTGAGTGTCAGGCGTTTTGTATAACATTGAAATGTCACGCATCATTATGCCTTGCTGTTACTCATCTGCTGTAGGCGGTTTCTTCTGCGACTTCGTAAATAAAAGTATCGTTTTACTAATAATACCTTACTAACTGATTGATTATATTCTTCGAAAACAATATTGTTGGCATGTGCCTGTTGGCTATGACCGATATAGTCACATTATTAGTAAACGTAACCTCAAACCCATTAGGTACGTTTGGTTTAGGTAAACTTGTCTTTCTCTATTGGTCCACCGCATCATCCCAAGCTGTCCCACAACACCCTGTCTTCCACCTTCCGCATCCAGTCCGTCCCAGCCACCTTCTTAAGGTCGTCGGTCCATCTATCATTGTGTCTTTTAGTCTGTGCTAAATACTCTTATTCTTTCATTATTATCTAGCGGGGAAGGGGGGCTTCCTACACCACGCTTGCCGATACGCGGTCTCCACTCCAGGACTCGTCTGCTCCACCGGCCATCGGTACTTTGATAAACATGGCCAGCCCACTTCCACTTCAGTTTGCTGACTCTGCAAGCTATCCATCAAAGAAACTCCGAGCATAAACCGCTCCATAGCGCGAAAAATGACCTTGAATTTAACCACGAGCATTACACCATTTTCAACCTAACTGCAATGAAATAATAAAAATTGATCTCAATTCCTTTCCCTGCAATAAAATCTCAATTTTCTCCGTCGACAACAATACTAGGTTTTAAAATGTTTACGAATTAGATGCTCTATACTTATAGACTAGAGTATAGCATACATGCTCCGCTCCCCGGATCCGGCCGAGTTATCTTACAGTATTTATTCTGGTCTGTCTGAGTGCAGCGATTGGACCGCGTGACTGGACTGCTAATGTTCGGATTGAGCTGCCATCGTCTGTGGTTAGGCTAGCATCCATTAGACGATCTGGAGAAATCTTTGAACTTTCTTTGAAAATTACTACATTTATGTCATACTAGCTTCTGCCCGCAACTTCATCCGCGTGAAATTTCACCCTCCCCCAATTCACCCTCTTAGGGGTGGAATTTCGAAAAACCCTTTCTAAGAGGATTACCTACTCTTCACAAAGAACACACCCTCCAAATTTCACGACTCTAGGACCAGCGGTTTAGGCTGTGCGTTGATATATCAGTCAGTCAGGACTTTGAAAATAACCTACGTTAGAGGTTCTAACTTTAGCTACCTCACACTTAAAATCTTAATGACTATTTACACTAAAATATTCTTATAGAATTATACCCAGAAATATATACAACTCACAATAAAAAAGAAATGAAAAGAAAGCTGAAACGCTTGTGCAATACTATCTACCTATACCTACTTCACTTAAAAATAAATACCTATAACTACTTTAATTAATAAAAGTACCTACGCTTAATAATTTGTAATTTGAACGAATATTTAAACACTACCAAAACAACTCATACCTATTTTACAAAATAACAACAAAATAAATTCAAATAAACTATTTAAAGACTAAAAGTCGCGTTGATAAGCACGGTTTCTCAATATCAATTATTGTCTGTCAATAAGGTCGAACGCTCTGAACGCATCAACAGCCAACCTCCCGCCTTTTTATACCCTACCGCCGCCGCGACCCGTGTCGAGCGCGGCAACCATTACATAAAAATAATCCTTATAGCATGATTCAGTATTTACGTGCGACGGCGCGATGGCTTATTTCATGTATAAGTTTGGTGTTTCTATACCGATTTCTATGATTCTTTTTTTATTGAATAGGTAATAATGTTAACTTTTTTAAATTAGGGATGAGTGAGAGTATTATATAAGTAAGAGTAAACAAATATAATCAGAATGCTCCGAACTGCTAAGCTATCAGGAGTTACACGTGTTATTGTGAGTCAACCATAAAAGATAGACATATGCTGTAGCGGGATATTATTTAGACAATTTTATGTAGAATATTTTCGTCATACATGATTTCTATGTAACTTTAACCATTAAGGCTGCACACGCGACGGAAGCTTAAAAAATGGAGTAACTTCTCCCGTTTTCCCCACATTTCCCTTCACTACTCTGCTCCTATTGATTGTAGCGTGATGAAAAGTATACTATAACCTGCCCAGGAGTATGAAGAATAATTGTACCAAGTTTCGTTAAAATCCGTCCAGTAGTTTTTGTTTCTATAAGGAACATACAGACAGACAGACAGACGGACAGACAGACAGACAGACAGACAGACAAAAATTTTACTGATTGCATTTTTGGCATCAGTATCGATCGCTAATCACCCCCTGATAGTTATTTTGAAAATATATTTCATGTACAGAATTGACCTCTCTACAGATTTATTATAAGTATAGATGTGTAATTCGTATGGTGTACCTAAAAAAACTCTATTCTGTTTACTTCTATTCTATTCAGGTCTTGGTTTCCTATTTAATAGGGCAAATAAATAACACTTACTTCTTGTCCTAAGTCAAGAAAACCGTCTTGAGCAAGCATGGTGACCAATGCTCGCTTTTCTGTATGATAAGAGGCCTTTGCCTTGCAGTGGGAAAAAGATAGGCTATGCGATACTGTAATCAGTTGGAGCTCGTGGCTAAATTACAACAGCCGCTCGGGTCGATCAAAGGCTATGTAGTCTGACGCAGTGTCTAATAAAAAAAGAAACTATGAAACTTGTACTAAACATAATGGTGGCTATCGCTGTCTCACTTTAACATCTGTAGTCTGTGTCATTTTTGCTATATTGGTATTCAGTTTTAGTACAAGTTTCATACAAGTGACGTTTTTCATCTTTTTCTATGGGACTCCCGTCTGTTCTTACATAATAATATAATGAACATTACTCTACGCTTACCGCGGTCGGTTTTAGAATAGCTCATGCTTTGTTAAAAATGTATTCTGTCAAGACGGTGGTACAGGGCCGACTACCTTTATAGTTATAAGCTGTTGCTACTTAATACATAATACTATCCACCTTTCAAAATACACAAATGAGTTGTGTATTGTTCAAACTGGATAGTATTTGGGATGTGATAATTTTGGTAACACAATTTTGCCTGAAATTATTATTTGTAAATGTTACCTTGTTTTAAATAACAACTTTAGCTCTCATGGCACCTTCAGTTTTACGTCAAAAACTAACTTAAGATACCAAATATTTTCAAGTGAGCACATTCCCCCAATGGATGCGTTCCTATGGAAGACAACACAAGCCACTGCCCGTGAAATAGCTTGTATACTGCAATCGTATCGCTTCCATTCTTAGATACACGCCGCGCCGAACTTAATGCTGAAAGATAATAACACAAATACCTTGTAATAACGTACTGTATTGCCATTACTAGTGCGGAAAAGTTACTGTAATAGGTGTTTGGAAAAAGAGAATACAAGAAAGTAGTGAGGAGAAGTAGGTACCACGTTTCTTTTATAGTATACTCGTAAACTATGACGATGTGGCTTGTGGGTAGACGATGCTTTCTTTGTAACGGTGTGTTACAACTAACAATGGTCTACTCTACTGTCTCCAAAAACTGTAGAGTATTAAAACTTTTTTACAAAAAAAACAACCGACTTCAAAAAAAAAAAAACACTACAAAGTGATAAATAACTTTAATTTCGGAAGTCGGTGTCGTTGGTTCCGCATTTTCGTTTTTTGACACCGACTTCCGAAATTAAAGTTATTTACCACTTTATAGTGTTTTTTTTTAAGTCGGTTGTTTTTTTTTTTTGTAAAAAAGTTTTTATTTTTTCACTTTTTAGTTGTAACCTACCCCACACAAATTCAATTAACACTAGTTCATTGAAGAATTCAAGACACCGACTAGAAGAATCATCAAAATACGCATAGAAACGCCGGACATGCAGTACATTTGTGCATATAACTTCATACATAAGAATAATCACATAATGTTTTATATACTTAAACCTTTCTGAAAGTATCTAGATCACATTAGTGTAAGAATTATCAAAATAGGTTCGTTAGTTTTCGAGAAAATCGCGGACATACAAACATACATACATACGGGTCGAATACAAAACCTCATTTCTTGAAGTCGGTTAAAAAATAGTCGAGATTGTGCGTTTAAAAAAAAAGACGGGTTGCACTCCGGGAGTGCCGGCAGAAGTGAAAACTTGAATATTAACGTTGAAATAAATCAATTATGAATTGAATTAATATAACTAATTTTTTTTCACTATTTCTGCGTCACTTTTTCATTAATCGATGCACTTTGTTCAATTTCCATATTTTAAACACTTTATATACACGAATTTTACGAATACACAGCAGTGTGGCTACTACACAGACGGTCGAGCCATCAGCTGTCCATCCATCCATCCACATCCACGTCCACCATCACCGTCACTGTCACCGTCACCGTCCCCGTCACCGTCCCCATCACCGTCACCGTCACCGACATCGTCACCGTCACCGTCACCGTCACCGTCACCGTCACCGACACCGTCACCGACACCGTCACCGTCACCGTCACCGTCACCGTCACCGTCACCGACACCGTCACCGTCACCGTCACCGTCACCGTCAGCGTCACCGTCACCGTCACCGACACCGTCACCGTCACCGTCACCGACACCGTCACCGTCACCGTCAACGTCACTGTCACCGTCGCCGACACCGTCACCGTCACCGACACCGTCACCGTCACCGACACCGTCACCGTCACCGACACCGTCACCGTCACCGTCACCGTCACCGTCACCGTCACCGACACCGTCACCGTCACCGTCACCGTCACCGTCACCGTCACCGTCACCGTCACCGTCACCGTCACCATCACCGTCACCGTCACCGTCACCGACACCGTCACCGTCACCGTCACCGACACCGTTACCGTCACCGTCAACGTCACTGTCACCGTCGCCGACACCGTCACCGTCACCGACACCGTCACCGTCACCGACACCGTCACCGTCACCGTCACCGTCACCGTCACCGTCACCGTCACCGTCCGTCCGTCCGTCCGTCCGTCCGTCCATCCATCCATCCATCCATTATCGTGTCTCACTTGGTTCACTTCGGTTGGCGCCGCCGCCGCCGCCGTAGAAAGAGGGGGGGGGGGGGGGAATCTCGGTGTATTCCCGTTCGTCCCATCGACTTCGTCCCCTTAAGGAGCCCTTAGAAAACAAACACGAAATTCGGAAAGCATTTATTGTATTTAAAACAATACAACATTTCTACACACAGAGATATTATTATATATGTCTTGTAGCTTAATTGGTAATGGTATGTTATCATTTTAAATGCTTAATCCCGTTCGTCGCACGACGGGGACGAAGTCGGTGGGACGAACGGGAATACACCGAAATCTCTCCTGACGGTCACGTGTCCTGACGCGAGTTTAACATTTTTTCCCCATACAAAAAGTGTGCAACGCCGCTAAAGAAGTTTTCACTTCAAAAATTTCAACGTGACGATTTCTCTAGAACGTCCATGGCATCATGAAATCGAACAAACTCTTCAGCTTTACGTATATAGGTCGTGTTTAACTGACTGACTGATAGACAACGCAATACACAAATTCGTGATGATCTAATTATGTCATATTGGAAACAAGTTCGTTATAAGGCAGGACGTAAGAGTATATACCTATGATCTGTTCAAAAACTGTTCGATGAAAATGTAAACAAATGGATCAGACAACTTACTCTAAACTATAGCACTTACCTATGTGTAGTGCCTCTTACAAGTTGAGTGCTTTGATGAGATTATTTGAATAATTAAACCCGAAATTCTTGTTTGAAATCACTCTAAAGAGCTTCATATTCGATAATTGAAGTTAATTTTATAAACTCAACTTTCGTCGATGATTTTTTAATTACATTATTCAAACAATAATTGTTGAATAAATTGGTGAGATATAAATTTGAAACCTTCTAAATAGAAATTAATGATTGTGTTACTAGCGCTCTTTAGTGACAGATTGCGTGAGAGTTTAACCTGCGGGGTAATTGTGTAACACACTATGACTAGCAATGGGTTTCATTTTGACAGTTCAACAACATACATTGCTCTATTTACGTTGTTGTGCAGACACATTTTTAGAACGTATGGAGCAATGGTTTAGCAATATCTTTCAAAATTATTCAGATTGAGACAGATAAAATGTGTTACGCAATTAGGGTGTGAAAAGTTATGATACTTCAATTTTATTTATTTGTATCGATAAGTATAATGAGGTTACCTAACCCAACATTCGATCTTCAAAAACTGCACAATGTCATATTATTCGATTATACGTGGAAGTAGGACGGCATGTCTTAATTATCGGAAGCAAAAAAGAGACAAGATTATATTTGCGGAGCGTGTCTAACCTATCTACCTTTTTTACATATAAGTGACATTATATTATACTAGCTGCACCCCGCGGTTCCACCCGCATAAGTGTCGATCCCGTGGGAATGTCGGGATAAAGATCTTATATGTTAATCCAGGGTGTTAGCTACCTCCATACAAATTTTTATCAAAATTGGTCCAGCCGTTTGAGCGTGAAGAAGTATAAAACATATAAACACACGCATCCACACACTCACAAACTTTCGCCTTTATAATATTAGTGTGATTGACTTCATTCACATACTTTTGGAACAGACATTAATGAAGATTGAAAATCATCATCTTTGAATGTTTTAACTACACATTTAGCGTTTAATCGCAAATAAATAAGTAAGTAGATACTAAATAACCACTCCAAAAATAAATGCAATTTACCATGTTCCTGATCACCAAACAAAGGAATCCTGATTGTAATGTCCGCGATAATAACCAACCGGACACGGAAACGCGTCAGATATTCCGACCAGGCCGGTTTTAATACGGGCCACAATCGAAAACAATGGTAATGTGCGTACATTGTTTTGCGACATATGTACCATTTATTTATTAAAAGGGGACGTTTTTAAAACGGTTTTTATTACGGCCGCTTTAACATGAGAGGGTGTTTTGTTTACAGCAGCGTTTTGGAGGTTGATTTTTGTTTTGTTTTGAATATTGAATGGATTTATTCAAATTGTAAAAGGAAACCACCGCTCTAAACGGTGAAGGAAAATATCGTTAGGAAACCGACATGGCCTAGAACTAAAAATTCGAAGACATGTGACATCTACCAGCCCGCACTGAGCCCGCGTGGTTGATCACGGCCCACTCCCTCTCACAGAGAGGAGGCCTGTGTTCCAGCAGTGGGAACATTATATTAAAAAGAAAAGTGTATGAGTTTCTTTTAAAATCCTCAGTAAAATAGTTTGATGAAAAGGAACTCCAAACAGAGTTCCTTTTTAGCAGTTTTCCATGACATAGGTATCCATATTTCGTGTCAGTGAAGCCAGTGCTTCATACTTTTAGCCGAAAGGAAAATAAAATAATAATAACACGTTCATTAAACAATATTTTATTATGGATGCTGAAAAAATACACGTGTAAGCTATACAATTCCTGTGGTACAAAGTGCCTACGTTAGATTGGTTGCAAACTGTCGTTAACCACGGTTTATACTTGTTTGTTTCATATTTATTAGGCGCAACTGACGTGTTATTAAAAAAGTTGTTCTTAATTTCTTTTTTATTACTCGTAGGTACGGTATTATTTTTGACGATAATATATTTTGTTGGTTTGTAATAAAAATGTCTGCGCCTTTTTGTTGTAACGTTCCGTCTCTGAAGCCCCATTTACACGATGCGAGTTTTTTGCACACAATAAAATTGACGCAACAAATGACTTGCAGCGTCTAAACACTGATTATGCTTCGTAATCCAATCCTCATTGTAATACTATGTAGTCGACCATTTCGTGCGCACACGTCACAATATTTAAAGATGAAATTCAAATTTTTTCATCCTAAAGAAAAACAAATGTTGTCTGTGGTCCAGTCGTTGGCGCGGTCTCCTGACATCTGTCAATCATTGTACTTTTTTGTGCCGCGCACTGATCACGTTTTCGTATATAAAAGTTCAGAAAAGTTTTAACAAGATGGGAAAACAGAAGAAAACGAGACGATGGAATGTAGGAGCTGACCGTACGCCTGCGAGAACTGGAAAATCGCTTGAAAAAGCAAAGCGGAGCCGTCATCGAAACTCAGTTGTCGGCAATTGAAATCAAAGACTATTGAAATCATGCTCCCTATTAAAGGGATGCCGTTATACGCACAGCAGTCTCTAGAGTTTTCACTGTGAGGTCAACCATGAGAACGTAACTGTGCCGTATACTTACACAAGAACGATACCACATGAGCTACCACGCGATTCTAGCCGATGGTATATACGTTCAGTGTTCGGAGGATCTTTGGCCGACATAGGATGCCGTAATACACACAGCAGTCTCTAGTTTTCACTGTGAGGTCAACCATGAGAACGTAACTGTGCTGTATACTTACATAAGAACGACACCACATGAGCTATCACGCGATGCTAGCCGATGGTATATACGTTCAGTGTTCTGAGGATCTTTGGCCGTCTCTAAGTGTTCTCACGCGAGGTGAACCATGAGAACACTCAACTGTGCCATCAACTCCACACAGACTCACGAGAGGTTAGTCAATGTTCTATAATAATAATCCATTTATTTCAGGTTAAATCAAATAAAATCAGATATAAACCAGTCTATACGTCCAGTGTTAAAAACACATCCCTCCTGCATTCCTAGAGCTATCACGTGAGGTTAGCCATGGATTTAGATCTAAGCAGTCTGAGACCTAACTCTAATTAGTCTTCGTAGATGAGTACGGAGCCCTCTTCCATGGAAGACTACAGTTGGACTGTGTGTTATGTGACCGAAGCCAACGCAGCCGGATTGGGAATACCCATACTCAATGCCGTTAATTATAATCTAATTCCAAAATACTTTATATTCTAGATGTTAATATACATACATAACACATAATCGGCCTATAATGTTCCCACTGCTGGGACACAGGCCTCCTCTCAGTGAGGGTGTTAATATACAATTTAACTAAGCTATGTTAGTACTTCAATTCTACTAAAATACAGCCGAAAGGAGGCTGAGAGTGGAACGATATACATACCCAATGTGAAGTCCTAAGTTCAAGTATTGAAAATCTACTTGTGAGATGCTGGGGTACAGTTAGCTACTTTACCTGTAGAACTGCATGGCAGTCTGGCCACACGGTGGTCAATTATGATAATGGACTAAATGTGGAGATGAAGTTAAACATTTAAAAGAAGTATGAAACATTCATAATTTGTAGCCTATTGAACCCACCAAAATTTAAAAAGGAAGGGTGACAGCAGTAAATGGAAGTGGAATCAAATGGGACCACACAATCAGGGGGCAGCGAACTACAGTGGCCGCACTATTACATTCATTGGGAAAAGTTCATAACAGTCTAATAGCCTCCCAAGCGTTTGTATAGTGCGGATCAAATTGAAACATTAAGTTACTGAGCTAGACTGAGTGTGACATTAATTTATCATGAAAATTGCAATAATCTGAGATCCTTAATCCTACCTAGCCATGAGGAAATTCAAGAATTGATGTGAGTAAACACCAATATCAAAATACCTATTCTACACACCAATTCAGAATAGCTATCTATAAGCTTCAAGATAAATCCAATGCCAACAACCGTTGCCAGAACCAGCATCATCACTAGCTCAGGTACAGACTGGTAGATTGCAATATTTCTCTGAAGTATATGGTATTACTACTAATCCAACCATACCTGAGTGGATCAAGGATTATAAACTACCTTTTACTGAGTTTCCAATTCAAACCTCTGAATAACAACTTCATTCAGAAAGAAAGCAATCTATCCCCATGGAATAATCTCTTACATTAGGTGCTATAGAAACATGTGCTCCTGTCAAATAAGTAATTTTATCTGGTATAATTGTACGAAAATCGCATGGTGCTTGGAGATACATATTAAATAAAAACTTAATATGTAGTATGTTACTAGGTATATAAGTTTTTTGCCTACAATATTACATTGATTTAAAAAATTCATATCAATTATCTATATGAAAATATGTCTGGAGATATCCCCAGTTTCTATTTCAAGATATGTTATAAGTTATAACAGTTTACATGCCTCGTATTTGGACTTAGCACCGCTCCATATGTATTCACAAACATCATAAAGCCAGTTGTCTGTCACCGGAGGTCACTAGGGTTGCTTTTTGTCATACATCTTGACAATTATATTCTGTGCCCTGCCGATCCATATGCAGTGTTTAGAAAATATGTCTGATACTCAAACTGTGTTAAATATCTAGGATTTATTATTAAAACTGAAAAGAGTGCCCAGACAGTGCTGCCAATGTCTAGGATATTAGTTGGGTTCAGTCCAGTTTGCCATTTCACTTCCTCAGGAAAATATAGACTTTACCCTGTAGTCCATAAAGAATATTAAGTCTGAAATGAGATATAAATAATAGAGTGCCAGCAATAGAACGCCAGGACTCCTAAGATGCATTAGAAATAGGGACAATATGCATATTAAAACTAAAAAAGAACCAAGTAATGAAATATTAAGTATAACATATAAGCGATATAGGAACTATTGCAACAACCTTCTTAAAAAAATAAAACGACAGTATGAACAAAACCAACTAAATACAGCTAAAGGTAACTCCAAATTATTGTGGAACTCTATTAAAACTATAACAAATTATAATAAAAATCGTGAATCTCATGAAGAACTACTATATACAGATCAGAGTCCTCAAACATCTGTTAATAATGTCAATACATTTTTTTCTAAAATTGGAAAAGTACTAGCTCAACGCATACCCTCTAATGTTCCATCTTTCGATAATGCCGCTGTAATCGGGGACACCTCCCCTTGCAACTCATTCGTACTGCTCAAAGTCGATATTATGGAAGTTAAAACTGCTATCCTAAATTTAAAGAGTGAATGCTCGCCTGGGTGGGACACCATCTCATCTAGGCTATTGCAAAATGTTGTGGATGTGGTGGCTCCCGTTATCACTGACCTCATAAATCGTTGTTTTGATGCAGGTGTCTTTCCCAAACCACTAAAAAAATCAATTGTAATCCCCATACATAAGGCTGGGGATACAGGCTGTGTCAACAACTATAGGCCTATCTCTATCCTTTCTTCATTATCGAAAGTGTTCGAGCGTACTCTTAATAATAGACTAATAAAATTTTTAGAGTCAAATAAAATTCTTGCTGAAACACAATATGGATTTCGAGCACACAAATCCACTGATGAGGCTGTTCACACTTTTTCTGACTTCGTGGTAAGGAACATGGACGAAAACAAGAAATGCCTAACCATCTTTCTCGATCTGGCCAAAGCGTTTGACACAGTCTCTATCCCCACCCTAATTCGTAAATTAACTAATATGGGAATACGGGGCAATGAACTGATATTAATAACTGACTATTTATCCGATCGTATGCAGCGAGTAAGGATCGGGGACCACATGAGTGATGAACTTCCTGTCGAGCACGGAGTTCCTCAGGGAAGTGTTCTTGGTCCCACTTTGTTTCTATGTTATATAAATGAGCTATGTCAACTTAATCTTGAAAACTGCAAAATAATATCTTATGCAGATGACACAACTCTTACTTTCAAGGGTGATTCTTGGGAAGAAGTATACTCCTTAGCTCAAGCAGGTTTGAATACAGTCTGCCACTGGCTCGCTGCAAACTCGCTCACGCTTAACGCAGATAAAACTAAATACATTCCTTTTGTAATCAGAAGCGTAGATACCTTCTTACAAGATAAGCCTCCCATATTTGTTCATCAGTGTTCATTTCCTCCCCTGAATCAATGTACCTGTTCAACTATACAGCCGACACAAAGCATCCGTTATTTGGGTGTAATCATTGATAAAAGGTTATCCTTTGATGAACACATTCACAACTTATGCAAAAGAGTACGGAAACTAACTTATATTTTTAAACAGCTTAGACAGGTAGCTAATGGTGAAACGTTTAAAATGGTATATTTTGCCCTTGTTCAATCTATACTGACATACTGTGTAACAACTTGGGGTGGTGCCGGTAAATCTAAAATGTTGGAAATAGAGAGAGCCCAAAGGTTGATTCTGAAAGTTGGCCTTTCTAAACCACGTCTCTATCCCACTGAAGTACTGTATCAGGAAGCTGAGGTGTTAACTGTTAGGCAAATTTACATCCTTTTTACTATTCTACGGCAACATTCAGATACATCCACTTTCGATCTTTCTAAATTAACAACGAGGAGGCAGTATGCAATATGTAGCACCATCAAATCTAAAACTGCTTTTGCCCAAAAATTTTATACTTTCCGAGGACCTGAACTCTATAATAAGTTAAATAAAGAACTAGGTATTTTTAATTACAATAAATCTAAATGTAAACTTGTAATGACTAACTGGCTACTAAAATTAAACTACACAAAAACAGAAGAGCTACTAGTCATAATAAAATAATATGATAGGAACCATTCGTCTAGTTGGACCTGAACCCACTCACATACCCTCTCACCCACTCAACACTACACACACACACACATACACACACACACACATACACACACACACAGTCAAATACAAAATACACCATACCCTCACTACATCCTCATACACCTTGACTCCACTACACTTCGTACAAAAAGATTTTATTATTTTAGTTATTTGTTTTTTCTTTTTTTTTTTCTCTTCTCTTCCAACAAATAGTTCGCTCTTAAACATAATAATGTTACATTCGTGCATTGTCTATAATGTTTTTTTTATGATATTTTTTCCTGTAGGGGGGAGTCCCTGGTGTCCTGAAATACAAGTCACGGCTTAGTTTAGGCACCAGTCTCCCACAAATGAACATTGTCCCTCATCATAATTATTCTTTTTTCCATTGTAAGTTTTGTTAATAAGTGTTATTTGTGGAAGAAAAATAAAACATTTATTATTATTATTATATTAGTTCCAAAGAAAACAGTATGGGAAATTTAATCTAGGCTTCCTAACATAGAAATTAAATGGAAGTGATGTGATATAGCCTACAAGTCAATTGTTTCCAAAAAAAAAAAAAAAAAAAAAAAAAAAAAAAAAAAAAAAAAAAAACAAAAAATTTGCAGCAACTTGTACAACTTTGAAACCTACCTACTTCTAAGTAAAGATATACCTATGCAAGCAGGGGGGGGGGGAGTGTGCTGTACTGGGCCAGCCCCCGATTGACCTGTTTACAATCAGGTCTAATACTAAATATCAACATATCATGGCTCCCTGATCCAAGTATGTTCTGTAGATCTATTCACTGTCAAATGGGATCTCGACACCCAATGCACAGGAGTCACTGTTTGCTGCCATATTATCAGGGACGCTTTCCTGATAGGAGAAAGACTGATCCCTCAATTAATATAGTGTTAGCTTTGCTCTAGATCAGTAGACTCTCTTCTGTTAGACACAAGACATTGACCCCTAGGCTCAGTCATGATAGTCATATAATTTTTACCACTAAGTTTAATGATGTATGATATCCTAATGGTATTGAGTGAGCTATATAATAATCAGCAAATTCTGTAGTTTTTTGGCCGCCACATTGACACAAAAATGACAGAGCGACAAGGTTTCTCACGGATATATTTATATTAAGATCAAAGAATCCCAAATATGAAGTTAGTGGGTCCCTAGTATCGTTTTGCATTATTTAACCGGCCAAGCACCGCGCGTCGCCTGTTGGCGATGAGACAATGGAAAATCAATTATGTCTCATTAGCGGAGTTCGACAGATTAATTTATTTCCCAATCAAACCCTTGGTTTAGAATTTCTAACCAAACAATTAGTAACGATAATAGCTCTTGTAACTGCACACAAAATTCAAACCTGGTCACTCATTAGTACACTTCTTATAATGAGGACAATATTAACATAAAAATCCAGATATAATTAAAACCTGGTAGATCCGAACTCAACTTGATTCTACCATTTTTTAAAGATAATTTATCTTTCTGTACTGCCACAACCCCTAAATTGTCCTATCTAGATTTTACTAGGTAAGAGTATAAGACAAAATTGTAAATCTTTAATTATAACTATAAGAAAGCCTTACGATGCAACCTCTACTGTAACCAATAATAGAGGGATAAAACAAATTTCAAGTAAGAGTGGAATAGATATTATTATTTCTAAATTCACATATACAGACATGCCTCTACTTCAAAGGGCTCTGAAGAAGGTGTCATTATGCTGGTTGGACCACAAATTTCTCAACCCTTACTCGGTTTTATAAGAGACCTTTTTATTAGTGATTCTAATGCTTTTGCACCAGCTGTGTGCTCTATAGAGTGGTTGTACATAGAACTTATTACATGTCAATGTTAATTGTCTGATTATAAGAAATTGATGTGTGCCATATGGGATTATTAATTAAACTAGTTGATTCAAAACTGATTATATTTCCAGAATCTAATAGTAATTAGAGAATTATAAATTAAGTTAGGTAACTATTTACCTTAATGGTACACTGATTCTTAATAGAAATGCATTACAATTAGTAAGTACCTAACAAACATAGAATAGCATGTTAAGTTACAATGTTCAATTATTGAACAATGCTCATTTTATGTACCTATGATGACCAACACAACTTTATTCTTTGAACATCTACATAGTATTACAATGAGGATTGGATTACGAAGCATAATTATACAGATCGGACTAACTTACCTAGTGACGTCCGATCCTTAATTATGTGAAGTAATCCAATCCTCATTGTATCCCAACCCTTCCCAGATAATCATCCTATACTTTAGGTATATTGGATTGCCTTATTAAACCCCTTCTAGAAGTTGTGTTGTGCTGTATGCCGGGACTATACGATGCCCATGTAGGTCATCGTGAAGTCCCGTTCTTATGCTTTGAAAGAATGATTGACAGATGTCAGGAGACCGCGCCAACGACTGGACCACAGACAACATTTGTTTTTCTTTAGGATGAAAAAAATTGAATTTCATCTTTAAATATTGTGACGTGTGCGCACGAAATGGTCGACTACATAGTATTACAATGAGGATTGGATTACTTCACATAATTAAGGATCGGACGTCACTAGGTAAGTTAGTCCGATCTGTATAATTATATTTATTAACCTAAATATTTTATTTCACATAAACCTACATGGGCACTTATGAAATGTTAGAAGCTAGGCGCACGGTTCCAATTAGTCGTTTCCTATCCATCCATACTAATCAATCACACTATCACACTTCACACTAATATTATAAAGGCGAAAGTTTGTGAGTGTATGTGTGTGTGTGTGTGTGTTTATATGTTTGTTACTTCTTCACGCTCAAACGGCTGGACCGATTTAGATGAAATTTAGTATAGAGATAGCTTGAGTCCCGGGAAAGGACATAGGATACTTTTTATCCCGATATTCCCACGGGATCGACATTTAAGCGGGTGAAACCGCGGGGCGCAGCTAGTATTATAAATGCGAAAGTGTGTCTGTCTGTCTGTTACCTCTTCACGCTTAAACCGCTGAACCGATTTAGATGAAATTTGGTATAGAGATAGTTTGAGTCCCAGGAAAGGACATAGGATAGTTTTTATCCCGATGTTTCCACAGGATCGACACTTATGCGGGAGAAACCACGGGGCGCGGCTAGTTATATAGGTAGGTATATTTATTTGTTGGTATTTGGTGGTTTGTTTGGTATTTATAGCCTATGTTGTGCAGGGCAAAGGCTTTCCTTTCTCCTTTCCACAACTTATAGTACGCCCACAGGCAATTAAATAGGACCGCGTAAATCAGGCTTATAATATTTTAAAATTCGCTGAAACAAAAGTGGAAAGTCTTTCTTTAAATGTATGCAAAATTAATTGACTGAAAAGCTTTCCAATAACCAGAATCTCAGCGCAGGCTACTGCAGAAAAACTCAAAGTAAAATGTTTAAAATATGCAAAATGATTAAGAATTGAAAGGATTAAAAACGGATTTCGGACCTGGCGCGCTAACGATAATTGCTACCAAATGTTCTTTTAAAAATCTCCATCGTCCAACAGAAGGAATGATTCCCGTTTTAGGCCTGCCATTAGGTACCGTTAGGCACTAAAACGAGTTAATTCTTTCCTACGAAAATTTTAAAAGAGAACATTGGTGCCCGCAGCAAACTTTATCGCCGAATTACATGGCATTCGGACGCCATGTTCTTTTTTTAGTTTTCGTTTTGCTTTATGCTTTTTTTTTTTTGTAATTTGTTTCTTTTCGCTGCTTCTGTATGTGGCCTGTGTTGTGAGTTATAGGGATACGGAAAATTAAAAGTGTGTGGAAAGAGGTCATGTCTTTTTTGTGTATTGTATACTGCACAGTTTGCGATAATTGAAACCGGGGTGAATTGGTTTCTACTTGAATTTTCTTTTGTGAAAAATTTCTATTTAATTACTTGCCTTTAATAAACCGCATCAACTGTCAACATTACTTTTGCTATAATGTTATTATGATAAGCTTACTAATTACGTACTTAAAAGCTATTAATAACTCAATTATTATTTTAATTCAAAGTAAAAAGGGGTCTAACTAATTGCAATGGGGTTGAAATGAAAAATAAATGTACGGAGAACTGCGGAGAACCCATAATTCGTACTAATTGGGTACAAGAATTATAGTTTCCCCGAAAATGAAAGGCACTCAGGTATTAGCCTTGCCATGAGCAAACCAAATGCTTAGGACATTTTTAGGGGATTTTAGTTGTCCAATATGCCTTAAAAACAATATGGCCATTTCATTTGTTGTGTGGCATAGGTCCGTGGTGGCGTTAGGGAAACAAAGTCGCATAGTTTTTTTTTTTCTTTTTTTTATTTGTAGAGTATCGCTATATTTAATTTTATGTGGGGTTGTATTAATTGTTTGATTCAGTTATTTTTGACAGTATTTGCTAATGAATACAGATATTGTGTATTTGGAAATTTTAGTCGCGATGAGGAACATTTGTAAAAAATATATATATTTTGCATTTCCTATGTGCCATTGAAATGTTTAAGTTTACTTAAAATTTTTGTGACATAAGTATTTGGTGTAAGCAAGTAATTAGGACTTCTGGTTTTCGCGTTTGCATCCCGATGTCGAATACCGTGATACCAAATCTCTCAGAGATTGCCTCATATTGCATGCGATCCATGGCGAATCTGGGGCAATCCCCCTGAGCAAAAGCCCTGAGCAGGTGGTCGAGAAGTTGCATAGATTGTTGCAATGACGCTGGCAACATGCTAATGTTCCCGTACTCATTTTTAAACAAAGTTGCGCAAAATGTTTTTTTGTTGCCGAAAAATGTTGCCGGCGTGCGGATTATATCTACATACATAGCGTAATCAGCCTATAATGTTGCCACTGCTGGAACTCAGGCCTTCTCTCGGTGAGAGGGAGTGGGCCGTAATCCATCACGCGGGTCCAGTGCGGGTTGATAGATGTCACATGTGTTCGAATTTTTGGTTCTAGAACATGCCGGTTTCCTCGCGATGTTTTCTTTCACCGCTTTGAGAACAGTGGTGATGAAATAATTTACACGAAATATAGCCTACAATTCTTAAGTCGCGGCCGTTACCACTCGGCCACAACTGCTCTCAAATAAATTATAAATTTCCCAAAGATGTAAACAACAATGGCCGCTTGAAATTGAATAAAATCGATATACAAGAACATTTACCTGTTTTAAGTAGGTACTAATGTTTCTTGTATATCGATTTTATTCAATTTAGAGCGGCCATTATTGTTTACACCTTTGGCAAATTTAGAAACGCCGGACTATACATAGGTTTATTTTAAAAATGAGTGAATTACTGAATGGATTGTTTCAATGACGTTGGAAACATGCTAAAGTTCCTATACATTGGGGAACAAATTTGCGCAACGGTCTGTATATTATTGTAACCTATAATTTAGATACCAATTACTGGTGAAGCACTCGTAATTTATTAGCCTGTCAATTAAGCGATCTTATACCGTCTCATCATAGCCTTTACATACTCCACAATAAAGGTCATTATTACAGAACCTGATCCTCCTAGTTAGCCATAATTGTAATGTCACGGTAGCATTTCATGTAATTAAATCGCAAATGTGTCGCGTAACCAAACGATTGTAATTAGGTATTTGTTTTTGTTGCCAATTTCCAATTATCAGGCTTTGATTTATTATGAGCCTAGTATCTCTGTTATCTGTTTTTTAATTGATAACAAACCTCAAATGATGCAGGTATTTTTGTTTTATGACATTTGGTGTTCTAATGTTTAATGTTTATTTGTGAGCTTTCCAAGTAGGGGCAAGTAGCTACTGAAGGAAAGGTACCTACATCAATAAAACTATATCTTTAAGATAAAATAATTATTATGGAATCGTCTCATGTTTTTTACATGTTTTTCTAAATTTTCCTTCTCACTTGGCTTGTCAGCCAAATCTGACGCCTACTGTTTTCTGCCTTCTCAATTACTATCGGCTTTTTACCTTATATGTTATGAAATTATCTTATAATATTACCAAAAAGGTTGCATGGCACAAACCATGCAGATCATAATCTCTAAATTACTTACTTTAAAAGGTAAGAATGTTAACTTCCACTTCCACGCTCACTCCGTGTTGATTTCAGATCATTAAAGTGACCTACCACTCGATTTTTTCCTAGTTTACGTTAGTCTGCAATATCTAAAATTAACATACCTACATAAATCCTGCGGTAGGTTTACCAGGATAGTGTCAAAAAGACAATTTTAATAGCTTCCATTTCTTTTATTAGGTAAAAATAGCCATAGATATAAAGCGAACGCATTAGGCCCATCGTTCACGACTTTACTCAAAAATAATGTCACAAACTCAAATCACCAATGAGTAGCCAAAATGTCACAGCACTAGTAGGTATTTCTATGGGTACTTACTAACGCGTTATTAACCACTTCGTGACTGGTTGAGTAACCTCGTGGACGACGCACGTTAGACTCTTCCCGTGATTTGACTGCCCAAACCTTCTATTTTCTTATTTCCTTTATTTCAATAAATACATAAAGGTAAATTATATTTTTAAATATTAGAATATTAAAAAAAAAAATTATTATTAGCTATTATTGTCCCGGTGCTGGGCAAAAGCATCCAGCCTTGCTCTCTTTCCACCTCTCTCTGTCCTGCCAAGGACCAGTCTTTATTAAAGGAGTTCAGCTCATCCCGCAATCTCCGTCTGGGCCGCCGCGATATCGTTTGCCATTAAGCGGGACCCACTGGGTCATAAGTTTGGCCCATTGATCGTCTGACATGCGGCTGATGTGTCCAGCCAGTGGCGGATTTACCAATAGGCTAAGTACGCTGGAGCCTAGGGCGGCAGATTTTAGGGGCGGCAAATTTGGGGCTAACATTTTTTTAAATGTCACAGAAATTAAAAAGATTAATATTTATATACCTACCATGATTTTTTGGAATGAATAAACAAAGTGAATGCTCAAATTCAGGCTTCTACCGTAGATTTTATCACAGTTGCCGATCTTCACAAATCTCTTTTCAAGTTTTTGTAAAGTCGTTGCTGATGAACGAGAACATTTTAAGTATTTTGAAGAAAAGGCGAAGCAGTATACAAAAGACATGGGACATTATTGTAGAGGTCGGTAGGGGCGGCAAAATTTGAACAGCCTACTGGCGGCAAATGTGTAAATCCGCCACTGTGTCCAGCACAATTCTATTTAAGCGACAAGCGTACGCTTTCCGAGTGACATCAGTTATTTTAGTGATGGAACGGATTGACAAATCGTCTATTATGCCAAAATATCGAAAGTATTGATCGTTTAACACTCCATTTAAGCAAGTTTTGCAGAGCAGATAACCAACAAACCACCCAGCACATTTCTTCACAAAACCTATCAAAACAAACAATTCCTTTTCAATAAAACTGCCACGCTCAAAACAATAACTTAACTGTCCAGCAATAAATGCCATAAGTTGTTGAATTGAGTTTTTAAATAATAAAGTCGCCGAGAGTGTTCGCCCCCGATTCTGTCACCTCGAGCAGGATGAGCCCCGCCAAGAGATTTATTTCGCACACAAGGGTACCACATGCTGCCGAATGGGGGCGAATGTTCCATTTACAGATGTACTAAGCTTAGTTTAAAAGTGATGTTAAATAGTTTTCGTATTCTTGAACGGTCTTTTAGTGGTTTTTGTAGTTGGGCATTGTAGGAAAGTTTCAGAGATGGTCTTGAACATCATCATACAACTTGATCAAATCTTGTCAAAGTTCATTGCTTGTGTTTATCAAATACATCATACAAAAACTGGTACACTGATCAAATAAAAGTATCTAGTAGCTGTGATCATTGTGCTTGATAGGCTCAGATGCAAACAAGTTACTTAGTCAATCTAAACAAAATCTTGATTGTGGCAACTACTTTTTTTTCCAGAGTGGAGTGATGTAGCTGTATCTACAATGCCATATATGCGAACTACGCGTCATAGTGACGTCACGCAATATCCTGCATCTCGCAAGCAGAGTTTACCGCGCAACTAGGCTAGGTAAAACATTGTGGATCAAACGATACAGGGCGATAGTTGGGGTTGTTATCGATAAAAAAAATCACTAGGTACTAAAGTGCTTTTATGATAGTGGGTACCATGATTTATCAATATTTGCAGTTTTTCAATATCTTTTAAGTCTCACAAAAAACTTTATTTTTTAATAACGACTAAAATCAAACGGAGGCCCCCAGAAGAGGCAAGGGTATTTAAGGTGTACAGGTGACCCTCCTGTGCTAATCCTAAGTATTTTGTCACCTGGTTCAACGATTCGGTTTATTTAATTTATTATAACTTATTATTAATTTACCCTTTTCAAAGGCTGTTTCAAATTATTTACCGTCCCTTTAAGAGTCATTTCCAACAATCCTTTTGCTAGCTTCCTATGGTGTTAAACCTCCAGTGAGCGGTAATAGTGGTCGCTCCTGGTCACAGTTGATAAGTGGGTGTATTCCCGCGCCTTTTCACCCCTCTGCACCCCCACACACACCCCCTCTACACCCCCATTCTTTTGTTATTCACACCACGTTTCAGCACCAACTTGCATGATTGTTGTGATGTATTATTTCGTCTAGATGCAGTTTTGTGTTGTGTTTTAAGATTTATAGGATGGAGCTGAATGTTAAGGGTGGATTTAGCACAGTTTGGTTGTAGGATTAGGTTTTTATGCCACATTAAATTCTACATTTTTATACAGGAAGATTTTCTTATCACCATCCAAATTTTTACAGGATGTTCTGCCCACGAATACGATCAACTTTCACTATGGGACCAACTCTGAAATCACGAAAAAATAATCAGCTGTTTAATACAAAAGTTCAATACCTACTTGACCAAAATGTATGAAACAGCTGATTATTTTTTCGTGATTTCAGAGTTGGTCCCATAGTGAAAGCTGTTCATATTCATGGGTAGAACACCCCGTAAAAATTTGGATGGTTATAAAAAAATCTACCTGTATTTAATAATATGATACTTACGATACTTTGAATTCCTAGTGATATCGGGTTATCGGAAAAATCTTATGAATACTCAGAAATTCAATAAACATATTACTATATTATCTTTTTGTATGCACGTGTTTCTGGTATATGGTATGGTCATATTGACGTGTAAAAGTGTCTTAAAAGATTCCCTTACATAGATAAACATCGCGTTTCATAAAGTTTATCATTCTAGAAGCGATAAATAAGTTCCACTTAGTTCCACTCACCGCTTTAACCGAATCCAATTTAACTGCCGACTTACGACAGCAGAGACAGCAAACTAACCGATTTATCGGGAGTGTACCGAAACTTTATAAGTCTTTTTACTATTTCACTTTTACGTAAGATAAGTTCGTCAGTCACCTAACTTACTTACTAGATCTTCTGCGGGATCGAAATATATTTTGTCCTAAAACAATATTTCGTGGGTTTATACGAATGGTTTGCGACCACCTTCCCACCGGAGACCGGCGTCAAGCAGCCTGCTGTGTTTCGTCGGTGTGTGGGAGTTCCAGTGCCTTAGGCATCTTCTGAACACGCTCGTTCCATCATAGACCTCATCCATCGCTTTCCATCAGAGTGGGCCCATTCAGAAAAAAAAAAATGGTAGTTGGCAATTTTTAACAATTCGTAGATCAGCACGCCACCCTTGCCGATACGCTGTCTCCATTCCAGGACTCGTCTGCTCCACCGGCCATCGGTCCTTCAACAAACATGGCCAGCCCACTGCCACTTCAGCTTGCATACTATGCAAGCTATGTCGGTAATTCCGGACAACGGTTACCGTGGTCACACGTGGACAGTCGGGCTGATTCACAAGTTCAAGGTCACTCAGCGCGCTACGGAGCGGGCTATACTCGGAGTTTCTTTGAAGAATAAAATCATATTATCCGGAAAAAAAATACCATCGAAGCCGATAATTTGGTTGTGGTTCCATGGTATTTCTCTATGTCAAAGAAGTATTTACATAAATAACTTCTCTTCTGAAGAAATTCTGCGTAGGAACAAGTACCAAACAAACAAATCAATATCGCTAATAACCCTCGGGCCGTGGGGTCCGTGTGCTCATGGTCTTTTTAATGAAATTTTGAAACGGCTGGCTAGAGGCTAAGTATTGCCATACAACGTGGTAATGCCGCCAGTCCCTTGGGTACATTACCAGTCGACAGTGATGCGGATGAATTTTTCGACGCTATATTTTAGTTTGTGTAAGTATAGTTTTAGGTCAGTTAGGATTTAATTTTGTTATTTTTATTAATTAATTAGGTATTAGTTGTTATTTTCTTACTTATTATTTTAATTTACAGAAGTATTGTATACCTTCCTCGCAAAAAAAAAAATTAAAATAAATACCAACAGCTGATTTTTTGAAAAGTTCGCAACTAGATAGGACTAACATTTTAATATCGAAAGCCTGTTTATGTTTAGCCGTCGGTGAAAGCCTGTTAGAGGAAGCTTCTATAAAAAGACGTCGCTATCAATTTGTACGGAAAGTTTTAGAAGTGAGTTTATTTTTATATAGAACTAGCTGCGCCCCGCGGTTTCACCCGCATAAGTTTCGATCCCGTAGGAATATCGGGATAAAAACTATTATATATCCTTTCCCGGGACTCAAACTATTTCTATACCAAATTTCATCTAAATCGGTTTTGTGGTTTAGGCGTGAAAAGGTAACATACAGACAGACAGACAGAGTTACTTCCGAATGTATAATATTATTAAGTATATTAAGTATTAAGTATGGATGTATGGATTTCTTTTATAAATACACTTCAGATTAGTTAAAATCTACGCAAAAAAATTAAAAACACAACAGAAAATAAAAGCCTTAACAGTGGTTGTCTGTAATTAATACGTATTATTTACGGAAACCCCAAGTTAATGTCCCAGCAGTGGGAACATTATAGGCTGTTATGTTATTATGTTACGCAAATGAAATAGGAGAAGAGGAAAGGTAGGAATCCCTACGCACCTATCGGGGGGTATGTAAGAATCATAGCAGGTGGCGTTCTGTAGCGTCAGCCTACCTACATGGGAAGAAGTCGTAAGTTTCAAATCAAATTATTTATTTGCTTAATACAGGTAGGTATAGACAGATGTTACAAATAGATATAAAGTACACTGTATCATTACCTAATAAGGTGTGCAAATATTTATATTATTACTAGCTGCGCCCCGCGGTTTCACCCGCATAAGTCTCGACCCCGTGGGAATATCGGGATAAAAAGTATCCTATGTCCTTTCCCGGGACTTCAACTATCTCTATACCAAATTTCATCTAAATCGGTTCAGCGGTTTAAGCGTGAAGAAGTAACAAACATATAAACACACACACACTCACAAACTTTCGCCTTTATAATATTAGTGTGATAGTGTGATTATAATTTAAAAAAATTAAAAAATTCGGAATACTATCAAAAGTTTAAATAAAAAATTGTCAGATGAATTATAAATTTTTAATAAAAAAAAATATTAAAAATATGGGTTTATGTATGTTATATTAGATAGAATTTGAGTAAATAAATACCTACTAATATTGAGTGTATCAAAATTTCATTAATATTCTCCAGCTGTTTTTGAGAAAGCCTTGGAAGAGCCCGTGGCTAAATAATAATAGCCGCACAGGTCAATCGATCATGCCGCGGT
Source organism: Amphipoea lucens (assembly GCA_947508005.1). Lineage (NCBI taxonomy): Eukaryota > Metazoa > Arthropoda > Insecta > Lepidoptera > Noctuidae > Amphipoea > Amphipoea lucens. Next base: position 5,166,875 of record OX382371.1, read on the forward strand.
TGGTCTGTGGATGGGTGTCCATCTTTACATATCGAGACCCCTCCGTGCCTCAGAAAGCACGTTAAACCGTTGGGTCCCGGCTGTAATTTGTCAATCTTTGACAGTCATTCAGAAGCCCGAAAGTCTGACAACCAGTCTTACCAAGGAGTATCGTATTATCCAGTAACTGGGTTGTGGATGTCAGATAGGCAGTCGCAAAATGTAAAATACAGGTATTCAGCTGCATCCGGTTAGACTGGAAGCCGACCCCAACATAGTTGGGAAAAGGCTAGGCAGATGATGGAGTTTTTGAGAGAGTGACAAACAAATCTCGCTACTTTACTACCTTTCAGCAATTATGTTTACATCTACATACATACACACAGGTGAAACCGAGAACCGTCTTTTTTTCGCCCGCAAAAATGTAAGAACAACAACAGAATAGAAGTAGCAATTCCCACAAAACTATATTTATTATAACCATGCAACGGAACGCTCATTTATCTGCAGTTTCCGAGTACTTTTTAACTAGCTTGTGATTTATACGCTCATGTTTTGAAATATCTAACCTACTGTGTTCTTATCTTTGTACACCTTTGCTTTTGAAAGCGGCGGGGCAGAAACATAGCAAAAATGTAAACGGGAATTATGACGTAATGAATGGGTTTATGTTGTGTTGTTTTTGTTCAGGGGGAGTTCTTTCAGGGTAGTTCAAAAATAGGAAGAAAGAAAAATATTTTATTTGGGACACACAATAAATAACAACAAAAATCGAATAAAGCGTGTGAATAAAAAAAGATCATTAAATGTAACAAAATCATGAAAACAATAAATAAAAAAAGAACATTAAAACTTTCAAAATATAAGATTGAAAATTATATTTATTTTAATAGTTGGTTAGAAATTTATCCAGTCAGTGTATACGTATTTTTATCGTAAGAAATAAATAACTGTCATTTATCTAGCAAAAAAAAAAAAAATATAAGAAGATTTAAGGCTGATTTTTCCGACGCCAGATAATTTTATCGCAGGAATACCTAATTTAGAATTTTTGACAGTTCTTCCATACAAAAACAGTCAGACGTCAATTTTATTCCACAAATAAAAATTATCTGTCGATTGAAAAATCAACCCTAAAACTAACAAAATATTGAAATCAAAAAAGGTTTTCAAACATAACATCACGCCTGTAAACCCTCAAGGGTTAGGCAGATGGTATGTTTAAGTCCCATGTAATAGGAGGCGAACCTATTGCAATCAACCAGGCACATATCCAGACTCCGGACTGCTACCGAGAAATTCCTGATGGAAAATTCTAATAACACTTTGCCCGACTTGGGAAACCTTCAAAAGGCACCTGACCTCCGGGGAGGGAGGTCGGGGAGTGTGGGATTTTTACCTCACTAAAACCAACCCGGTGATCACCATCAGCACATAGGGGCGGTCCCGGTTCCTCTTAAAAGACCAATTCCGGAACCCTCGGAACGCCTGTAAGGCACATCCCTGGGGAGTCTGTAAAGGGGCCTCCCTTGAGCCTCGCTATGCACGGCAGCATGTGACCACTGTGCCACCGTCTTCCCTGGGGCCAGTTGGTGGGCGGACAGAGGCCCCACTCCGTCTTGCCCAAACTGGGAATCAAACCAAGGATTGCATGCTCAGCAGGAGCGCTTGCGACCACTGAACCAACAACGAGGCAGTCTGTGTACTATGTTCTTATCCTTCTTCATCTTTGTTTTGAATTCAGCTGGGCTGAAACATGGTGGAACTGAGAACGGTATGACGTAATGAATGGGTTTGTTCCTTTTTCATCTCTGTAGGGTAGTTTGAAACTGGTTTTAATGCAACCAACATTCTAATTTATTTTCATAAATGGTACCTTCTTAGTAATGGCAAATGGTTTAAACCTTAAAGAATTTTAAGGAAAACTATAATTTTCGTTGCACTTTTATTCATGAACTTAAGATGCAACTAAGTAACTAAAAAATCGTGTAGTGCTAGGTTTTATATCAGAAGGCCAATTCTTTTAATTTAAAACGTGCAAAATCTAGTCGCAATGTCATCTCGGCGACAAACAAATGGCAAAAACTTGTCAAAATGTATAGAAATTTGGGGTATTTTTGACAGATTGAGACAGATCTGACTGTGAACTTTCTTAAAATTACGAGAATTGCCCCTCAAAATGTTAGTTTTTAACATGACCATATTATTATTATTTTAAGGGCTGATTTTTCAATTGACAGATAATTTTTATACGTGGAATAAAATTGACGTCTGACAGTTTTTGTATTGACAAACTGTCAAAAATTCAAAATTATTCCTCCCTATAAACTCAAACTCAAAGCATTTATTTCAATTAAACCATTACAGGCACTTTTGAATTGTCAAAATTAGGTAGTCGGTCAGTTAGTCAGAAAGTTGAAGCTAGTTGCCCATTCCAAAGCGTAGATCTCTATGGAGAAGAACGGGCAAGAAACTCCATGGACACTCTTTTTAAATCAAGATATTACAAAATCCTTGGTACATTATTCTTGTTGCTTCTATATGTGAGAACAATGTAAAAAAACACATAAATGAAGAAACAATACAAGAAATAAGATTAAAAATAAGCCTTGGCAGTTAAGAGATGACCAGTCTCAACCGACGGCGCCCGTTCACGAACATGACGCATGGATCAGCACCATCCAGCTCAAACATTTTGTATGGAACCGAATGATCCAACACACGTGCCACCATCAGTGAGACATTTAAGTGAGCATGAAATAAAATTATCTGGCGTTGGGAAAATCAGCCCTAAGTCTATTAGCTTATACATAATGTCAGGGCATGGACGCGGAACCTGTTACCATGGATTCAGTAAGTCCAGGCGCCAGCTCATCCAGCTACACGAAACTGTCAAATTTTCCCGTTCAATTTTGAACCTAATGCTTTAGCGATAAAGTTGACAATCTATTAAAGAAATATGACAGATTGTAGTAGCTTGATGTGAGTCTGTACATGATTCTGAACCCCCTTGCGTTGAAATTTTACGTCGGTTTTTAAAAAAAAATTTGCTGTTCCATACATTTTGACCGATTAGGTATGAAACAACAGATTTTTTTTGATAACCGATGAAAAATTTCTACGTTAGTGGGTCTAGAATCATGTGCTGATGTCCCTGCCACCCTGTATATGATGTAACTGCTCCGTTGGTCTCGTGGTCGCAAGCGCGACTGGTGAGCGTGGGGTCCTTGGTTCGACTCCCAGCTCCCAGGTCGGGCAAAGTATCATTGGGTTTTTTTTTCCATTAGGAATTTCTTAGTAACAGCCCGGAGTTTAGAAGTTGGCTGTGAGACCCTCGTGCCTCGAAAAGCACGTTAAGCCGTTGGTCCTGCGCCTGATCTCTCTCCGTTCGTGTCGCATCGCCGTCCCATCGAACTATGAGAGTGAGGGAAGAGGGAGTCCACCTGTGTCTGCGCGCACACTTATGCAATACAATATCTCCCACGCCGAAGGCTAGTCTCCGTTAATATTGGCCGCCGTGGCCGAAATACGGTCCGGAGGACTTTATTTTATTTATATTATGTAGTAAATATATTACTGTATAACTGGTGCGTATAACGATTATTATTGTTGGAAAAAGTGATGAGATTTAAAGTTGAAACCTTCTATGTCTAAGGTCGGTTATCATAATATATAATCAGCCATGTTCCCACTTCTGGGACACACACCTCCTCTTCATCGAGAGGGAGTGGGCTGTAACCTACCACGAAGGCCCGAAGGTAGACGCTTATGATAGTAAGATAGGGATAATCCTAGTATGATTTTGATTGAAAAAAAAGTAGTAAGTGTACAACGACAAACCAATCCTGAAAAAACCCGTGTGTTTGTCTTATTTAAAAGCGCATCGTTGAGGTAAATAGTTATGATAGCAATACAGATAGGTACCTATTATAAAACCAAATCCGTCACGCAGTATGAAAAATTGCAAGCAAACAAACCTAGGCTGATATATGTATGCGGTCTATGTCATAAGCGCAACCGATTTTATTAGAAAAGCTCTTACTGGAACAACGGTCCTTTTGCAATGGAGTTGACTGGTAGAAATCGTCGCGTTCCCGTCACGACTTTCTCACTCTGGCTGTGTTTCTTTCTATTATATTATTATACAAGTGTGTGTGCGTGCCTAACGGGGGTCTCCCGACCGCATATATAAGTATATTTTTTTTTTCTTGGATACACGTCAAAAACAGTCATGTCAAGTTGATCATAAATAAGGTTTTGATGTTTTTTTTTTTATTGTAGAACATACAGAGAATGACACCTATCTACAAACCAAAACCAAATTTAAGCTTCAATAACTGCGCCTTTCACAACTTTGTTTGTAATAATAAAAGCGGTTTCCACTCGTGCATACTACTTATAATATTAAAACGGTTATTTGATTCCTTTCTTTCTTTTGACGTTGATGAATTTTATATATAAAATCATTTAACACACTGAATGGGAGGTTATGAATATTTACTTTGTAAAGTACCTATTGTATGGTTATTATTATTATTATTTTATTTTTTTATTAAAATCGTTTACTTTTACCATGTTTATAAATATGTGAGCACCTTGTATCTATCAGATAATTAATTTATATGTCATGGTTTCGTTTTTAATTCTTTTACCTATTGTGGTATAGTAATTTTATTTTAGGTGCATCGTCCTCACATATTATTATATAATTAATGTACCTATGCAAAATATTGTAAAACATTTTAAAAGAGTAACGGTGGAGTTTCTGGCCCATTCTTCTCCACACGTAAACTACATTTTGGAAGGTGCGACTAGAATCAATTCTATTTTAATTTAACCGGTCAAGCGGCGCGGTTCGCCGATCGGCGACGAAACAATAGAAAATCAATTGTGTCTCATTAGCGGCGCTTGACAGATTAAGGTAATTTGTGACGTTCAATAGTGCCTTTTATGTGCCTATTTGAAATAAATGCTTTGACTTTGAATTATTGTGAATGTGTGGGTCATTGCTTTTTTTTTTCTTCTCAGTTAGCTATAATCATGGCAGTTTGAGTAATTTATGCGGCCTACCCAAATGTCCTTTCTTTATTGTTCGTCGAATCGTTGAGTTCCTTCAGTTCTGAGTTGAGCCGCACGATTACCGACAACTAAGTGCCCTGACTGAACAGGGCTACTCAATCTGTCTGGTTCTTTCCTCAAAAGACCATTTCAGACACCAATCTACATGGTCTTCACATGATCTGACCAAGATTAGGTTTGGACTTTAAAAGAGACTATGACCTCTGTGTTTGTTTCGGCCTTGCTTCTCGGAGTAGTCAGATAGGAAACGCCGACCTCTACTAGTTTTAAAAAAAAATATGATTGACGTGTAAAAGTGTTCGTATAAACCCACTTACAGAAATAGAATCATTTACCATTTTATATTTCTTATTGCAGTGTCCTTTTCTATACCATATTGATATGGTTAGACAGCAGTACCAGACATCAGCCAGTCTATTCTGTAATCTCATCGAGAAAAAATCGGTGAAGTGAGCTGTCAATCCCTATTGTCAGGTAGTATGACAGTTCACTTCAAGCTCATGTCACTTAAGGGCTCACGGTGAGATGTTTAGAGAATAGCCCTCAATTCAGCCTATCGTAGTCCTCTGCTGGACATAGGCCTCTCCCACGCTGCGCCACAATACCCTATCGTCCATCTTCCGCATCCAGTCCGTCCCAGTCACCACCTTAAATTCGAGAAAGAATACTGTAAGAAAACATTATGGCCAAAAATGCAAACAAAAAAATGAATTAATCTCAATCGTGAATCTTTCACAACTTCGCCCAACTTTGCGCCTTCGGAGAAGAGAAACTGTTCAATTCAGAGAACACATGTGCTTGTCAAACTGAATATGATGGATGATCATGCGTCCCCCCTCTCCCCTCTAATTCACCCTCCCAAGCCTACTCTTCCGGGCTAAGAAAATTGACTACGTGTCATGTGTCTAAAAAATCTTTTCTTTTTTGAAATTGAACTATCGAAGTCGTCTGTGGGTAAAGGTTTGTTCACACTTAATGAAAGGACAGTGCGATTGCGAAATTGCGTGAGTAACGAACATTTACGTTTTGGGGTTATGAACTTTTTATTTATTAGGTAGAAAAAGATCGTGAGGATATCGGTATGTCCTACAGAAACAATTATTTTACAAAATTTCGAAGACATGTGACATCCATCACCCGCACTGGGGTCGCGTGGTGGATTATGGCCCGCTCTTTGTCCCAAAAGAGGAGGCCTGTGTCCCAGCAGTGGGGATGTTATAGGCTAATTATGCCTACGCTTATTCATCATCTGCCTAGCCTTTTTCTGACTATGTTGGGGTCGGCTTCAAGTCTTACCGGATGCAGCTGAATACCAGTATTTTACATAAAGCGACTGCCTATCTGACCTCCACAACCCAGTTACTGGGTAATACGATAACCCTTGGTGAGACTGGTTGCCAGACTTGGTTATATGCTTACGCTTATTATTTAACTAATCATAACAAATACTTTTATTTTATAAATAACTAGCTTCAGCCTGCGACTTCGTTCGCGTGAAACTTCTTGTTTCCCCCGAGCCACCCCGTCGTATCGCATCACCCGCCCGCGCTATCACTTAACGTTCTTTTTGACTTTTTTTCTTTTTGCTCGGCTCCTTAGGGTCATAGCATGATGTTAAATAGCCTATAGCCTTCCTCAAGAATTGGGCTATCAAGTGCAAGAAGAATTTTTCAAATCCGACTGGTAGTTCCAGAGATTACCCCCTACATACAAACTTACAAACAAATTTTACCTCTTTATAATATTATAGTATAGAAGTATAGATTGATGACGAAGTTAGTGTTGCTAAAACTTATGTCAATACAACGATACGGTTCTTCCTTAGTGTCGACTCGACCTATACGACAATAGTAGGTAATTCATGTCAAAATAATTTGTCAGTCAGGAAGGGTAGTGGAGGAGTTACCGACATAGCTTGCAGAGTAAGCAAAGCAAAGTTTCAGGATGCATAAAGAAGCCTCCTCGTGTAGCGCAGTTTGTTCCGCCAGTTACTCAACTGAACTGAGCGCTTGGCGCATCCTGGACAGTCACACCCAACACCTTATTTGACTGGCCAATTCTTCCCTTGCGGTGGTAGGGCTAACGCCCGCCTGGTTTGCGATCACCCTCCTACCGGAGACCGGCGTCAAACAGCCTGCTGTGTTTCGTCGATGCGTGGGAGTTCCAGAGCCTTAGGCATCTTCTGGGCACGCTCGTTCCATCATAGACCTCGTCCATCGCTTTCCATCAGGCGTGATTGAGGTCAAGAGCGGGCCCATTCAGCAATAAAAAAAAAAACTAAAGTGCCAATGGGCTGGCCATGTTTGTCGAGGGAGGCCGGTGGAGTAGATGAGTCCTGGAGTGGAGACCGCGAATCGACAAGCGTTGTGGAACCCCCCCAGCTAGATTGATGGACGACCTAAAGAAGGTGGCTGGGATAGACTGGATGCGGAAGGCGGAGGACTGGGTGTTGTGTCGCAGTCTAGGAGAGGCCTATATTCAGCAGTGGACTCCAATAGGCTGAGTTGATTGAAGGGGCTGACTGCCGGATAGCGCCTGACGTAACTCAGTTTTGTCACAACCCAAATATGGCACTAATGACTTATTTAAACGTCACGGTTCTATAATAAACCAAAATTAAACCGTACCAATACCGTCAAAAACCGCAAGGAAATAAATCTTGACGGTTCGCAATAAAATCGTAAAACCTCGCCTAGCGTTAATATTAATTGTGCCACCATCACACGCGTCACCAATAATGTTTCACAAACGTAACACGTTCAAACCGACCTCAGAGCATTAACTTGAGAATTTCATGAGTTTATACGAAAATTTCATAGGACGTGTGCACATTTTCGACTCGTTAGCAATTTTGCCTGTTGTTACGGTTTTCCAGTAGAGTGGAAGAGTTTTGAAACTAAAATCTTTTATATTAGGTCCTTACATATGAAATTGGCGTTTTTCGTACTGGCCACTTTAATCACGAATTTCTCCTCTTTGGTAAGGAATTCCAAATTCAAATTTGTACAGCTATTTACTCATGTATTTGTGCTTCGATGACCGTCATTCATTTGTTTTTTTTCTTCTGTTTTTTCTGTTTGCGTCACTCATTTTACAAAATGGAAAATTTAAAATATCGCATTATTTACGAGTACGAGTTCCGCCGTGGCACTAGTGCTGCGGAAACGACTCGAAGGGTGAATGATGTGTATGGCGGTCATGTTGCAAAAGAAAACACAGTTCGTTTTTGGTTCCAACGTTTTCGTTCTGGAAATTTCGACCTGCAGAACAAGCCCCGTGGACGGCCTGAGACCCAAGTTGATAATGGAGAATTGAAGGCTATTGTGGAAGCGGACCCATCGCAAACCACGTCCGAGTTAGCTGCAGGCTTCGATGTTAGTGATAAAACTGTTTTAATTCACTTGAAGCAAATTGGGAAGATTAAAAAGCTTGAAAGGTGGGTACCTCACGAATTGACTGAAGCAAACCGGCAAACGCGCGTCGACTGCTGCGTTACATTACTTGAATTGGAATGTCTTAGACATCCTCCGTACTCCCCGGACCTTGCTCCAACAGATTACCATTTTTTTCGCAATTTGGATAACTTTTTGCAAGGGAAAAAATTCAACTCCGATGGGGCAGTCCAAATCGCCTTCAAAGATTTTATGGATTCCCGTCCGACTGGTTTTTTTAGTAAAGGGATCAATGAACTACCTATAAGATGGCAAAAGTGCATTGAAAACAATGGTTCATACTTTGATTAATTAAATATATTATATTAAAAAATATTCGACTTTTTGTTCCTTCCATACAAAACGCCAATTTCATATGTAAGGACCTAATATTACAAAATTCAAAGTCCTGACTGACTGATATATCAACGCACAGCCTAAACCGCTGGTCCTAGAGACATGAAATTTGGAGGGTGTGTTTTTTGTGAAAAGTAGGTATCTACTATGAAAGGGTTTTTCAAAATTCCACCCCTAAGAGGGTGAATGGGGGGAGGGTAAAATTTTACGCGGACGAAATCGCGGGCAGAAGCTAGTAAGGCTATAAATAGGTCATAGTTTATTTTATGCTTATTTATTTTATTTGTAAACATTTTGAAGTTAAGTGACGTCAAAAATGTATGGTTAACCAGTCGCTAATCACTACTTAACTTTAAACCACGTTTATGGATGAAGGGGTACTTAGTAAGCTTGTTTAAGATCTTTAGACACTTCCATAACGTTTCGGAGACATAATTATCTTGTTTTTTTAGCAAGAAACTAAATTCCATATTTATTTAATATAATACAAATCATGCATAATTTCAGCTGTAGATATTCCAAGAATCATATACATATTATGTATATTTCATAAACGAAAAAATATTATATACTCGCATGCATTAGCAGACTAATACCCTGAAGGCCTCCAAATCCAAGAGTACTTTTCTCATAAATAATCCTTCAATATTCATAAATCACAACGTACATTCTTTATTCAATATCGTTTCGTGTGACAGATACAGTCCAAACAGCGTAAATACTAAAATGTGTTAACCAGAAACAAGATTAATAAATTGTGTCATGGCGCCCCACATTTGTAAACTACACTAACTATTGTGATGCAAACAGCTTTTATGTAAAATTACACGAAAAATATACACGAATTCCAACAACGGAAAAACATCTATTTGTGACAGGTATGTCACACTCTGTGACATAAATGTCACGTTAATAAAACGAGTACGTTGCGTCACTTGTCACGATTTCGGAACATCCGCATGTGTGTAACCAGTCTTACAACTCGCTTTTATTAAAAGGTGTTGTGTTCATAATTCGACTAATGTATGGAACGCGAAGTTACGGTGACGGTTTTCAACAGTGAAAATGCATTAATTTAACAGAAATGCGGCTATAAAGCCTAGTGGGTTATTAGGGGCCTTTGAAGTGAATACAACAGTTGTTCATTGGAAAATTTTCATCTCACGCTCTCAGCTTTGTGTTCGGATATAATTAAATCTAAAACGCTATATAATATTCCGTCTTTTAATTATCAAAGTGGTTTAAACATTATTGTAATAAAGACGATGAAACGTTTGACTTTCGCATAGAGTTAGCCCACGTACGACGTAAAATATCGTGACGGGATTTTATCGCGCACTGGATTTGCAACTCTCGGTATTGAGCTGAGCGATGAGAATCCAACAGAGCGCATCCCAACTCGTCAAAAACACACACTGTCGGATTTCCAACGCTCGGCGCTAGGCAGTGCGTTGAAAAACCCGTGCACGAAAAAAAAACGCCGCGGGAAAAACACGCCCGTGCGTATCTGGGCTTATAGTAATATATTTTCGTATCCAACAGACGTAAAAATATAGTTGAATATGTAAGGTTTTTCTTCAATATTATATTTCTTTGAAAATCTTTATTACTTGCTACGGCGTAGCACTACTGAGACGAGTACGGCGCTACGCTGTCGAAAATTGCTACGACAATCGTAGCAAATTCTCACATCACCTCTTCACTGATGTTCACAGAGGTAAGAAATTCTACAGAAAAAAATGGGGCGCAATACATTCTTCGCACGTACCACCGATTTTCAAGTGCCTCTCGTCTCCCAGAATTCTTATTTCATTCAGATTTAAGTTGTTACGACACATGTTTTTTGGGTCTGAAGAATTTTCTTCACCCTTTTGTGTGAAATTATTTACTTGCTAAACATAGTTGTTTCGTACATTCGGATCACGTAGGGGCAGAGGAGAGAGGGGGAATTCATGACGTCATAAGCAGGTGTAGCGTGCAACGTGTTATATTTCATAGCTGCTTTTTGTTTTCGTTTTTGAGTGGGAGCGGTAATAACTTCTGAATTAAAATGTATCACGCCATGTCCTTGGAGATAAGCTAACGATTAATTGTTGTCTGTTTGTGCAACATCTCTGTTTGTTTGAAAAAGTCGTGACTCCCATATTGTCTTTATTACAAATTATTTTTGTAACAGTAGGTACCTACCGGTACCTTATAAGCGCTGCACATGCTTATAGTACCGGAAACTATACAGCGTGGAAAAAATCAATGGGCCCTGAAGAGAAACTACTTTAAATTCTTAAGATAAATTATTTTACTAAAAGAAAATAATCCTTTCTTTTTAAAAGAAACAAAACTGCATTCACAGATTTCTCGACAAGCTCACCTAAACCGGGAATAGAACCAGGTAAAAAATTTAAAAATAACACTCGCTATTTTATTTTACTAGTCGATACAGTCAATGTTAAAGATGTCCAAAGGTTGTATTTAAAAGATCGCTCTTAGGCGATTGGCACACTGCTGCGTTTCACGCAGCGGTGTGCGGGAAACGGAGCCAAATCCCACGCGCGTGAGTGCGTTTTTATTGAATTTGTATGTAAAAAACACGCGCGTGGGTGCGTTATCTGCGCCCCGCTGCGTGATGCGGTGCAGTGTGAGAATCGCCTTAGCGATAAGACCGCCAATTGTGTCTCCCATTGTAAAGTTTCTATATTTATGTCTGTAATTTATATGGTGTACATAAAATAAAGAGTATTCTATCTATTCTATTCTACGTAATAAAATAGGAAGCAATTGGCACTGAATTACCTCTATTTACTTTGTAGCGGTATCTACAACGCCACATGCAAACAACGCGTCACACTGACGTCACGCAAATCCTGCATCGCGCAAGCAGAGTTTACCACGCAACTAGCATATATACAACAGCCCGACATGACTCATTGGGCAGTTGCCCGCCAGACACAACACCCGTCTGGTCGGAGGATCCTCCCTTTTCTATAGAGTATGAGTGAACTTTACACCCTGTTCCTCATACCTCTATAACTTCAAAAGGAAGTGCTCACTGCACCTATCACATTACAGGTTGTGTCTTGAAAACAATCGCTGCTTATCCAGTTTTGAAAGCATAATCAATCAGCCTATAATGTTCCCACTGCTGGAACACAGGCCTCCTCTCAGCGAGAGGGAGTGCTACGCGGGCCCAGAGTGGGTAAGTAAACGTCACATGTCTTCAAATTTTTGGTTCTAGGACATGCTGGTTTCCTCACGATGTTTCCTTTAACAATTTTGAGAGCAGTGGTGATGAAAAAATTTACACACAGTGGCTTTTTGGGTTTGAACTTCTAACTCTAAATTCGCTTGAATGATCAAATGCAACCGAGTAATTTATCTACCAGCCTGCATGACATAAGATTCAGAGAACCTTTCCAGTACCTACCTATATCTATCTACCTAGCCTTTTCCCAACTATGTTGGGGTCGGCTTCCAGTCTAACCCGATGTAGCTTAACCTGATCGATCGACCTGTGCGGCTGTTATTACTTAACCACGGGCCCCTCCTCCCTCCAGTACCTACGAGTACATATGCTCTAAATTACAACTCAGGCGTACTTTAGTAAAACAATTTGCATTGATCCAAAATAACTGAAGCTCCATTATAATAATAATAAACATTTTATACAAATAGACACCTAGAATGCATGATCAAATCGTGAGCATAATGCGCTGCAATTTAAAACCATTAAATTTAATAATTGAATCCATTTTGCTCAAATTATCGGCCGCACACAATTTGTAAAGTACGTACTCTTTTTACAATAATATTAACGGCGGTGTGTTTTAATTTTATTAAATAAAGGCGTACACAGATACCCGACTAAAATTTTGTCTAAAATGGCCAATTCCCGTAAAAAAAAACGTTCAAATTCTAGTCGCAATCTCATCTCAGCGACAATCAATATCAAAAACTTGTCAATTTCTAGTCACTACATAATCAGCCTATAATGTTCCCACTGCTGGGACACAGGCCTCCTCTCTGTGAGAGGGAGTGGGCCGTAATCCACCACGCGGGCCCAGTGCGGGTTGAAGACACTTCCCGTGCCTTTAACACGATATTATTGTAACTGTTGTCGGACAAAAAACAAACCGAATCAAAATCGCCCGCGTGTATTAAGCCTAAGCGTGCAATCGATTTTAAAACACAAGTATCAATTTAGCCAAATTGGATTTATAACTGGGGTTTCAACAACTTTATCCATTAGATAATCCATGGATATACATTTAAATCTATTTATCTGTAAGTCCAATTTGCGTTAAAACTTTGGTGATAACGTTTCGAGCGTTTACAGAATTATTGTGCAAACAATTTACTATGAGTACGTTAGTCGTGAATAATTTTTGTTCCGAATAACAGATATTTGAGTTTACAGGCTTCTTCTGGGTAAGCTCGCTTCATCGTCGACTTTGTCTCTGTCACCTTTGACCCAGACTAGGGTCAAGAGCAAGCCCATTTCAAATTAAAAAAAAAACAATTATAACCGTGCCGATGTTTTGAGTCCGACCTTAAAGGAGAAACTGAACCTTTACAAGAACACTTTCTTGTCCCTCCGTCACAGTATTTACGTTTCTATGTGTTAGCCGTAATCCGCCACCCGAGCCCACTGCGGGTTGATAGTTGACACATGTCTTAAAATTTTTGGTTCTAGGCCATGCCGGATTCCTCACGGTGTTTTCATTCACCCTTTTGACAGCAGTTGTGAAGAAATAATTTACACAAAGTAGCCTTTTAGGGTTCGAACCCACGACCTACACGTACCTAAGTAGCGGCCGTGCCACTGAAACCATGAAGATTCGCGCCGAATCTAAAAACTGGTGTACCTTTGCCAAAATTTGCCAAAGATACTAGTAAAAGTGAATGCCCAGCGAATATTTCTGTATCACATTGTTTGAAAAGCATCTAATTATGGCAAATACGTGTTATTGAAGTGAAAACTACTTTAGGCGCGTTGGCCATTTTTTGATATGGGAAAAAACCATTGAATTCGCGCCACAGTTACCGTAACCGACAGCGCTTCGGATGTATTCGGCTGTCCTCAGGATGTGATATGTCAGTGAGTGATGGCAAAGTATTCTGTTTGTGCTTTGTTTTCACTTCTGTCGGCACTCCCGGAGTGTTTTTTTTTTCTTTGATATATTCAACGTGAGCATCTCACTACATTCACAACTTTACCTTACCCACATAAACACAGGTAGTACGAAAATACACCCCCTACCCAACTACCTTATAACCAAGTTATAATATGAAAGAAGAAGTGTTTCTTAATAACACGAGATGATTTATTAAGAGGAACGCATCGCGGGACGGATGCCGGTAATCGCTCCGAGAGTTCCCCCCGGCGAAGTTTCTATGAAATTGTATCGGGTACCTGGATGCAAAGATGTTTAGAAGCTGGATGTGAATTATTAATTTAATTAAGTATAAAGTTATAAAACATTTAGCCTTCTTGAAGCCGGGCTTCATATGCGGCTAAATATCTTTTCTAAATCGACTGCGCGACACCAAAGACAAGGGTATGTTTTTCATGCGTATCTATGTATCTTTTTTCCCGGAGTGGCTGCCTTCATTGTCATCGTCTTCCTACCCTTTTCTCAACTATGTTGGAGTAGACTTTCAGTTGAACCATATACAGCTGAATACCAGAATTTTACGTGGATGCGACTGCCTGTCTGACCTTCACAACCCTTTTAATGGGTAACACGATACCCGTTGGTGAGACTTAGCTTAAGCGACTGCCTTCATTTGTCCCCCAAATCTCAAGTTTAAAAAAACAACCGACTTCAAAAAAAAAAACACTACAAAGTGATAAATAACTTTAATTTCGGAAGTCGGTGTCTTTGGTTTCGCATTTTCGTTTTTTGACACCGACTTCCGAAATTAAAGTTATTTTTCACTTTGTAGTGTTTTTTTTTTGAAGTCGGTTGTTTTTTTTGTAAAAAAGTTTTTATTTTTCACTTTTTAGTTGTACCCACCCCACAAAAAAGTTAACAAAAAGATCGTTAATGTAGACAATGTAGATACATTTTTAGATTTTTGTTGATTTTTCAAAAACCGCTTGTCCGATTTCGATAAAATTTTCATGGGACTATTTGGAAAGTATACCCTTTCCAACAAAAAAAGAATTTTTCAAATCGGTTGGCTAGCGTCGGAGTTATGCGCGAACAAACATAAAAAAAAATAATACAAACATTCGAATTGAGAACCTCCTCCTCCTTTTTTAGAAGTCGGT
The DNA here is from genome assembly GCA_947508005.1 of Amphipoea lucens. Classification (NCBI taxonomy): domain Eukaryota; kingdom Metazoa; phylum Arthropoda; class Insecta; order Lepidoptera; family Noctuidae; genus Amphipoea; species Amphipoea lucens. The sequence continues at coordinate 5,181,989 of OX382371.1, forward strand.
TAAAAAATAGCAAGCACTAGTTGAGAATCCAGGCAATAGAAGCTGCATAAGCGAGCTTTCGTTAGGAAAGATGTAGGCGTATACATGTGTTAGATATTTGTTTAAAGACAGTCCAACTCTCCCTCTAAATTCAGTTCCACCATCAACAATCAACATCTAGTACCCATGTAGACTCAGGTACATATCGGACTTCAAAGCTAGCCGCCAAAGATGCCGTACTAACATACTGAAACTCGCTGACCGTAGACTCCGGACAACTATCTTAACCACCACAACTTTGACTATAGTTCTTGACCTACTGATCGGCTATTAGAAGTAGTATAACATCAAGCAAGTAGGTACCAAAGAACCCATACATTCTATGAGTTATTCCGCAGGGCAATTGCGTAACACATTATCAATCGGAATCGGTTTCATTCTGACAGTTCAACAACATTCATTGCGTTATTTACGGGTTGAGCATACAAATTTTTCGAACTTATGAAGCAATGGATTAGTAATTTGCTTCAAAATTATTCTGATTCCGATTGATAGTATGTTACGCAATTAGGGCGCAGGTCTGATCCCCTGCACCCCCTCCACCTCCCTCCTTCCTCGATCCCCTGCTAGTTCTTCTTCTGTTTTAATCTCTTCTCATTATAGAGTATACGGCTAAATATTGAAATGCACTCCCCGTATCGGTAAGGCGAACTCAATCTTTGTCTAAAGCGCAATCACACGCATTTTGAAGGATATTTGCTAATCCATTGCTTCATATGTTTGAAAAATCTGTCTACTCAACAACGTAAATAACGTAATGAATGTTTTATAGTAAAAACCTCTATTTAAACTTCATCAATACTTATTGTTCTTTGCTCTTGTTTCATGAAAATGAAAATGGCTCTTTTAGTCACAGTAGTTTAATTATAATGAATAAAGAACTAACTAACCACCACCTACCACCACCACCACCACCACACCACGCCACCTATGGCATTAAGTCCACCTCTGTACATTTATGTGCTTGAAGTATTAAATAAATAACATAATATCATCACATCATTCATCATCATTTCAGCCGAAAGACGTCCACCGCTAGACATAGGCCTCCCTCAAGCACCTCCACTTCGACCAATTCTGTGCTTCTCGCATCCACCGGGTTCCCGCGGCCCTTATAATGTCGTCGGTCCACCTTGTGGGAGGCCTTCCAACGCTACGTGTAATAATAAAAAAAAGACTGGTTGCACTCCGGGAGTGCCGGCAGAAGTGAAAACTTGAATATTAACGTTGAAATAAATCAATTATTAATTGAATTAATATAACTCCACGTCCACGTCCACGAAAAAAATCATCACGCTAATATTATAAAGGCGAAAGTTTGTGAGTATGTGTGTGTTTAGTTTGTTACTTCTTTACGCTCAAACGGCTGGATTTTGATAAAATTTTGTATGGAAGTAGCCGACACCCTGGATTAACATATAGGCTACCTATTATCCCGATATTACCACGAGATCGACACTTATGCGGCTGAAACCGCGGGGCGCTGCTAATCTACACATAATTATGATTTTTTATACGTAATCGTATGAGCATTATGAGTCGTGCACTTTTGGATTTTCTAAATTTATTTTTTACTATCTGCGCCCCGCGGTTTCACCTGCATAAGTGCCCCGTGGGAATATCGGGATAAAAACTATTATATGTCCTTTCCCGGGACTCAAACTATCTCTATACCAAATTTCATCCAAATCGGTTCAGCAGCTTAAGCGTAAAGAGGTAACAGACAGACAGACAAACTTTTGCATTTATAATATTAGTATGGATAGTTCAAAGTCGTGTTTTAAAGCCACGTCTAGTTAAACAGCAGATCATAATATAAGAACACGTATTGTGAAATCTTGCAACCCTAGCAGTATCGAACAGTATAACAACCCGGTTTCCTTAGATAGCTAACTTACAACCCACCTAGGTTTAATTATGAGCAAACTTGACTTTTCGCATCAAATATCTCAAACTAATTGCTTCGAAATATTATAATAACGTTTTGAAATCTACTTGATTCAAGGATCTCATGTCTAATTGCTAGTAATTTTCAAGTCTTCTTAGAAACTAAATATTATTATAATAATACAGGTACGTATCAATCAATCAACTCAGCCTATCGCAGTCCACTGCTGGACATAGGCCTCTCCCAGACTGCGCCACAGCACCCTGTCCTCCGCCTTCCGCATCCAGTCTACCCCAGCCACCTTCTTTAGGTCGTCCGTCCATCTAGCTGGGGGGCGTCCCACATTACGATTGCCGGTACGCGGTCTCCACTCCAGGACTCGTCTGCTCCACCGGCCATCAGTCCTGCGACAGACAGGTACGTATGACAGACAGGTACCTAAAACAAATTTGCCGAAATGTCTGTACGCGCATAACTTCCGAATGTCTGCACCAAATTGGATAATTATTTTTTGTTGTTGAGTTCGGTATTGCCAGGACAAGGTATGCATGAAAAAAAAATTTTGAAAATTAAAAAAAAACCGAGTGTGCTTATGACCACGAAACCGAGTGTGCTTATGACACGACTGAAGTGAAACTTCAAACGTATTTGGCTATGAGAGGAAGAGAGAAAGAAAATGTGCGCGCGCACTGCTTTGTCTTGCTTATATCCCCCACTCAACTCCATTTCGCCACGCCCGATCACACTTTTCGTAACGCGTCCGCCAGCTTACTCCCCAAGTCAAGCGTGCGTAAAGAAGTTTCACTTCAAAAAGAAAGAATAAAGTTCATTTGGACACACTTGTTGTTATATATGTTACCGGCCAAACCCGATTTCAGGACAAACTAGTTTAGCCTAGGCTAAACTAGTTCTTCCTATACGCGATAGGGGGTGCCCTTCGCTCGCCCTTGGATCTTATGTCGACGGAGCCCCGCTTCGCGGGGCCCCTATTTCTGTGTAAAGGGTTTAAAGTAACCTAACCAAACCGAACCTCGGGGTGCCCTTCGCTCGCCCTTGCATCTTATGTCGACGGAACTAGTTTAGCCTAGGCTAAACTAGTTTGTCCTGAAATCGGGTTTGGCCGGTAACATATATTTATGTATTGATATCAGTGATTAATTGACTTACCGCGAGCAGAGTGGCCAGGGCGCTTGCCATGCGCATAGTCGCAGCGCGGCGGGAGCGCGGGCGCCGCTAAGTGACGGAGGCGGCGGGCGGACGGGCGCGCGCGGGCCGCATCGGGCGAGGCGGACGGGAGTTGAGTGGGGGATCCCACTCAACTCCCGTCCGCCTCGCCCGATCACACTTTTCGTAACGCTTACCTACGTCACGCGTTCGCCAGCTTACTCCCCAAGTCAAGCGTGCATAAAGAAGTTTCACTTCAAAAATTGCTCCCGTGTGAAGCTGGGGCGGGCCGCTAGTCTATACAAATAAATAAAATTGCAGTGTGTTTGTAATATTAAAATAACCGCTTTTTATACTAAATTCATATTCCCCCTACCTTTTTTATTTTATTTTTTGTGTTTTTGTTCCTTTTGCGTCATTTTCACCGCAAATAAACGTATTTTCTTTCTTTTTCTTTCTATATGAATGTATACACGGTACATATACCAAAATAACATTTTTTTACATTTTTATCTGTCTGTCTGTTTGTTCCGGCTAATCTTTGAAAAGGCTGGACCGATTTTGACGGGACTTTCACTGGCAGATAGCTGATGTAATAAGGAGTGACTTAAAAGTATTAGGGTCCCGCGCAAAAAAATTAAAACGTTTTCCGTCATGAACGCGAACGAAGTCGCGGGCACAGCTAGCTATTTATAAAACTTCTTGAATTAGGTGTTACTTGAGGATTTCTGCTTATTAGCCTTATTTGCGAAAAGGCGTTCATTCAGTCGAGGCAAACTACGAGAAATTAAGTGAGGACTGAGTTCGAAACGAAAACAGTCTAAAATGGAAAGAAAAGTTATTGAAGATTTTTATATGGAACCTGGCGTACCTACAATCCACCATTTTGAATGTTTAAACATTCAGAGTGATTATTTCAAACATGTATGCAACAAGATGCAAGCAAGTTCCAAAAATGGAACCAACTATGGGACCAACTATGAAATCACGAAAAAAAAAATCAGCCTTTTCATACAAAAGCTCAAAACCTACTCGACCAAAATGTATGAAACAGCTGATTTTTTTTTCGTGATTTCAGAGTTGATCCCATAGTAAAAGTTGTTCATATTCATGGGTAAAACACCCTGTAAAAATTTGGATAGTGATAAAAAAATCTCCCTGTATGGAAGTCACATGATCAACATTAAACGTTAATATCTCGGGATCGTTACACTTTACTCGGTTTGGTCTTGTTATGTTTTGCATTGATGTCAGGTCAGCTATCGATTTATGATAGGATACAGGCATTGCCGCCATTTCGAAAAAAAAAAAAGAATGGCGAACAGTAGACAGACTTTCAAATCCCTTTGAAGATTGGTGGATTTTTGGGAGTTTTCTTATGAATAATATTGTTTTTAAAGTTATATATGTATATAACTTATTTTTATAATAACGTTAAAATATTATTTTTAGCGTTATAAATGCGGATAATTCTAGAAATTTATAAAAAGGCTGAACATCCCCAATTATAATTTCGACATAGTCGTGAGACTGAATCATATTTTTATGTTATGTAAACAAAGTGCGAGTGCGAACTTCTATACCTAATCTACAACTCGTATTTTGAAATTGAGGGCATTATTAAATTATTTAAGCAAACCTCTATCGAGTTCGATCCGCCTCAAAATATCCTGAAACAAGGTAAAGAAACTTACTTGCGTTCCCATTGAGGGACCACATTTGAATTTTGAGCTTTTGAATGCGTCAGCCTTTAGTAAAAGTTCTCAAACAATTGTAAATTCAGCCTTTAATTTGTAAAAGTAGCCACTCAAAAGTTACAATCGATTAAAGGTGGTCCCTCAGTCGTGACTGACAGGCATCCCTATCTCAAAACCTAGTGAAAATTTGCAACTGCTATAAATTACTACTCTTAGTAAAAGATTTGTAAAACTAATTTATTTGAATATCAACCCTTCCTGTTCAAGGAATAAAAGGAACTAGCATGCGGAAGGTGGTCCCTCAAACGATCACCATATGTTCACCTTGAGTGGAGACCACAATGGAAATTGAAATTTACATATGGGTCTAGCGTTAGTAAAAGTACTTGAACGATTGTATATTCAACCTTTAGTTTGTAAAAGAAGCCATTCAAAAGTTACAATCGAATTAAGGTGGTCCCTCAATTGAAACGTTAATCATAAGAAAAATCAATTTACGTAGCATTCGGAAGTTAAATAGACGAATGCTACAGTCTATCCTTTAGTAGTATTTTTTTACTAAGGATTACTTTTCTAAACAGTATAAAAAAATGTACCGTTTTATTTCAAATAATAAACAAATTCCTGGGAAGAAATACCAAGATAGAGGTGACCACACAGCAGGATTGTTTATTAAGTAAAAACTAGTGTGTGTTTGTTGATATTAATTTTTATTAATATTTGACATCACTTAGCTAAATAAAAACACAAAGAAAATAATGCTTATGATAATAAAAAAAAAGAAACAAAATTTTACCCTGCACTGAAAATGTAACTCTGAACTCTTTAACCGACTTCAAAAAAGGAGGTTCTGTATTCGACCCGTATGTATGTATGTATGTCCGCGATTTTCTCAAAAACTAAAACCGATTTTGATAATTCTTCACTAAAGTTATCTACATACTTTCAGGAAGGTTTTAGTATTTAATACATTAGGTAATTATTCTTATGTACGAAGTTATATGCATAAATGCAGCATTTCTATGCGAATTTTGATTATTCTTCTAGTCGGTGTCTTCAATTCTTCAGTGCACTAGTGCTTATTGAATTTGTGTGGGGTAGGTAAAACTAAAAAGTGAAAAATAAAAACTTTATACAAAAAAAAAAAACAACCGACTTCAGAAAAATACACTACAAAGTGTAAATAACTTCAATTTCGGAAGTCGGTGTCAAAAAATGTAAATGCAGAACCAACGACACCGACTTCCGAAATTAAAATTATTTATCACTTTGTAGTGTTTTTTTTTTTTTGAAGTCGGTTGTTTTTTTTTTTATAAAAAGGTTTTTACATCAAACATTACTACTAATGAGACAGTAGCAAAGTGTATGTATAAAAGTTTGTTCGTTTAGAGGACTGTCATCAAATTTAAAGCGTAAGTCGTCGTAAGAACGTATGCTCTCATTAAAAAAGTAGAGACATCTGTAATGGCCGAGCTCACTGGCGCTAGCTCCGGGAATAAATTCAATAGCCCCAACTAATTTGTAGAAATTTTGTTTGACTTTTATCGTTCGAGGTATTTCGCTAATCGGTCCTTTAGGTGTGTCGTTAAAATCGAAAGATATAAAATCTGTAAGCTCATATTCGTACGTCACTTGATTATTACACAATGTACATTCTTTAATTTCGTCACGAATTAAAATGGCATCTTCCAAAATACTAATGCCAAACATTTTAATAAGCTGAATGTTCAAACTGATAAATGTATATCTTTTTAATTTTTTTTCTGTTTGACACCATGCATTGCTACACAGTTTGGAGAATTTGACACTAAAAAAAATCTTATTAATAACTTCTTCGAAAACGGTACATACATTACATTCGCAACTGTAAGTAACGACGTCTCTGATTTTATTCTTTTTATTACAAGTTTGGGAAATTATTTGTGCTCTCAGAATGTAAATATCATCTATCTTGTAATTATTGTCATTCAAGCCTTTAATATACATTAAAATTATGTCATCATCAACATTAGCCTCATTAAAGCAGTCATGTAGCACAAATAAAGGAAAAAATCCGAAAACCGTATATTTGTAGTTATATTTAAAAAAAAACTGTGATAAACTATTTACATACCTTTGTACGGAATACTCGTTGCACGAGTCCGACTTATCCGGATTTTTTTAATTATTTGCGGCTTGAGTTACTAGTCATTGAACCAATGTTTTTTAAGTATGTTCACGTAGGTACGCGACGCGTAGATTTTATTTTTATTAAAAATTATTACCAACAGTCACTAGAAAAACCCTGCTGTGTGGTCACCTCTATCTTAGTATTTCTTCCCAGCTATTTGATTATTATTTAAAATAAAACGGTACATTTTTTGATACTGTTTGGTAAAGTAATCGTTAGTAAAAAAAATTTACTAAAGGATAGACTGTAGCATTCGTCTATTTAACCTCCGAATGCTACGTAAATTGATTTTTCTTATGATTAACGTTTCAATTGAGGGACCACCTTAATTCGATTGTAACTTTTGAATGGCTTCTTTTACAAACTAAAGGTTGAATATACAATCGTTCAAGTACTTTTACTAACGCTAGACCCATATGTAAATTTCAATTTCCATTGTGGTCTCCACTCAAGGTGAACATATGGTGATCGTTTGAGGGACCACCTTCCGCATGCTAGTTCTTTTTATTCCTTGAACAGGAAGGGTTGATATTCAAATAAATTAGTTTTACAAATCTTTTACTAAGAGTAGTAATTTATAGCAGTTGCAAATTTTCACTAGGTTTTGAGATAGGGATGCCTGTCAGTCACGACTGAGGGACCACCTTTAATCGATTGTAACTTTTGAGTGGCTACTTTTACAAATTAAAGGCTGAATTTACAATTGTTTGAGAACTTTTACTAAAGGCTGACGCATTCAAAAGCTCAAAATTCAAATGTGGTCCCTCAATGGGAACGCAAGTAAGAAACTTCACATTACGAAAGCACTCAAAATAACATATATTCCCATATCGTGTACCTACTAAGTAGGTATACGGGATATATCAATAAACGTAATGTTGTTCGAGTACATCATTACTGGTATATCTCGCGGCTCCAGATATCCGTATTGCTTTAAATATATACATTTTAGGCAATCCAATCTCAGGGCGTATGTGTACGTGTTAAGTAAAAAAAGTATGCGGAAGCGATTTTGGGTGTTTCCGCATACTTTAAGGTACAGTCAACAAAATAGATAAGTATGCAGGATCGTCGGATATAATTGAAGTTGAGTAAGAAACCGATGGATGTTTTCGAATAAAAATTTATTTTAATAATAAAAAACAAACAGCTCTTTTATCAAATTAAATTTCAGTCGACAACATCCATCGGTTTCTTACTAAACCTCAACTAAGTATATCCGACGATCCTGCATACTTATCTCTTTTGTTGACTGTACATCCTACGGCAGTGGAATAGTGGGCTAACTGTGTAATACACTTACAATGGCAATGACTTTCATTTTGACAGTTCAACAAAATTAATGGCGTACATAACGCAGTTAACGTTGTTGAAAAATCAGCCCTTATAGGTTTGTATTCATCCCTTTACGCTAATAGCTTACAGAGATAACTCAGCGTAATGCAATAAAAAAGGTCTACCCATCTATATAAAAAGCTACAATTCAGTAGATTTTCAAAATGATACTTATTAATTTTTTTCACTCATCCTTTAGGAAAAAGCTGGGATTTATTCTATACTAGCTGCGCCCCGCGGTTTTACCCGCGTAAATGTCGATCCTGTGGGAATATCGGGATAAACAGTGGCCTATATGTTAATCCAGGATGTCAGCTACCTCCATACAAAATTTTATTAAAATTGGTCCAGCCGTTTGAGCTTGAAGAAGTACCAAACATATAAACATACACACTCACAAACATTCGCCTTTTTAATATTAGTGTGAAATCCTAGCTACAGTATTAAGTACCTTAAATATTTCAAAGTCAAAGTCAAAGTCAAATTAAATATTTCTGCTTTGCACGAGGAGAATAGACAGAGAGATAATGATTTCTTCCACCTGAACTGCGAGTGATATCAATAATACAGGCTGGCAAGGGCACATCGACAGGCAAACTGTGACCATGAAAAAAAATTGCTGTTCCATACATTTTGACCGCGCAGAAAATCAGTTTTTTTTTTTGATAACCGTCTTTAAATTTCTATGCTTGGGGTTCAGAATTATGTACTGAACCCATGGTGACAGGTTGCGCTAGGATGTCCCTGATACATAGTACCGACGTTTTTTTTTTTTAAATTTTGTTTTTTTATTCGTTGTTGTTTTCTTAGAAAATAAATTGTAGGGTAAAACGCAGTGCTGCACACCCCCACCCTATGTCAAGTTAAACAAATATCAACTTTATTTCTATAATAATTAAGTTGATCTCAGAGTGCCTAGCACTATTGAAAAAGTTATAAAAATGTTTGAAGTTGTAGCATAAACTGAATGTTATTGTGTAGGAATTAATGTTATTTTTCCATTAATTCATATTTGTTTACATTTTTGGCAAATAAATCGCAATCGCAAGATAGATCGATGGACTTGAGGTCCATTAAAGATCCGTCAAAGATTACCATACTATTCTGGACTTCTATTAAAAATAAACGTTTCCTGTCTGACATTCCTGTCACATCCAGTACTTATTTCCACGCGTAAAGTTCAATCAGTAAAGAATTAAAGTTTTCTGCTCCTTACCTGCTTAGTACTTATGCTCCAATAAGTCTTGTAACTTACATACTTCGGAAGTACCGCTGCCGTTAGCTGTTTACGATCAACTCGCGTTCAAGTGACGACAGTTTAATTAATTGACGATTCGCGTTTGTTTTGGTGAGATAACTACTTACAGTTTAAGGGTGTGTATTCACAACTTAAGGGTAGGTTCTGGTGAGTTATCTAACAGATTGTTAAATAGGTACAGACGCCAGCACATCATTCAGATGTATCTCACCCGTATGTGGGATAAACTGGTAACGTAAACAAATAATACCGTCAAACGGGGTGAATAGGGATGCAGGGGAGAATCGGGACAAAACTTTAAAAGGGATTTTAACATTAAAATAATATAGTTTGTGGCCAAAAAGGACCCTAATGGGTTTACTGTAAATTAATTAACGATTACGTGCCTTTATTGACAACAAACTTATTATTTCAATGTTAAAATCCATTTTAAAGTTTCGTACCGATTCACCCCTGCATCCCTATTCACCCCGTTTGTAGGTAACACAGTAGAGTCAAGCTACCCGAAGCTGTCAAATTTTTCCAATCAATTTTGAACCTTATGCATTAGCAATAAAGTTGAAAATCTATTAAATAAATTTGACAGATTGTAGTAGCTTAATGTGCTGGCGTCTGTACAACATTTTTTGTTCAATTTTAAATGGTTATCAAATATTTCATCGATTTTGGTTGGTGCGAGATCCGGAGGTGGTGTAAAAGTAGACAAATATCCAAAGTCTGACAGAATAATCTAAATAGGTACTTAGGTCTTGCGTGAACACTAGCTTCTGCCCGCGACTTCGTCCGCGTGAAGTTTCCTGTTCCCCCGACCCTCCCCGTCGCATCGCATCGCCTGCACGCGATATCACTTCGTTTTCGCTTAGCGGCCTTTCTGACTTTCTTTCAGCTCGGTTCCTAAAGGTCGTAGCGTGATGTTAATGTCTACATATAGCCTTCTTCAAGAATTGGGTTATCAAATGCAAAAACCGACCGGAAGTTCCAGAGATTAGACCGTTCAAAAAAAGAAAAACTATTCAGTTTTATTACTAGTGCTTATAGATTACTAGCTGCACCCCGCGGTTTCACCCGCATAAGTCCCGATCCCGTGGGAATATCGGGATAAAAAGTATCCTATGCCCTTTCCCGGGACTCAAGCTATCTCTATACCAAATTTTATCTAAATCGGTTCAGCGGTTTAGGCGTGAAAAAGTAACATAGAGACAGACAGACAGATAGAGTTACTTTCGAATTTATAATATTAGTATGGATAGTATAGGTACATATACTCGTAGTATGGATTGTTGAAGTCGCGACTTCATTGATATTCTAACGATATTCATACACATTATTATCAAAAATAAAAACCAGCAAATAATGTATAACTCTTATTTCCTAATCCAAAGATTACCATATCACAAGAAATTCAATCGCAAAAATATCTTCATTTAAATATTCGTTTACATAAATAGCGTAATCAAATCTCAATAAATTCCTTTTAGGAATATGCTCAAAGGGAAATTACGCGACATAGGTGAGATTCGCAGATGATGTAGATAAATAATTCGGCATCACAGATATAGATATACCTAGATAACGCAAGTATCACGAACTGTATGAAAACTATGCGTGCCACTTTTTTTCTACCTACTATGACGTCACAAGCTCGCGCTCTCTCGCTCACGCTCACCCAGCTAGCAGTACGCAGGACTGAGCGCGAAAGTGGCGCCTTATGATTTTCGATCGTAAACTGGTGCGATTTTTAACACGCGAAGTAGGTGCTCTTGCGTTATCTAGGTATACCTATATCTGTGTTCGGCATCAATTCGGTTTGTTTGTTTGCGAAGACGAAGAGATATTTGGTAGTTAATATTTGAAGATTTTTCGGAATCGGTTTTACAGGGTATTTATCAGAGTATTTCGTGAAGTAGTAAACAGGATTGCTTGAAATTGTCCTTATCACCAAGAGAACTGACACTCATTTTAAGGCAATATTTTTTTACACACGCTTAGTTTCTATAAATAAATAGATAAAATAAAAAGCCTTTTATCCCATGCAAATGAATTTTTTACAACACATTCAACGATAAAAAGTCACCCAAAGGGCAATGGAGAGGGCTATGCTTGGAGTTTCCCTCCGTGATCGAATCAGAAATGAAGAGATCCGCAGGAGGACCAAGGTAACTAACATAGCCCGAAGAATTGTCAAACTTAAGTGCAGTGGGCAGGGCACATTGCTCGCAGAACAGACGGCTGATAGGGCCGAAAGGTTCTGGAGTAGCGACCGCGTACCGGAAGACGTAGCGTTGGAAGGCCTCCCACAAAGTGAACCGACGACCTTGTGAAGGCCGCAGGATCTCGTTGGATGCGAGAAGCAGAGAACTTGTCAAAGCGGGAGTGCTTGGGGGAGGCCTATGTCCAGCAGTGGACGTCTTTCGGCTGAAATGATGATGATGATTCAACGATACAATTTTACATTTTTTTTAATATTTGCACGAATTCCAGAGATATCTTTTTTGTATTTATGGTTTTCATGCATTGAATCCCCTTAGGTGAAGGCCTTCTCCAAAGATTTTCATTAGTTTCCATTATGTTAGCTCAAACCAGGCACGCTAACTTGGCTTAGTGTTTTTTTGTTTCCTAATAAATTACGATAATAAGAAGGTACACATTATCAAGAAGCTTAATTACTTTATATACAAAACAAAAAATAAACTTTTAGAGATTTTAATTTTTTCAATTCGTATAATAATTCTAAATTTCCATTAGTTTTCTATTTTACTTAAGTCATTTAAGTTTTTCTGTTTATAATATTGCATAATGTAGTTCTTTGTTGTTCCTATTTAATAAAGTAAAATAAACCAGAAGCACACAAAGGCCCGTTAGCACCACAAATCCGATTTCCGTCAATCGTTTAAAGTTGACAGAAACAGAATGATGTTTTAAATTCGTTTAGCACTAAATGTACCTATTTAGTGATTTGTGATGCAAGCGAGCCTCACTATTGTCACGGTAATATTGTTTATAACCGTGCGGCCGACGAGAGAATACGTTCTTGACACCTGCCAGTTTCATACAAACGGATACGTGTTTTGCGAATTTGATCTTTATTAACTACTAGAATTGTCGCACGGACAGGTGTCAGGAACGCATTATCTCGACGGCCGGACTGTACTTAGTTCCCTTTTAAACAAAAGAACCTACTATAAAGGTAAAATAGCTAAGGACATTCGCTTGTTTTGGTTCAAATGCAGTAGAATGGGAACTCGTCCCTAAATGGATCACGGTTTAGGACTAAAGCACACTGACACTACATCGATTAAACCTTAATCGGCTTGCATGTGCTCGGGGTTTTATTGAATCGAATGTTTGATCAATGTATTGAATTTTTGGTGCAGATAATAAAAGAGATTATAATTTTGTCGATGGAGTGTAATGTTTTATTTGCATTTACTGTCAGTGATGCAACTACTGCATATAAAAATATCTTGAAAACTGTTTCAAGGACTTGATGTGTAACTACGTTAGTCTTTTTAATCAAACTTCCGCGCTTGCATCGTATATTCCTTGAATGTATAATCGCGGACAATGGCGGTCGATCTCTTTTCACCCTTATGCCCTTGGTAATAAGGTTGAAAAGTGGCCCACAGCCAGTGTCCGCGATGGTACCTAGCGTGAGCACGTTGAAATTACAAATGTAGGTAGGTACCTATGCTATGTTCGAACCAGAATTATTTCGCAGGCAATACGATTGCCTTGAAAAAATCTCAGGTAGATAGTAGAACTGACCGGTCTATTCTGTAAAATGTCATCGTGGAAACTTAATGAAGTGAGCTGTCATTCCACCAGGTGCTAGTAATTGACACTTCAGACTTCACCTAATGCACCGTTCACATGATTCCAGTCCAGTACTCCAGTGAATCAATGCAGTCCAGTGCTAGACTGGTTCATGTTGTGTCGTTCGTGACTTTCAATCCAATGAGATGCTACTGGAATAGTGTGAACCGGGCATAAGTTTTGAAGGTAAGATTTTTACAGAATACATGGTTAATATACGACATTAACCTTTTGAACGCCAAAGTATAAACGTATCGCCGTACCCCTGGCGCCAGGCCACTTTAACAACACAACAACACACACAGACTTAAAACAACAAATTTCTCGATATTGATGGTTTATTTATATTAGTTTCATGCAATACAATATAGACGAAAGCTTAAACTTTTAAATTATATAAATAAAAACACACAAAAGTAATGATTAAATTGTTCATTTCATAATATCCGACGACGACGACCGACGTGTATTTTGTCATATACCTATTTGTGACGTTGGCGTTCAGGGTAAGATTTCGTTTGTCACATATACGAGTATGTGACAATGGCGTTCAAAAGATTAAAACTGATGCATCAACTCCATTACTAGGATACTGCAGAATTTGATATTGTGTTTCTTAGTAGAACGAATGAAACCAAACCTCAACCGAAGTATTTCTATCCCAAAACTCCACCTTAAAGTGAGCGACAACATGATCAAAACATAACATGCCGCCTTACATGATCGAAGATAAGGTAGGCCTGAATGCCCCGATGGGTTACTAACATTGAGTTCCATTTGAGTTATCGGCCGTTTAAAACGCCAGGATTATAAATATAACTTTTAAACAACGGCTTATTTAACAGACAGGTGCTTACATTATAAAGACCGGTCCGGGCGGGATTACAATTAATGTTATCAGTATACCTACATGCGGATGCTGCCCAGCCTTGCAAATAAAAGGAAAATGGGTCACTCGTCATATTCATTTATTGTTTTAACATGATTTAATACAACCCGAAAGCTAGTTTCCGTTGAGATTGGCTGCCGTGGCCGAAATACGGTCTGGAGGACTTTTTATTTAATACGATACCCCTCGGTAAGACTGGTGGACTAACTTTCGGGCCTTTGACGACCCGTAACGACTGTCAAAAATCCATGAATGACAGCCGGGATCAACGGCTTACCGTGCTTTCCGACGCACGGAGGGGTCAAGACCCCTCAGCGCCTCGGAAAGCACGTGAAGCCATATAAAATACCAAGGTGTGTAAAGATAGCCACCCATCCACCAGCGGTAACTCTCTGGATATGTTCCTATTAAACGGTAACATTTTTATTTCATTTATATTATCTACAATTTCTCAACTAAGAATAATATGGTTTTGATCCCTACACATTGAATATACCCATCTGAATACTCTTTTCGACATATTCGTCGACAAAATGTGGTCAATGTGCACTAATCCAAAGTGGATCACGGCTTACAGGTTGCTCGCTGAAAAATAAATTGCAGCATAGATGAATGAGAGCGGCGGGAATTGCATGATAAATATTTGAAGCGAACGCCATTGTGGCTGGCAACCCCCGCCCTGCCTTGTATTTGTGCCTTGCTTGAGAATTGCTACTCTAGAGGATAACTATTTTAAGTAAAATATACCTGCAGCCTGCCAAGAAATGTGCTTGCAAATATTATGGGTAAGTGAATATGTTTTATTGTAGCATTCGTCTCTTGCTCTTGTACCGGTTCGTTGTGGTACGAGTAATCCGAAGTGTAGTATGGAAGTGCACGAAAGATTTCTTGAATAACTCATTTGTTTTTAAGTGCCCTTTTTGCAGATTTACACTAGCTGCGTGCTACGGTTTTACTCGCATAAGTCTCGATCCTGTGCGAATGTCGATGTCCTAATCCAAGTCATGGTCTACCCATGTGCCAAATTTTATCCAAATCCGTTCAGTCGTTTCAGCGTGAAAGCGTAACAAATACAGAAAAAAAATTTTTTTTCTCTTTATAATATTAAGTTTAGACTACTAGTTACTATGTAACAGGTACGGGTGTTGTTTACGTCTTCAACTACCTATGTTCCCTTATTGTGCTGAGCTTAGCTCCAGTTAATAGTTCAACAAGTAAGTTCTTAACTCAAGACCTGTCTGATAAAGCCCTTATAATCACTATTTCAATATGTTAAAACACATATTCAATAATCTACGTAAACATCATCTACCTAGCCTTTTCCCAACTATGTTGGGGTCGGCTTCCAGTCTAACCGAATGCAGCTGAATACCAATATTTTACATGGAGCGACTCGTATCTGACCTCCACATCCCAGTTACTGGGTAATACGATACCACTTGGTGAGACTGGCCGTCAGACTTTCGGGCTTCTGACTACAAGTAACGACTGTCAAAGAACCACGAATGACAGCCGACACCAACGGCTTAACGTGCTTTCCGAAGCACTGAGGGGTCTCGGTATGTAAATTTGGTCACCCATCCACAGACCAACCGCGGCAAGCGGTAGCTTAACCTGATCGATCGACCTATGCGGCTGTTATATTACTAAGCCACGGGCCCCTCCTCAAAAATCTACGTAAAGGTTACATTAAATTACATCACTACAGACATAATGCAGGTGACGCAAACCGGCTAATCTACAGAAGAGACGCGCTCCGTAATCCTTAGGAGTTTAAAGCAAATTAGCGCGGACGGTAGGTACCTACTCTTGAAGATTCTCTTATCTTAAGGCAGACGACACCCTCTGAAAATTGGTCCTCTGAGGTACTAAGTACTTGTTGTCTGTGATTAATGAGCGCCGTTTTATACTTCGTTTGTTTACCTTTTTTATTATTTATTAGGAGTATCTTAAAGTACCTTGCAGTCTGGTTTTCGGAAGAGAGCCTGGAAAGATATTTGGCGGTTTATTGTTTTTTTTTTATTTGTGCTGAATTTATTACCTAACGTATACTGTTGACATTACAATATATCTGAAGGCCAATTCTCGTAATTTAAAACGTTTAAAATCTAGACGCAATCTCATCTCGGCGACAATCAATATCAATGTCAAAACTTTTCAAAAATTTTGGGAAATTAAAGGTATATTATTTTGACACATTGAGTCTGAGATCTGAGGGCTGATTCTCGTAATTTTAAGAACGTTCACAGTCGGAACTCAGTCTACACTACACACTATCTACTCCATACAAGTTTAAACGTGATTAAAAACTTTCATACTAAAATTACGTCAATTTACGTCAGGCGGGAAGGGGCGGGGCGGGAGGGGGGCGTCGTCGGGGGGGGTTAATTTGACAGGACTAAACTAAAATTTATGTCCTGTATTTTCCTTAATGAAATAGAAAGAAAAAGAAGCACTGAACTTATATTTAGTTTAGTTTGTGAACAACAGAATCGACACCATTGTGTGTCAGAGGAAACGAAACAGAAACGCGACTATCTTTTGACGCGTTAGGGCGTATCTAGCGATTTAAATCTTTGCCACTGTCATCATTTCCATGACAGTTGTCACTGCAGCAGTTATGTACGGTCACCGCTTTTCTAACAAACCGCTATACACAGCCAACGAAAGTAAAAACTCTGAAAACTTTACATTCAAATTGTTTCAACTTCACAACTGGGATTCAGTAGATACCCTTAACCCCAATACTTTTCACTTCAGCTCAACCAAAGACACCGATCGCATAGATTTAAAACTACCACTGGAGGGAAAGAAATGTTAAATTATTTTTCCTCAAGTGGCGGGTACATGTGTGCTTGTCAAAGCAAATATGATGGATGTATTAATGTAACTATATATAGAAGGATAAGTGGTGTTATATAAACATTCATAACTGCTTTAGAGGGCTGAGATTTACCGAATTCTTTAGCTAGGCATTACGTTCTTGTAATTTTCGTTACCAACATACTCGTATAGGAAAACTTAATTTCCTTACGATATTTTAATTTTAACATTTTGGTCTTTATTTTTCATTAGTCAACCGCAGTTAGGCCTAGGCCATTTTAATTATTTTGGTATTACGTTTGTATGAACTACGCATGCTCCACCGGCTTGGGAACCTAGATATTCTGTAATCCAATCGGAAAAAATACATACTACTTTAAGAATATGTTTGATTTACAAATTATTTTGGTATTACGTTTGTATGAACTACGCATGCTTCGCCGTGAAATTTCGTCGTTTGTAAAAGGAATAGTTTTTGAATTCGGTCAAAAGATGAAAATCTTTTGTCAAGTCGTACGAGTATTCCTATATAATCATGCAACGGGGTTGAGACCAAG
Organism: Amphipoea lucens; assembly: GCA_947508005.1. Taxonomy (NCBI): domain Eukaryota; kingdom Metazoa; phylum Arthropoda; class Insecta; order Lepidoptera; family Noctuidae; genus Amphipoea; species Amphipoea lucens. The sequence goes on from OX382371.1 coordinate 5,199,622, forward strand.
TCACTAAATTCTCTGCCATACTTTTGACTGAAATCAATACAAAAGAACGTTAATATGGAGAGAAGACGTCATGTGAGCCGAGAAGAAATGATCAGAGCCGTGGGAATGTTGGAAGCTCGTTCTCGGCAACGTGCTGTGGAAATAGCTCTGGTCAATACACAGAGTTAACTTTGAATACGTTACTGCATCACTGGCAGCGTGGCAGAGCGATATGGAGGACGAGCTGGCATCACCACACGCAGACAAGATCGATACATACAAATTACTGTTCGACGAAATCGTACAATTACGACGATTGACGTGACGTGTTGACTTGCTGTTTAAGAAAGAAAAGAAAGAAAGAAAATACGTTTACTTGCGGTGAAAATGACGCAAAAAGAACATAAACACAAAAAAATAAAATAAAAAGGTAGAGGGAAACATGCGTCACATCCACGCAAAACGGCTATCGCTCAGCATTATGCTGCGACCCTATGCAGGACAGAGCCCCAGCGCTGGTTTTCAGCGACAGCCGGCGCTGACGTAATGACGTCGTCCGGTGCAGCAAACAATTATTAAAATACAGTGTACTTAAAGAAAAATAATTGAATTTAAAAGTGATAGAATATTATACATGAAATAGACATAGGTACAGTACATGCTATGAGAATATCATCCTCAATAAACGTTTTACACTTTATGAAGTGGCAACATTTCGAAGCGTCCTTATGAATTTGACGTAAGTGTACCCAACGTGCACCAAGTGATTATGTCTTATGATGTAAGAAATTACAAAATGGCCAAAATGATGTAATGTGATGTATTAGTATTATGCAATAGTTTGGCGTGTTGGTTACGAGGCTTCATAGTTCTTCAGGAATGTTAATAAGCAATTAAACCATAAGAAATCGCTTGCAAGAAGCCAATCTCCGTTCTATCGAGCAGCATTTTCCCAAACATATGTATATCTACATATATTATATTTATTATATTAGATTTTTCCGCCTGCCTGCACTGAATTATAACCCAATAATGTAACTTGTAGCACCCCTAAATCTTGAGAGGCAGGTGCTTCTGCACTTTTTAATAGCAAATAACATAACTGTATCTTCTATGTCATTTCCACATATTTCAGGCGCTAATGCCAGCACACACAACTGTCTACTTCTGACTAGTCTTGACTCAAAGATGGCGGCGAAAGCACTATAACGTTTCTATTTTAACATGTTACTCAGGTAAAAAGAACATTTTGCACTCTGAGTTGAATTTATAGAGAAATCACTTTGGTCTCTTTATCGGAACATGGGCTTATTTCTTGTTTTGTGAATATAGAGAAGTCGTGTATCAAGGAATATAAATGTTTAAAAAATATTTTATAATAACTTGCCACCTAAGCATCCTGGCAAACCACCTCATACCACAATATTTTATCGGTCAAACTTAGCTTTATGCTTTTTAAGTAATAGGATGTGTCATAGTACGCATACCAAGCAAGACATATAATATGCTATAATAATGACTAAATGTTTTAAGGTGACTGGTAAGTAGTGACCAACACTTAAACACATGATGTTACTCAATATTCTATTGGGATCATACGCTTAGTAAATGAATTGAATGAATGAATTGCACTGATCCCAGCGTGGTTAAACCAGACTCGATTAATCGAATGAAGCCCAAGATTCGCACTAGCTTCTGTAGCCTCATTTTCATGGTGCTACAGCGACCATTGCATATCAAGGAATAGACCGGGGGGCGCGGTAATGGTAGGGAAGACGTGCCCGAAGGATAGGTCAGGATTTAAGAGCCTACCGGATATGCATCCTAGAGTAAGTATTGGACTAGTGGAGAGATGGGTAATTATATCTATGGATGGGCATCTTTTAACGACCTTGCCGCCAGGCTGGTTCAGGCCGAGCTTCATCTACTGCTTTCTCGGTTAAAAAAATCGTTTCATTGGAAAAGTTTATCATGAGTATGTAGCAGTATCTACAACGCTATCCTGCATCTCGCAAGCAAAGTTTACCGCGTAACTAGATACAACGGCCGACATGAATCATTGGGCAGTTGCTCGCCAGACACAACACCCGTTTGGTTGGCGGATCCTCGCTTTTCTATAGAGGATGAGTAAACTTTACACCCTGTTCCTCATCCATACTAATATTATAAATTCGAAAGTAACTCTGTCTGTCTGTCTGTCTGTCTGTCTGTATTTTACCTTTTCACGCCTAAACCGCTGAACCTATTTCGATGAAATTTGGTATAGAGATAGTTTGAGTCCCGGGAAAGGACATAGGATAGTTTTTATCCCGATATTCCCACGGGATCGATACTTATGCGGGTGAAACCGCGGGGCGCAGCTAGTACCTTTATAAGTAGGTACATTAATGAGTTTAAGTATCAGTCACTAATTACCAGTCACCTTATACAGTGACAGATTATAAGCAAACATAACATACATAATCAGCCTATAATGTTGCCACTGCTGGGACTGGGACACAGGCCTCCTCTCTGTGAGAGGGAGTGGGCCGTAATCCACCACGCGGGCCCAATGCGAATTGGTAGATGTCACATGTCTTCGAATTTTTGGTTCTAGGACGTGCCGATTTCCTCACGGTGTTTTCCAAGCACTGCTTTGAGAGCAGGGGTGATGAAATAATTTACACAAAGTAAAGCGCCTGTCTGGATACGAAACTACGACCTACAACTCGTAAGTCGCGGCCGTTACCACTTGGCCACCACTTCTCTCAGATTATAAGCAAAAAAAAAATATTTTATAGGTTGGTATAATATGGTCCTATGGCCTAAATTGTCTTAGGTCGCCTGTTGACATCTAGGTACACCACGACGACCTAACAGAAAAAAAAAAAATGTCTCTTATACCTTATATTATACCGGCGCACATTTATTTAATCGGAAACATATCTTTGCAGTCATTTGCCTTTTCGATCATACAAAAGACTACATTAGGCTCCAACCCAAACTTTTATTTTCCTACACAAAACAAACCCGCCTTTTCTATTTCATTATAATGTCGGCTGAATTCGTCTTTGTCCATAAAAAGTTCTGTGTCAAAACTTTTGTTGTAAATGTGTTTGTAAGTATTTTCTCTTGATATATTCTTGGAAATGGGGACTACTAGTCTATATACCCTGTCGTAATAGCTCCTTACATAATGACCTTTAATAATATGCAACGAAAAAAGATAATTAATTGTTGATCGATTAAGTTGATGTAAACAAGGAAGTTGTTTACGTAATTAGTGAGGCGAACGTTTAGACGGAGGTAAACAATATATTTATTTACCTATAAATACCATTGCCTAAAGATTATCAACAAGTCGTCAAAAAGTCATATTAAAAATTTTCGCAGCACATCGTAGCCGCGTAGCTGCTACGGCGTAGCAATACATATAATCGTAGAACTACGCAGGACTGTTCATTGTTCAAAGACAGTTCGTGAAATTGTCTCGTATCAAAGACTAATGTTACCTAAGGACCTTTATAAGGCAAAATAAAACATAATTAGTACCGACCCAACAGTCTGCTAGTGTCTCAGTTTCACGACAATAGTAAACGTCTCGTATTGTTTGCATTGGAAGAATAAATATTGGCTTAATTATACATTTTCTCTATAATTAATACACGCTGCTCACTTCACAGGCGTTCTTTAATAAAACCCATTGTGCTGTATAATTAGAAGGTACATTCATTATTCTAATTACCTGTCAACCGCGCCACAGTGCCGGTGCGGTGAATCAAGTTCGTACAAAGGTCGAGGGAGTTACAGATTGTAGATGCATACAGAAATGTAACTGCAATTCTCAACGATATGCGAGCGCTAAGTCTAGAAACAAATGGCACATAGGTGGCGGGATGGTTACTTAATTTGGACTTGTATACTCTTATCATCAGGACAAAAAAAAGTTTATTGTAGTCTCCACGCAATAAAAGCATAACATAACTATATCTATACCAGAAACTAATTGTACGTATTATTATTTTATTATTACTTTATGTTAGATTAGAAAATTATCGAATTGATTAATAATTATGATTATTTGGCCATTGTATATTGCATTGTTCGCCCATTGTATATTTTGTAGTGTTTTATGTATTTTTTTTCATGTTATGTATTTTTTGTGGTGTACAATAAAGTATATATTATAAACAAATAATAAATTTGGTTCTTTCGTTATTTTATTTGCTTCTTTCTACTTAACCCTTCGGGAAATTCAGGCGCCGTGATGTTTTGTATGGTACGTTTTGTTCATTGATTTCGTTTGCCAATAAAATGTAATTATTTTTACTAACTACATTTTTTGGGTTTTTTATATTCCAAAGATATTTTTATCAAAATTGCTTCGCTGTTCTGTCGGCACTGTGACCTTGCTTACTCGTCTAATATCGGGCGAGAAATTGAACATGTTTCAACGATATCGCTTCAGTAAATCTTTGAGATTTTAATGAATTTTGCGTACAACTTAATGCCTGGCATAAACAGAAAATTGTTAACGTCACTCAGACGTTTGTTAATTAGAAAAATCTTTTACGTTCTTGTTATTTTGTCGTGTTTACGATTCGGTAGATAGATATTTGGTAATATTATAAACAATATCTACCGAATAAGACGACATGACAAAACGCGACAATGACAATTATGTCGACATGTTATTGTTAAATTGTGTGCACGTTTATAAAGTACCCATTAAGTTAACTCTGACTCATTAGCGTTGTATGTTGAATCTTCATAAGTGTTCAGGAAGCGATTGCGGGACTCTTCAGGTTTCTTCAGGAAGTATCTTGCCGATGACTTATGTTAGTGCTGCTTTGTCATCCATTAATTTAGTTTTAACATAATTAAGTACGTTTTGTTTTCCTAAGAAAGAGGTTCCCTCATATTATAACGGACTTTGGACAGCCGTTATTATTTGGATAGCCGTTTGTATTTGAACAGCCATTATTATTTCGATAGCCGTTTGTATTTGGACAGCCATTATTATTTGGATAGCCGTTTGTATTTGAACAGCCATTATTATTTCGATAGCCGTTTGTATTTGGACAGCCATTATTATTTCGATAGCCGTTTGTATTTGGACAGCCATTATTATTTGGATAGCCGTTTGTATTTGGACAGCCATTATTATTTGGATAGCCGTTTGTAGGTATTTGGACAGCCTTTATTATTTGGATAGCCGTTTGTATTTGGACAGCCATTATTATTTGGATAGCCGTTTGTAGGTATTTGGACAGCCTTTATTATTTGGACAGCCATTATTGTGTGATTATTCACCGCTTTTTTTGGATTTTTTATCGCAACAATATTGCATGTAAAAGGTAACGAGCCTTTTGCCTTATATCGACACAATCCCAAACGAATAAATTCACCAAAAAACTCACATCATCATCTGACTAGCCTTTTCTCGACTATGTTGGGGTTGGCTTCCAGTCTAACCAGTTGCAGCTGAATACCAGAACTTTACACGGAGCGACTCAAGACCTTCTTAGCTCAGTTACTGCAATGGGTAATACGATACCCCTTGGTAGGACTAATTGTCAGACTTGCGGGCTTCTGACGAGCCGTAACTAGTCAAAGATCCACGAAAGACAGCCGAGACCAACGCCTTAATGTACTTTCCGAGACACGGAGAGGTTGGTACGTAAAGGTCACCCATTCACGGACTAAACGCGGCAAACGTAGCTTAACCTAATCGATCGACCCGTGCAGCTGTTATTACTCAGCTACAAACCCCTCTTGCCAAAATAACTCACATAATCAAAATATATTATTTTCACTGACAATATTCTAGACAGCCACAAAGTTTCAGAGCTTGCTTTCCATGTTTTAAACACATCGTAAAGGAAAACATAACCATATTTCCCCTCGCACACACACCCCCTTATGGTCTACCATTACTAGGGATGGCCACAATAATTAGGACAGCACTACCCTTGATGTTGCAAGTCACTTTAATTGGAGTTGAATTTCATCCTTTTTGATAGCCCAAATATATACGTACGGCCACTAATTACTGCGGGACGAATTTATCTTGTTTTAAGATAATTTCAGCGACTTTAAATGTGATTTATTGCAAATGATGGGATTAGGGCGCTTGTAAAGTTTTGGTGTATCGTTGAAGGAAATGAAGTTTCAGTTTGTGGCAGATTATTATTTGACACGTGAAAGTTATTACAGACGAAGTTACGGGTTCCATACACTTTCTGACCGAATCATTATCATTTGTACCTGTAGAAGTAGAATAGATTATGTCTTTCTAAATCTACTGTCTGTTTCAAAAGTATGTAATGAAAGCTTAAACAATCCCTGTTCAGGTAATATTCTTACACAATCACTCACTATAGTGAACTAAGAACACATTCATCTGTAGGTACCTAGTTAGAATGTCACCACTTTTTCCAGAAATTACTGAAATTGTTTATTTATTGAAATAATTGCTTTACATAAATATTTACAAAATAGGGTCTTATACTAGATGTACCTAGGTAAAAATAATTGGATTCTACCTGAAATAGGTATAAACCTGTATCTCAGGTATCTCACTCAAGTGCATTTAGACAAGTATTAAGTAGGTATCTAAAATTCCTTAAACTTTAATAGTAAATAATTTATCTACTATAAATTATGGTTATATTCTAATTGATAGAAATAATAATGTTTTGAACAAAATTATTAAATTGTTATTGAAAAATCATCAGTGAAAATTAAGGTTATAAAATTAACCTCAATTGTCAAATGAAAAGCATCTTTAAGGTGATTTATAATTAGAATTTCTGGTTCAAGTATTCAAATAATCAATACAAAGCGCTCAATTAGTTAATGGCACCACAAATTGGCATCCACAAGTACATTTTCTGATTCATTTGTTTACATTTTAATCACATACTTTTAGAAGAAACAGATAAGCTTTCGTTTTTTATGTCATTAGTTTTAATCATATTTTTAACTAGCTGTGCCCGCGACTTTGTTCGCGTGCTTGTCGGAATTAAGTTAGATTTCACGGGTTTTATTTTTTTTGCGCGGAACCCTTAAAATGAAATCAGCCTAATCCTTATAACATCAGCTATCTGCCAGTGAAAGTCCCGTCAAATCCGGTCCAGCCGTTTCAGAGATTAGCCGGAACAAAAATAAAAACACAAAAATGTTAAAAATTGTTTTTTTTTTATAAGTACCGTTTATATTTTATATGCATTTAGTAAAAATCTGTTATTGTGCGTGCGCTATGCCATGCGACTATTATTATTTTGCCATGAGCATCTCACACAATAACGCTGGTATAAACACTAAATTCTAGAATCTACGATGAAATGTACTACAATCGATCGCCATAACACTACATACAACGCAGTTACACCGCAGTATAGATAACTACTGGTCACGCGGGAACAACTAACTCTCTGCTAACTTAACGAACGATTCTTTGCCTTGGACTGATTCCCGTGTGGATGCTGACTTATGTGTTTATTGGATAATATGCTTGTGAATTACTGTCTGTTTTTCATTTATGTTTTTATTTATTTGTTTTTTTTTTATGTAGCAGTGGTGGCCCAGTGGTAACGGCCGCGACTTACGAGTTGCAGGTCGTAGGTTCGAATCCAGACAGACGCGTTACTTTGTGTAAATTGTTTCATCGCCACTGCTCTCAAAACGGTGAAGGAAAACATCGTGACGGAACCGGCCATGTTCTAAAACTAAAATTTCGAAGACATGTGACATCTACGTACTTACCCGCATTGGTCCCGTATGGTGGCTTATGGCCCACTCCCTATCACCGAGAGGGGGCCTGTGTCCCAGCAGTGGGAACATTATAGACTGATTATGTTTGTTTATGATCTAAATGAATTTCTTGATTTTAATTGATATTGATTTTTATGGATTTAAAGATTATCGCGATGGAATAATTCATTTATTTTACAGTTTGATTGTATTTATGTCAGTTATTTAATGTTACTTATAATACCATTATTGTGGCATGTATTTTATTCTTTACAAACATATTTTTTAAGTATACTAACATTATTATTATGTGTCTGACTTAAATAAAATTAAATTTGCAAGAAAAGTTTGTATTTCAAAAATTCATTCAACTTGAAATGATTTTGACTTGATGGTGTTCTAGAGGGATTTTTGACTTCAATACACAGGCCGTTTATAGATTATTTTTCAGCCAGCTACTTTGTAAGCACTCTAGGCATGGTTCTTTATCCAACCACTACTTTCTGCCCGCAACTTAAGCTTCCGCGTAAAATTTCTCGTTGCCCGTCCTACCCCGTCCACGTCGCATTGCATCGCCTACCCGCGCTATCACTTCGTTTTCGCTTAGCGTCCTTTCTCACTTTTTTCTTTTTGCACGGCTCCTTAGGGTCGTAGCGTGATGTTAAATAGCCTATAGCCTTCCTCAAGAATTGGGCTATTAAATACAAAAAAATCCGACCGGTAGTTCCAGAGATTAGCCCGTTCAAACAAACAAACTTTTCAGCTTTATTATTAGTATAGAGACAGTCAGTGATTTACACTGACTGTTTTTGAACATAAATAAATTGCAGTTATAACTTGTTCAAGTTTCTTCATACCCCCCGGAGCGGCTAACAAACAATTTAACTTTGAAATCACCAATTTATCTTTTAACTTTTTTTTCTTTTAGTTATACATATGTTTAGTTTCGATTTTTTGTTCGAATCAGTTTTATTTATTAAAAATACGTAACATAAGTATTAGAGCTAATACTAAGCCCTCATACAAGTAGATAAAGTCAAGGAATTAAACAGTAGAGGACCTGAAAGTTCATTTTTGCTTGCAACTTATTATTTTTCTAACTATAGTGCGGCTGAATAGAGAATGCGTTCTTGAACCTCTCAGTTTCGGACAAACGAATACGTGTTTTGCAAATTTGATCTTTATTAGCTACTAGAATTGTCGCTCTTACAGGTGTTAGGAACGCATTCTCTCGGCAGCCGGACTTTACCTTCGTGATATTTCTCATTGAACAGCATCATCAGCCTATAACGTTCCTACTGCTGGAACCCAGGCCTCTGTTCTGTGAGAGGGAGTGGGCCGTAATCCACCACGCGGACCCAGTGCAGGTTGGTAGACGTGACGTGTGTTCGAATTTTTGGTTCTAGGATATAACATATAAGTTTCCTCACGATGTTTTCATTCACCGTTTTGAGCAGTGGTGTTGAATTAATAAATTAAGCCTTGGTTCAAACGCATGACCTACAACTCGTAAGTCGGAGCCGCAACCACTAGACCACCACTGCTCTTGCTGAATGTACAGTTGCCGGTACATCAAGGTACCCGAAACTGTAAAAGTTTTTCAATCAACTTTGAACCTAATGCTTTACCGATAAAGTTGAAAACAGATTGTAGTAGCTTGATGTGCTGGCGTCGGTACACACATTATTACCATACCGTCCTAGACAATAATAATATCCCTAAGTTGACAACACAAGACAGAGACAGCCTACCATCTTACTTAAAGCACTAAAAAGTGCCACAGAGTAATGAAATGCAGGAGACGGTCAGTAATCCGACAGTGCGCCATTCCAAGTTCTTGTGAATCGCAAAGGAATATGTAGATAAGTGCATTATAATGTAACAGGGGTTTGAAAGGGCTCCGTAGTGTATTTTTTATGGTAGTTCGTTTGATGTAACATGGGTAAAATAAAAATACCTAGCAGTGCCTCCGTCTTCGTTACTTTTGTAGTTTTTACCTAAACACAAACCACAAATGTATACCCCAGAGGGGTACGTAAAAGTCTAAATTAAGTACTTTCACATTTCGCTAGTTATGGTCTAAGACTCGTGTTTATTTATTTATTAAAACTTTATGCACAAGTAAAAAATGTACAAAGGCGGACTTAATGCCTTGGGCATAATAAGATTTGGTTTAATTTTTTTTTTCTTTATATCAGAACTTTATATCCCATCCTAACCTATGGTGCTCAGACCAGAAGGCCAATTCTCATAATTAAAAACGTTCATAAATTAGTCGCAGCCTCATCTCAGCGACAAACAAATGTCCAAAACTTGTCAAAATTTAGGGAAATTAGAGGTATTTTTGACAGATTGAGACTGAGACCAGACTGTAAACGTTCTTAAAATTACGAGAATTGCCCCTCTGGTCGCTCACCGAGTCGCAAAAGTTCCGCCTTGGCGTTTGCCAAAGAGCGATGGAGCGCAGCATCCTGGGTGTAAAAAGACAGGACAAAATTCGGAACACCATGCTGCATTCCAAAACACGTATAATAGACGTAGGCAAGAAGGCTGCCAGGCTCAAGTGGGACTGGGCGGGTCACATCAGCCGCATGCAGAATGACAGCTGGGCAAAAGTTTCCACACAATGGGTGCCTGAAGATGGACGGCGCCGCCGAGGTCGGCCCAGAAAACGGTGGCGAGATGACCTGGATGCATACCGCGAGGGCTGGTTTGAGGTGGCGCGGGAAAGGAGTTCCTGGAAAGACTTGGGGGAGGCCTCTGCCCAGCATTGGGACAGTATAGGCTAAACAAAAAAAAAAAAATATCACAATGTAATTTTTTATTTTCACAATTTAATATTACTTGGCCACACGGGGACACTAGGTGACTTGGGTTACTGGGTTTATAGTTCCTACATAGCGCCACATTTGCTGCCAAACACATAACCTTAATTAGAATCCCTGTCTGCAATTTGAACTAGACCTAGTATTCTGAGACGAGGATATTAGTTATAAGATCTCCACTGCAGGAACTGGGCACCGTATGCCATCAAACATCGTTTATATTCTACTAAGAAATTACAGTGCCAACAGTAAGTGCAGGGAGTACAAAAGATGAGAACAGTAGATTAATTCCAAACGAAATCGCACAATATATTCTTGTTCATACTTAGGTACCTACTTCAGACACCAAGTAGGTACAGAAACATCCTACACTACGAGCATTCATGAAAAAATTATAGAATATTTTATTTATAACCCTTTTTAGGGTTCCGTATCAAAATGGTAAAAAGGAACCCTTATGGTGCAACTCAGTTTGTCTGTCTGTATGTCTGTCACAGCTAGATATCTCAAGAACTACTAATGCTATCAACTTGTTTGGAATACTTTTAGATGACGTTTGCCCAACAATTTTGCAAATAAGAAAGAAATTTTTTTTTTTTCTTTTTTTTTTTTTTTTGCAACAGCGATTGAAAGGTGTTTAAGGGGGGTCTGAAAAATTCGAAGTGGGGTTACTAGGGCATGCAAACATAACTGGCTAGATGTGGGTGTGGGTTGGGTGGTACAGATACCTACACCTCTGCTTAACGCTCCGGGGTTTACAGATGTGATGCTATGTGACTACTAAATAATAAAATCGAAAATTCAACTGCAACAACAATTTCATCTCATTAATCAATCTCCAAGCAATGGATTTACTGTATCTACTTATATTGTGGTGTTAACTAATAATCTGCGACCATCTTGATATTATGACGTCAGAGCCCAGGTGCACACCGGGAGACCGCAGTGTTATCGCATAACGACGCTCCGTCGACAAAACAGTCCAGTGCAGCGCTTCGAGAGCTGATGCGCTGTTTCGTTATGCAATGCTATATTTCACTAATTGTGTTTATGGCTTTATTTTGAAATAGGCAAACAAGAATAAATTGGTCAAGTTTGTACAAGCATATAAAAAGGAGGAGAAATAATCAAAGGGCATCAAAAAATTTGTCTGCGTCGCTGTCAATATAAAACATGCCCAAAAGGCTGGCTACGTTGTATAGCAATGCTGATTCTTTAGCCAAAAAATAGGCCAGCTTTCTCTGGTCACGTGAAGAGTCGACCAATCGCTTGGCATGTCTTGAAAAACTAAGTGGGGTACCTATACATTAATTGTATCGTATTGCCGTTGACCGCGGCTTTGGCCGCGTAGAGGTCGGAAATTTTCCCACAGGAGAACGGAAAACAGTATCCAATATCCTAACCTACATACAGGCCATGGTCTGTACGTGTGCCTATCCAAATAGAAAGAAAGAATGAAAAAGTATTTATTGCGACTTGTACAGGAAGATCACAAACTAAACTAAACACAGTAAATAAACCAAGTTATGTAAAAAAAAAGTAACAAAAAGAAAAATGAAACAAACTCCTTCACGAGGCCAAAAGGCTCCTATCTCAGCATGATGCTGCGACATTTAAAAAATAAATGTCGCAGCGCTGAAATCTGTTCAGCTTTAAAGAGTGAAAAGGTAGTGGATAAACTGACAGAGTTGTTTTGGCATTTATAATAATTCGATCCATAACACTTTTGGCCTTGATGGTAATATACTGGTTGGCTACTCTTTTCACCGTTTTTCCTTTTCTATTATTTTCTTGTTTTCCTCGGCCAAAACGAGAGAAAAAGATAAAGAATCATACTAGACTGTTGCGTGTGACTTCATTCGCAAACAACCCCCAGGTAGGCGTTAAACTTCGAAAATATTTCAACAGGGCGTTTGCAGAATTTCTACTTCTATCTTCTTCATATCTTGTTCCTCAATTATTAAGGCTGTAAGCTGCCGCTATCTATCTGTCAATCGGAACAGACTTGATCAAATAAATCCAAAACTTATGTTCTTATAGTAAATTACAAACCAATCCTAACCAGTAGGTACGAAACTAGGTAAAGTTTCATTAGTTTCTATCAAAATAACATCAGGCCCAGGCTCCAGATCGACAGTCGCAGATTAATATTTAATACAGTTATCGGTGGCACAGTACTTTATACCGCTGAGGATTGTGACACGGAGACTACTCGCAAACTATATTGGTATTGGTTCTGAGGTCAATGACACTGGTCCATGACTTTTAGCATTTGTTTAAGAAAAAGATTGATTTCGGTTCACAAGACGTCGTTTAGTAGTACCTACAAATACCTAAATAAATAAAAGTTAAGTCTCTGTTTGTAATTGAAAAACAGCTTTTTACTAAATGCATATGAAAGTAGGTATATAGGTACAGTACTTTTAAGAGAAAAACATTTTTTTAAATTCTTTGATTGTTTGTTCCGGCTAATCTCCAAAACAGCTGGACCGATTTTGGCGGGAATTTCGCTTGCAGATAGCTGATGTTATAAGGAGAAACATAAGATACTTTGGTTTTAGTACTTTTTATAATTAGGGCACCGCGCTAAAAAAATAAAATGAGATTAAAAAATCTTCCTTTCCAATATTATTGATACCCGACATCCACGGGAACGAAGTCGCGGCACAGCTAGAACAGTATAAAACTATCAATAATAACGTAAGTATTACAAGCACATTTTTAGTAATACATAGTTGTATGTGAAAGTAATCACAAATACGTCATGACTAACAATAAATCGCCGAAACACATTGATATTATTTTACTAGCTGCTGCCCGCGACGTCGTCTGCCTGAAGGCTCTACAGCACCAAAAATACCTAAGATGCCAGTGTCGCTATAGCATTAAAAGTAAACAACTTTTAAAATAGCATTAAAATATAAGTTTTTTTTGCAAGCGAAGCAAGTGAAGAGAGTTATATGGGAGTCCTGCTGAGTTCAGTGTGGTGTGGGGGATGTGACTGAAGGAAATAGAGAAAACAATGCCGGAATACATTCCAGGACACAAAAGAGTAAAAATACGTACAAAGGCATCATACCTTAAAACACTTCCCTATAAACAACGTTGGTATAGTTATGCTGCCAGGAGTCAAAATGTAAAGAGAGTCAGGACTGGTGACGCGGGAGCAAGCGACGTACAGTTGTCCGTGTGAGAAGCAACTCGTCCTGAGGTCGACACCCGCTGCCCTCAGTGTCTGCCTCTATTGATGGTTATCGCGAAGCAAACACTCACGGGGAACTGTACGCGCTTGAACTGGAACGGGAAGATATGAGGTATGAGGGGAATGCGTGGTATAAATACTGCCTCGCCAACGCCACAACCCGTAAGAATTTCCGCCTCAATGGTGTGTCTGTAGAGCGAAATGAATTTAGGGTGGGTCCCGTTACACAACTTCAGAGGAGATAGGTTCCGAAGAAGCATAATCGGGACACCGACCTTCAGCTTGATGGTATGCGCTGGAAGTCCACTTGCTGACAGGGAGTTCAGAAATTCCACGGGATAATGTGTGGCGTCATCTTGCTCGACAACAGTGTTTATCGAGGTGTAGACCACTTCATTCCCCTCAATTTCCGAGAGAATGCATTCGTTTATTGCTGCAGCCTGATCATTTTTGAACGTCAAAATGGCCCGCTCACACACCCAAGAATTCTGCAGGTGCAGTATACGACTGATGTCCCCGTACACACAGCAAATGAGTTCTTCTAAGCTGGATACCACTCTACCGAGAGACTGGAAGCACCACCTGTCCACCTCTCTCTTCTGGTAGAGTGCCTTCGCCAAGATTTAGAAGGACATTGGAGAATTCTTGAGCACGTGCATTGCCGCCGAGCCGAGCTCTCATATTAATGGTCAAGCGCAGCGTACGAACTCGTGACCACAACGAAGATAGTTTCAACGAAGCATTCACCTCGTCAGCCCTCGATCCCCGTGTCACCACGGGAAGCGTTTGCCGGAAATCGCCACTGAACAGAACAGCTGTGATACGACGCATCAAATGTTCGTTCCTGCGGATGTCCTGCAGGGTTCCGTCCACGGCCTCAACTGCCTTCCTATTGGCCATCGTACACTCATCCCATACGATCAAAGAGCAATCCTTGAGCACGTGTCCCTTATCGCTGTTAAGTGACACACCACAAACAGGCGTTTCGGCGCTCTCTAAATCGATAGGAATTTTAAACATGGCATGTGCTGTCTTGCCACTCGGAAGCAGTGTGGCAGCGATTCCCGAAGACGCTACAGCAATAGCAATTTTGCCTTGCCTGCTGACCTCTGCAAGTATGCAAGTGGTAACAAATGTTTTTCCTGTTCCACCAGACGCATTCCAAGAAAAACATTTGACCCTGGTTTTTTCCCAACGCTTTCAAGGACGGTGTCATAAATTTGTTTTTGCTCTGAAGAGAACAAAGCGACATGGTCATTTCGCCCGGATCGTAATTTGTCTCAGCGTTATACTCCCGATTTACACGGTCTTGATGCGGTGATGATTGGGGAGCTGGTAACCCATATTCGATCAGTGGATTGCCGCCGATAGAAATGACCACATCTTGAAGTGAACTGAGACAGGTGTTCAGCACGCGTTCATCAGTTACTCCGACTTCGTCTCCAGTAGAAACATAACTTTTTTGTAATACTTAACACCGCATTTTTTTTTAATTGTCGTCCTCAACTCTGTTCAAGATTTTAAGGGTTTTGTTGGAACTTGAATTTGTCAAAACGAACTATACGATACATTTTTTATGAAGAAAATGCACATTGCCATCTATGAATTTTAAGAATAACTAACTACTAACCTCGCCAACATGATCAAATTTAAATTATTAATTTCCAAAAAGTGTCAACATGTAACTTGATTTGATTTTTATGAAATCTCATAGATGGCGCTGCTTCAAAATTTTCTTTATACTACTAAAATTCATTAAACTATGTTTTTTCTGCCCAAGTTACTTAAATGGCGTAGTTTTATAGTGTAAAGCTAGATAATAGCATGGCTTACTGAAAAACAACATTTAAATAACCGTCGTTAGATTACACGCTGTCACAGAATGCGTAAGAAAAATAAAGATTCACAGCTCCTCCCCCATAGGTGATAGCGTGATAATATGTAGCCTATATGTTGACCCGACCTCTTAGTAATATTCATGCAAAATTTGAAGTAAATCCATGCAGTACTTTTTGAGTTTATCCCGGACATACATACAGACAAACAGAAAAACAGACAAACAGACAAAAATTCTAAAAACTATATTTTTGGCTTCGATATCGATTGTAGATCACGCCCCAAGTATTCTTTTAAAAAAATATTCAATGTACCGTTTTGACTTTCCTACGATTTTATTATATGTATAGATTTGGCATTCCTTCAGGTAGTCCAAAATCTAGAACTGTTTTCAGGCACATCAACTACAGAAGCCTATTATAGTGATTCGGTTGTGGATGGCAATTTCCAGTCGTTTCCTGTGCCAACCTACATTACGGACTAATAGTTTAGTCCGGTTAGTTTATATGAAACCAGACATCTATCATACCTACATCTAAATTTGCTTGTCTGAGCAGATTAAACATGATGTTCAGCTGATGTATTACGGGTATCAGGTTAAGCTACGCTTTCCGCGGTTGGTCTGTGGACCACGGTGACCTCGGAAAACAGGTTAAGCCGTTGGTCTCGGCTGTTATTTGTAGATCTTTGACAGTCGTTACGGGTCGTCAGAAGCCCGAAAGTCTGACCACCAGGCTTACAAAGAGGTCTCGTATTACCCAGTAACTGGGTTGTGGAGGTCAGATAGGCAGTCGCTCCATTTAAAATACTGGTATTCAGCTGCATCTGGTTAGACGTGAAGCCAACCCCAACATAATCGGGAAAAGGCTAGGCGGATTGTTGTTTTTTATTTTATTTCCTACACACGACACGATTCGATTAATATAATGAGATAAGTAAGTATCCTAAAACTCAAACGATTCGATCAAAGCGCAATTAACGCATAATCAGCCTATAATGTTCCCACTGCTGGGACACAGGCCTCATATCGGTGAGAGGGAGTGGGCCGTAAACCACCACGCGGGCCCAGTTGGTAGATGTCATATGTCTTCGAGTTTTTAGTTTTAGGACATGTCTGTTTTCTCATGATGTTTTGCTTCACTATTTTGAGAGCAGTGGTGATGAAATAATTTACACAAAGTAAAGCGCCTGTCTGGGTTCGAACCTACGACATAAGTAAGTCGCGTCCGGTACCACTAAGCCACCACAGCGCAACTCGCTACAATTACCTATAATACAAGTCACAACCTAGTTTACATGGAATCAATCTCCGAGACACACCTACCTATATGTACCTATACTACCCATACATATTGACAATTACCACGACCCTTGTTATTTCAATTTATACAATTTCCATTTCGTATCCGAACTCAATAATATCACCCGTTTTAACATACATTTGATCAACCGTCTCATTAACATATAGATAGGGTCCCGAAAAATTCGCTATCCAAATTGTACCTTCCTTTTTGTCCCTTCAGGCTCTTTCAAAGATAAATTAGGACCTTTTTTTGTTCGTCCTGTGACCACTGGGGCGGATTCGAGACATTCATTTGGTCCTGTTTACATTATACGAAGGTATTGAAGACTCAAAGTAGCTCAGGTTAATTATTTCGTTGGGAACTTGATTAGCCCTTGTAATAGGGTTCCACTTTTTGTTTTGTGGTTCGAGTACCTACGTTCATACTCTTTGTTAATTAAGCTTTGTTTTACAACGTTAGAATGTTTCTGAATGGTCAAGTTTTAAACGGTATTTATGTTACATTTAATTTATTAGTTAGTGTCTCTGTTTTTGTTTTTATTTTTGGTATGATGTTAGTTTAGGTACCTAGTTGTAGATACCTGGTTGTAAATGGATTTTGTCTATTACAAAATCGAAATGCTCAGTTTTATTTAACACAGAATAACTAAGAGCACTAACGTAGGCGCGCGTGTGCGTCTAGTGAAGTATGCTACGCATACATGCAAACCGCTTTGCGTCAGACGTCAGGAACAAACCAGTCTTTGCCACTTTGTTTTCGAAATAAATTAAATTACTGTTATGAAATTACAATTCGTGAAATGTTATTTGTATCGATGAATGTTATCGGTACAAATAACAGCTTATCTATAGTTACAATAGGGTCTTAAAAAATTACCTTTGCAGTTACGTTACTGGACGACAATTATCTTATGTTTTTTTTTTTTTAATTTATGTTTCCATACCCACCTCAGCTTACACGAAATTTTGTGATACCTACTACCTATCCAGTTCAATCCATTCGAGCTATTCAATTTTAGGTTTAACGATTTATTTATTTAAAGTGCCATATATTTATATCCCTTCCCACCACAGTTGACAATGGACCCACGAGGTTTAATTCAAAATATTCCTGAAAATGAATTCCCTAACATTTCATTTTCAAAGCCGAATGCACAAACAAATAGTCGAATATTTCCCACAATTAATAATGATATAAGGCCATAACAAAAACGCTTGGAACACCACGAGACTAAACTAAACAATACCACTACTCCCTGTTTGATTCGTACATTTTCGAATTAATATGAAAATTAACAAACTCCACTGAAATTGGATCCGCGAATCAATAACGGCCAAATTTATTCAATTAATAACGCCCAAACACTGGAATAAAGTGGATAAATGTCACATAAATTAGTTTGTGGAGTGGCTGTCGATGATATAATGTGTTCACGACGGTATATTAGGGATAGGTATAAATATATAATATGGACGCTTTGCTTTGAATTGGTGTTATGTATTAGCGCGAAGGTTTATATTTAAAATATTATACTTTTTGGGAAGATCAAAAAGAAAGGAGCTAGGAAAGTAAGAATACAGCAATGACGAGAAAGAAAGACCTAATTCTATCCAATAATATTTGTAAAGGTACAGTCAACAAAAGCGATAAGTATGCAGGATATAGTTGAAGTTTAGTAATAAACCGATGGATGTTGACGACTGAAATTTAATTTGATAAATGAGCTGTTTGTTTTCTATTAATAAAATAAAATTTTATTCGAGAACATCCATCGGTTTCTTACTAAACTTCAATTATATCCGACGACCTTGGTTACTCATATCTTTTGGTGACGTGGGCAGGGCACATTGCTCGCAGAACAGACGGCCGATGGGGCTGAAAGGTTCTGGAGTGGCGACCGCGTACCGGAAGACGTAGCGTTGGAAGGCCTCCCACAAGGTGGACCGATGTCCTTGTGAAGGCAGCAGGAATCCGCTAGATGCAGGAAGCACAGACCCGGTCGAAGTGGCGGTGCTTGGGGAGGCCTACGTCCAGCAGTGGACGTCTTTCGGCTGAAATGATGATGATAAAAGACACAGGACTTCGCCTGAGTCCAGTAGGTCCTTTATAATCCAACCGCTTAATCAATCAATCAACTCAACCTTTCTCAGTTCACTGTCACACGTCGAACCCATCGCAATGTAATGCCGTATTTTTCGCACTCGATAAACATAAAAGTTTTCCTTACATCGTCACACCAAAACCTTTTATACAACGAAAACAACTACTTATTACTTCACAAAGACATCACCCAGGAACCAAATGATTGCCCCAAAAAAATAATAATAAATTGATCGAGAAATCCGTCAGGGCGAATCCGTAAACTGTCGGGCGATATCGCAAAACTTCTGTAAAAGAAATATTCTTTCCTGGAATACATACATTATTTATATTCGGTGTGATATTGTGCTATATCCTTTGTTTACGAAGACTGGTACTGTCCTGAGGGATACGTCGCGTCAATGTACTCGCATATATTGAATTATCGAGCCCACCGAGCGATGGTTGACATCCTCGTGTCCAGGGGACCAAGTTATTGAATTTATTTACATAAGCGAAAAAAAGGTTTTCGAACAAAAAGTACGGGCTATCATATATCATGTCAACACGAGTTAGGCTCGTCCGCGTGTCATTCGATTTTTCGTGTCGATACGTGTGGAAGAGTGTCGACATTAATATGTATTTATGGAACGTTGGCTTAATCAATATTGGGACTTCTAAATGATGTGTAAATACGTTTGTATGTTAATGTAAACTACATTAACATAATAATACAGCCTAACCTGCCATTGCACAGTATTTTTTTTACTTGTGCATAAAGTTTTAATAAATAAATAAATAATAGCACAAATACATGCATGATAGTCAAAGTCAAAGTCACCAACATTGTACACTTAGTTCGCAATAAACGTTTTGACTTACGATATCGATAAGCAACTCTAGCTTCGTCAAGCACACAAAGCCACCTACTTTGAGGAGGGGCTTGACCAAAATTATCTCGATCAACTCAGCCTATCGCAGTCCACTGCTGGACATAGCCTCTCCCAGGCGACGCCACAACACCTTGTCCTCCTCCTTCCGTATTCAGTCGGTCCCAGCCACCTTCTTTAGGTCGTTGGTCCGTCTAGTTGGGAAGCGTCTCACACTACGCTTGCTGATACGCGGTCTTCGCTCCAGGACTCGTCTGCTCCACCGGCCATCGGTCCTTCGACAAACATGGCCAACCCACTGCCACTTCAGTTTGCTCTCTGCCAGCTTTGTCTGTAACTCCGGTTTTTATCCGGATAATTTAATTCCTGCTGTTATCCTTCAAAGAACCAAAATGAGCTGCTGATTAGAAGAGACATTTAGTTATCTCAAGCGACCTACTAAGATCCATTTCCTTAACGATTAAGGTGGCAATATTTTCAAGCATCCATCACACCATTCACTGAAAACAATGTAATGATTGATGGGTCTCAAACTCAATTATACCTATTTTTAACACGGAACCTCCAACCTAATTATAATGTTTGCGTAGAACAACATAATTACAAAAAAAAAGCTAAAATGAACCCATGCACGTTGATAAATGATACCTAGGTAGGTACCTAAGTTCAGTGTATATTCAAGATGGCGCCGATACCCGATGGCTGAAAGCCATCACGACAAGCGACAATTAATAACCACCCTGCCATAATTTCTGCGATCCACCACCGCTTACCTTTATTATTCGATATTTTATGCTTTTATGAAGGGTTTCGCCGTGAGGGGGTTGCCTTTCATTAGGATGTGGCTCTTTATCTTGTAAATGGTAATTAATTATCGGTGGAAAGGTATTTCTGTATCTAATTGTTTTAAAATACGTGAGTTTTTTGGTACATTTTAAGCGAGATTGAGATGTAATTTTTAAACGATAGATATATTTTTATTATTTAAACCTGAATCAGGCAATAGGAACTTGAAGCACAAAATTGTACACATAGAAACAGACCAACACTCCATGTTAGGTGCATCGTTACCGTAGAAAGAACGGTACCACTGCACTAACTGCCCGCGACTTTTTTATAGCAGCATTTTTTTTGGGTAGAAAAGATCCTTTTCAGTGTATTTTTGAAAACCCCGAAATGCGCAAAACCATTATTGCCGAGAAAAAATATCGCCAAAGTTTTTTTCGGGATTTGTGGGATAGTGGTAGTAGGTAATAATAAGGGTGGGGAAGATCACTGGGGCAAATTGGAAGCCATATTATAATTATCCTAAGTTGAGCTACAGAAGGCTAAGGCAAAGAACCGGATGTTGTAAACCACAGATATAGATAGACATAGATAACGCAAGTATCACGATCTGTATGAAAACCAAGCGTGCCATTTTTTGACTACCTACTATGACGTCACAAGTACTATTTAGTGATAGGAAAATCAAATCGATTTAAAGACGACGCCGCGTGCGGCACGCGTCTCGCCCCACCCCCAGCGCCTAGCGCCAGCGCTCACGCTCGCCCAGCCAAAGTACAAAGGACTGAGCGCGAAAGTAGCGGCTTACGATTTTTGTACGTAAGCTAGTGCGATTTTTGGCACGCGAAGTAGTTGCTCTTGCGTTATCTAGGAGTATCTATATCTGTGTTGTAAACGGATAGAAGTTCGATCCCCACCCGCGGCACTTTTGCTGTGATCCCCGTGGCATCACCAACTTCTAGTTCAAGGATGTTTATCTTAATTATATGTTTAATTGGAAAATACTCTACGGTAGAGCAGTGATTCTGCAATCGATTTCTGAACTGCGAGTCGCCCCGGTTTGATTTGTACGTGAAACCAATATTTTTAGTATGACCTGCATTTTAAGTAGGTACCTACCAAGTAGCTACTTACCTCTTATTACTTATTACTTATTCTCGGACATAAATCTATCTTGGTATCTTAAGTTTTAACGCAGCTAAAATCGATATTGGCGATACATCTGCGAGGCTAAAGTGGGACTGGACGGGTCACACCTATACAGGATACATCCAGACAGATGGGCCAGGATCGTCACAAAGTGGCTGCCTAAAGACTGGAGTCGTCACCGAGGCTAGCCTAAGAAAAGGTAGCGTGACAGTTTGGACTCACTCCTAACCAGTTTGGCAGATTCGTCTCAGAATTAAGTTGTTGTAGGGTTTCTTATCTATGTCTCATAACTATTATATATATATATATATTGCTGTACCTATGCATGTATATATGTATTTATTCTTATATCTATTCTTATATCTTAGTTATAAATATTTTCTGTTATTGCACCTACTGTGTATTGTCTCTGCATCACCCTAAGATAGACTGGTAGAAAATGGCCAAGGCATTAAGTCCGCCTTTGTAAAGTTTTTACTTGTGCATAAAGTTTGAATAAATAAAACATTAAGTTCCCTTCAAAATGGTTGAAGGCACAGCATAAAAAAAATTAAAAATATGGGGAAGGTAAACCCTTGCCCAACAGTAGGATAACTTAGGTTAACTGAAAAAACTCATGATACCTAATTCCCATAAAAAAGTAGTCCCTCACGCTATAAAATCGATGTCAACACCTAAAACTTTCCATTAATAACGCTATAGGTTCAATAAAATACTTGGGAACCTCTCTGTAAGTAAATTATAGCCTATGGTACCTTTGACCCCATTACTTGAACGTATGGAATAATATGTCGTGTTCTCTGACCATTAAGTAAGTATTACTTTGAATCAAGCAAATTGAATGAAGCGTCGTAAAAAATAGGTTAAGGGTTAGTTAAATACGTGGTAGGTAATATTTAGTAATGGCATAAACTACGAGGGTTATTATTTTTCTACTATCGTCATCGATTACTAAACTATCGTTGATGAATATGTAGGGAACATTAAATACTCTCTCTCTCACACACTCTCTCTCTCTCTCTCTATTACTTTTCCTGGCTGTTTCCTCCGGTTTTATGTTGTCAAACATCTGAAAGGCAATTCTCGTAATTTTAAGAACGTTTACAACCTGAAAGGCAATTCTCGTAATTTTAAGAACGTTCACAGTATCTCAGTCTCAATCTGTCAAAAATACATCCAATTTCCCAACATTTTGACAAGTTTTTGACATTTGTTTGCCGAGATGAGAACGTTTTAAATTACGAGACAATTCTCGTAGGCCAATGCCTTCGGATCAAATGAGTTGATTGGTGAGATACATACATAAACTCATGTCTTTTGCCCACAGGGATAGACAGCTTAGGCTTACTTAGGGTCGCAGCTTAATGCTGAACGATAGCCATTTTGCGTGGATGTGACGCATGTTTCCCCCTGTCTTTTTATTTTATTTTTTGTGTTTATGTTCTTTTTTGCGTCATTTTCATCGCCAATAAACGTATTTTCTTTCTTTTCATTTTCTTTAAACCAGGACTACTATGATGCTTACATACTCCCTTTGCTTAATTTACGTTCATACATCTTGGGTTGATTGTAACCATAAACCCATTTGAAAACACTGTTAGGTATGGAAATATCTTACTAACGTATGAAATGTCCCCATATGCAGGCTGACTTGGATCGTTTTCTCTAGAGAGACTACCAGTCTGCAGAAGTTCATTAAACTCCTCACCAACTTCAGCACCAACAACGATAACAACATAATAAATTGCTACTTAAGGCGGTACCCCGACCAAGTAACCTTGAGCATTCGCGACAGAGACAGAGAGCGACACGACTTCCTCGTACAAAAGGGATGCAGCGTACCCTGCGCACGCCCCTTTATCATAAAACTCGCAAAAAAATTTAGGATTATTTTGATAAAAAAAGAATAGCGATCTTTTTAAACAAGTTAAAACATGGATAATTTAGATTTTTAAATTATCTATCCATTGGTGAAATCCTCAAATTAATAGAACGTCAACTTTAGCAAAAGATGCATGCAATCAATAATTTTAGTCACTTTTTTAAAAGGAGATATCAAATGTATTAGTAACATATAAAAACAAATAATAACGTGCAATGTGATGATAGGATATCGAACATTAATAATGTGCTTTCAGATGTATGTAGTTTATTTCTCATAATTATTGAGTTAATAGCCTCTGAATAACGCGGTTTTGGTCGGGGTACCGCCTTAAAACTAGAAAACAGTAACCAAACTATCATAATTATCATTTCGTACTCGGCGAACCTTGGTGTAACGTTACAGCAACGCATGAATGCGACACATAGTACACAGTATCACAAACAACCAGTGCACTAACTCGCGCTCATAACTCACGAGTCACAGTTAGTTTTAATCAGTCGTTAGCCGGTTACTCCCCTAGGGATCGTTAACAAATGGCCCGGCGCCACTCCACGACGCAATCCAGATGCGTTTAATAGCTTTTTAACCCAATTATGAACGCAACTTCATGGAACATTTTGAGACATTGAAATGTTTATTATTATATACTACGTACTTATAAAACTTCAAGTTTTGCGAGGCGGTAAATGTGCAGAAGTTTAGGTTTTCAAAATGAAGAAAATTAAAAAGTTTTGAGAATTCTGGCGATCCATATTTTTTTTATTAGGAAAATTACCAGACAGTGATGACCTACAAATACAATATCTCACGAGAAGTTCTCATGAGAAGTAAAAGTGCTACGTAGAAAAAGAAGACATAGTGATAACTGATACTGAAACCTAAATTACAGTCAATTTTAAACGTTATGGTCAAGAAACTGTTCGAAACTCTGGTAACTGATGTTACTGGCAGTAATTTGACTCTAGTCAGTAAATGGGGATTTGACGATCCATCTGGACACAGCAACTACAAACAAAAATGGAAGGTGATGAGTCCAGCATCTTCATGTGTTCATTTGTTCCGTTGAAAATGGGGAAGTACGGGGTCAAGGGGGCCTAAAAAGGCCACTTTGGCAGAATCATAAAAGGATAACATTATGAATCATAATAAAAGTCGTAAAATGGTCACAAACTGACAATTCATAATATTATTTGCGTACAATTTCATATCACGCAATTCATCTGTTTGACAGTTTTGTATGGAGATTCGTAAAATGGTCCACAAAATATGAATTGCTTTAATGTCAAATAATATTATGAATTGTCAGTTTGTGACCATTTTACGACTTTTATTATGATTCATAATGTTATCCTTTTATGATTCTGCCAAAGTGGCCTTTTTAGGCTCCAAGGTCAAAGGTCAGGTAGCTTTACTATAAGCTCGGCAACAATACCTAAAAGTTTCAGCTTTACAATCCAAGACAGACAAAAGTTATGAGGAAAACAAATTCCATTTTTATACATTTGAAATATATAAAGTCATTTTTTTATGGTATAGATTGAAAAAAAAACCCGTAACTACTTATTTACTTAATGTTTTAATGTACTCAACAAAACTGTATACTTGAAACTATCAAATAAAACATTTTATTTTTCAAAAATCCTACGAAAGGGGAGCTTGGTTTTCCGTCCACAGTGCGCCGCGCCGGTGTGTGTAGCTTCACGCAGCCACAGAATACTTAATAGAATGACTAGTAAAATTCTCGTGTCCACAGTCTTTGTAACAAAACTCCTCTGAAACGGCTTGACCGATTCTTATGAAATTTTGTGTGTATATTCAGTAGGTCTAAGAATAGGACGTAAACTATTTTTTATTTTAATTTAACTACTACTATTGATCGTGTAGGGTAGGGGTAGGTTAGGAGTAGGGTAGGAGTAAGGCCGGGGTAGGGTAGGAGTAGGGTAGGGGTATGGTAGGAGTAGGGTAGGAGTAGGGTTGGGGTAGGGTAGGAGTAGGGGTAGGGTAAGAGTAGGTTAGGGGTACGGTAGGAGTAGGGTAGGAGTAAGGTAGGAGTAGGACACCACGCGAACGAAGTCGCGCCGGACAGCTAGTCAATAATATATATGAAAACATCATGTAGATACGTAAGGAAAAATTTAAATCTTTTCAGTAAAAGAGGTGAAAGCCACATCTATAGGACTGGAAATGGGGTCTCAACTAGGTTTCAGACTGGCTAAAGTAGACTCATCCTTCATGGGGTACTGTTTAAAAAGTTACAATACCTCCACACATACTCCAATTCAATAAAACAAAATATAAATCTTACATAAAACGCCCACTATGCACGTGCAGCCAAGCATATTATAAGTTGGCAAAAATGCTTGGCACAACGCTGGTCCTGCTCCACAAGGGCGCATAAACCAATTAAGTAGCATTCGAAAATATAGTTGGACCTGCTGAAGATTGGAAAAAATATATTTGTATTGTATAATTGCATAGCACACGTGTGAGCACTATGTACCTAAACTATAAAGCTACCATTTACTGGGTACGTCTTTCATTGACTTGAATGTGCCCTGGGCTGAGAGCATACTCTAGCCTACTCTCATGACGTATCATGCTCACTCAAATGTCTCGCTGGTGGTGGCGTGTGTGTTGGATCATTAAGTTCCCTTCAAAATGGTTGAGCAATGGTGCTGATCCAAACGTCATGTTCGTAAACGGGCGCCGTCAGTAGGACTGACTGGTCATCTCTTAGCCGCCACGGCTTATTTTCATTTCAGAATTGTTTCAATTTTTTAATACGGACGCTTTTAACGTGCACGTCTAAAACATCGTTCTCACACGTTTAATTTCAACATTAATTATTTAACCAATATATTGTAACAATTTTGATTTAAAAGAGTGTCCGTGGAGTTTCTTGTCCGTTCTTCTCCATAGGTACCTACTACGTTTTGGAATGGGCAACTAGCTTCATCTTTCTGACAGACCTACCCCTTGACAATTCAAAACTGCCTGTAATAGGTTTATTTGAAATAAATGCTTTGAGTTTGAGTATCCTGGGTTACCATAGAAAATAATCTGCAATCGTTTATCGGTATAAAAAACAAAATTGAAAACATGGAAAAAACGTTGCGATCGCAGTTTTCTCGGCATCGAATAAAGTTTTTGCCAGAGCTTCTACAGTCGACTTTGCCATAGTCAAATCGATCAAGCAATAGTGGCCCAGTGGTAACGGCCCCGACTTACGAGTTGTAGGTCATGGGTTCGAACCCGGGCAGGCGCTTCGCTTTATGTAAGTAATTTCATCACCACTGATCTCAAAACGTTGAAGGAAAACATCGTGAGAAAACCGGCATGTCCTAGAACCAAATTTGAAGAGATAGATTACAGCCCACTCCCTCTTGAAGAGAGGAGGCCTGTGTCCCAGCAGTGGGAACATTATAGGCTGATTATAACCTACACACACTATATGTACACTAACTGTATGCAGTTAGCAAGCTACCCATCTCATTTCACTGTGGCTTGGCTTATTGAAACCCGTAGGTACATAATTGCAGGCGTACCGAGGCGGGGCAAATGCGTAGATCTATCTTACGTACAGAATATATATTGGTATACCTAGGCCTCCCAATAAAGTATTGTGATACATAATATTTACGTTCCAAATCCTATTATAAGCAGGTACGTATTGGCATCTGCTTTCTAGGGATCGGTGTGTAGTCTAAATGTTAATGCGTGGACCACGGGACAATACTATGCAAATATCATCCCCCTATATTGGGCCTGTAATGTATGCGAGGGGATGACACGGACCTCCCACCGCCCAAACTAATACTTGCGATACCTGTGTACGAATATTTTCTGCTAGTATAGATGGGCGAGAATTTTCGGATTTTTTTTTTTTTTGGCATACCTATGCTTAGTATGTTGTCTCTGGAGCGAATGTCCTTTTCCGTGTCAAATTCGAGACAGCGGACGCCACAGTTTTGTGGCACGGTATAATAACGAGCACAAAGACCTTCAAAAGCGTTTTTCTCGTGAAATAACAATCGCAACTTAAGGCAAAAGCGCCAGGGTAGTCCGTGAAATTAATTTTTTTTACGTTTTTAGCAATTTACTGGTCAGTATTAAGTTGTACGTTGATTAAAATATGATTCCCGACCGTAACAAATATGTATTTACAGAATCACGTGTCTTAAGTTGTGTCCAAAAATGGAAAACGTGAAATCCCCATGTTGAGTTTTCGCAATTGTCTCAGAAACTAGACGTCCTGGGTTAACACTGGTTTCAAAACTGTGTCTAGTTGGTTTAAGAATTGAAATGAAAAACTTGCATCGTTGACACAGACTTCCTTTTTATTACAAATATGAATTGCACATAAGAATATTTCATACAAAAATATATTCTTAATTAAAAAGATTCCCACTAAAACAAACTAGAAAATATAGGTAGATCAAGACCCCCAGGAGCGGGCCAGACAAAATTAAAATCAATATTACACAAATACAATAATCACAAAATTTTGATTATAATTAATTATGCAATCATAGTGGAAATGCAAAAAATATTTTATGAAATCAGATGTCAAGAGTTTTTCTAGATGTAAAACAGAAATTAAAACATTTAAGATTATAAAGATTTGTTTCCTAATAACTTATTCCGAGTACATTTTAATTGACGAAACTCCAAGCCAAAGCAAATTATGACATTCATTCATATTTTTAAAATACCGAATTTATTGACAATATTTTTTTTTTATATTAACAATTCAACAATCTAGCTAACATTATATACAGTTGTGATGGTAAATGGTAACATTACATCTTTGACTCTATTTAATTTCTTTAGAACCGCCGTTTCATCCAACGACGTTACAATCGTGTAGGTATCATCCTACAGTACTTATATCACATTATTTATAGTTATTAACATACCTGTCGAATATAAAACATGTAAATTTTGAGACTTTATACAATTGAGATTGAAATTTGTGACAATTTTATTATTTAAATATAAAAATCTAACTTCTAAAAATATATCTAAGGTCGCGGCAGAAATAAATGAATGATTATCTTTTAACTAATTACAATTATAACTAGGAAGCTTTACTACTTATAAAATAACGTTAAAATTATGACGAGTCAAGGTATATTTAGGACTATGTAAAAAACTGCCTAATAGAATCAAGATTTTAAACTACTTTTTCGTCAACGTGAATAGGTTCAAAATTAAAAATTGTACAATTTTTAAAACGCTATGGTAACTTTGGGCCTATGAACTAAATTATAATTAAAATACATTTAATTACAGTTAGGGGTCGTAACGCCATACTAAGAGAGCTCACCAGATCTTAAACCAGATTCATATTACATTATAGTGTATTTGTGGCATGTCTTATGGCTTATATTTCAATGACTTTTGATGGAATCATGTCTGCTGATATCTGTCTGATCTGTTAATTTGATTGATCAAAACATTGTTTTCATCTAAGTATCAAATTGTTGTAAGCAATAATTTTAGACCGTCTTATGACAATGTAGGAACATTAGTAGAATCTTTATAGATACTTAATTTTAGCATAACTGCCTATAGAAAACTTTCTATGGACCGTCAAGCCAAAACAGCACTTGTTAACAATGCAATACTTCATCAACAACAGTAAAACAATAATGCATCAAGACAGCCCAAATTAATGTGAAAAGGGAACAAACAATGGACGGTTGATGACGTCATAGGCACTCGGTTATTTGTGCGACAGAGACGGAACATACCACAGGTGTAATGCAAATTACCTCAGCGGCTAACATCAAAGGCAGGTTTGATTAAGTCGAGTGAGCGCTAAGTCAAGATGTACCAGCAAACATGGGACCACTAATAAGGACTTGTGTTCCTAAACATAGCTACGTAACTTAGTGCAAAGCTATCATAGTCTTAATCGATTACGTTTCGATTATCAATTAAATGGTAATCGAATTAAATAATTTTCCTGGACGTTATTTTTTTATTTTCGAGTAGTTCGAAAGTTTGTACGGAATGTTATATCTATCTTTAACTATTGAATGATTGATATGGAATCGATTCTTTCGAAAACTTCCGAAAGAATGCCAAAGGAACACTATTGGGAGTTATATCGTCCAAGTATCACATTGTAACGGTGAGGCGTCGAAACCATCGCTACACGAACCCTTTGTTCAACTTACAATTTTATAACTAGCTATATTACATACATACATGTTATTTTAATTACGAGACTTTAGTACTTCGACTGGTGATGCGATTTTTATCGATACATAATACAGACAAACGATAGAAGTTTATTTTTCTTCACAGTGTAATTACTGACGAAAAATCTAACACAAATTGTTCGATTTTTCGTTACAGAAAAAGAACACGTCAAGTAGTAGTATCTTAGCAGCCTATTTTGTTACGTCATTATAGATAGAGCTACGTATTTGTTTAAAAAATTGATCTACTATGGAACATTCTTCGTCGTCTGTCAGTATTATACTCAAATTTTGGACAAAATTTGGAGATGCCGATGACAGTGAACTACTCCATATTCACCAAACATTATGCAAAGGCGGTAACTGCAAACTGTAGTCGAAAAACTTTTATCGATAATATAATCGATAGGTGTCTTTCATCGAACTTTTCTCTAACTAGTAAGCACGGACCTTTTATCGATCGATAGATAATTGTCGAGTAAATAAATAATTAACGGAAGTAACTATACCATATTGACTTTATCGATAAAAAGTCCGCGCTTTACATACTTCCGATTTTCATTAACTTTTACAAAGCTTTAGGTAAATGTCTTATAACAACATCCAACATAATCGTAATGGTCCTCCTTCAAAACACAGTAAAGAAATGAACAGTAGTCCAACTTTTATTGACATCCACTAGCGAAGTTGACTTACTGCTTACGTCTCTATGGTGTAAAAATTCGAATGGAACAACTAAAATTTTCAATAACTAGGAAGTTGTGACCGTCCATCACTTACTGACTTACCTACCGCCCGTCTCGGATCACTTGACTGATGACGTCATGACTTACTTCTACAATCACAGCGCGCGCTATGTGGAATGTTCGAATAGTGGTTCGTGTTCGCACTCGGATCGCTTTTTCTCGCTCTCTCTCGCGGGGAAGTTGATGCGCGAGGTGAGAACGGCGACGTCGCCGTCGTCGGTGCACGCGAGTGGCGAATACACCACGCCGCGCGTGCCTGCGCGCTTCTGCTTCTGCTCACGTGGACTGTGCGCCTGCGAACAGAAAGGACGTTTAAGATTTTCGTTGTCACAAGAGTTTTCCACCGCATATTATAAACGAGTGTTTCCTCACAGGAACTCGTTGGATTCGAGAAGCACAAAACTGGTCGAAGTGGAGGTGCTTGGGGGAGGCCTATGTCCAGCAGTGGACGTCTTTCGGCTGAAATGATGATGATGATGTTACCTCAGGGCGGTCATACATGCAATTGCATATCGTTACGATCTGTGGTTATCGAGACGTGTGTGAATATTTCAATGTTTGCAATGATGCGATTGCAAATAGATGAAAAACAACGATGCGTGAAACTGTCAGATTCTTGTTTGAACAAGTATTTGTCAGTTTTTCACACACACGGCTCGATGGCAGCTTCAGTGAGCTGGAGAAATTGTGAAGACTATCCCTTACAGTTTTGGGAAGGCCATGTTCTCCAAATAAACAATTCCCAGTATTGTTCTGTAATAACAAAAACAATAATTTCTAGAACTTTCCTATTTGTCTCTAGATCAAAATAAACATCAAGTGGACGTATCCTTAGTTTATTATTGCAACAAAAATAAAAGAAGTATTTATGTGACATAAAACGTCTTCATTTCGTATGCTGCTCTTACGAGAATGTCGATAGCGACATTAATGAGGTTATTCGCAGTAAAGTATGAATGTTTATGGATGTACAGACCGTAATATGGTTTATTAGTATTGTGATGAGAAATGTGTACTTTGTTTGACATATCCATCTGATATTACGTTCAATAATAGCCCCCGCTAGATATCAAGACTGTACTTGAAATAAACTAATAATTTTATTTAATTACAAACCACAACTTATTATGGGCCCAAAGTTCCATACAATTTGATCCATGTCCTTTTAATAGTTTCTTTAGTTTGTGCAAGCATATCTCAATCTTGCAGAACATACAAAACATGCCTGTTGCAGACCTGACCTATGTTGCAACACGCATGGATCACAATTTCTCCATCTGACTATCTTTAAAATATGACAGAAATTGGCAGTCACTCCGTTCAAAATTGTCATACATTCAGCAAAGTTTAAATCAAAAGTTTATATTCTACAAAGCTGTTGTCAAAAAAAAAGACATCCGACTTCCTGTCACAGTCATACCAGCGCTGCGGTGCTTATTTTTTAAATATCACAGCATTATGCTGAGATAGGAGCTCTTTTATCCTCGCACGGGTCTTTTTCTCGATTATTTTGTTAGTTTTTAATGTCATTTTTTTACTGTTTGTATTTCCTGTAGGTGTCCCAGATAAAACAGTATTCTTTCTTGCTTTACATACCTGTAACACCATCAGTACAGCGATGAACAGCCCGACAGCCGCCGCACACACCGCAAGCGTAACGAACGCGACACTGGGCGCGGAGCGCGCGCTCGGTGCGGTGTGTAGCGCGCCCCACTCGGCGATGCGGCGCTTGCCCGCTACTGATGAGTTTATGCACTCACCTGGTGGAAATGACGACGATTATGAATTCTTTGGGAGGATAATATCCTAAATTCAGCCTTTAGCTGAAATTACTCAATAGCACATTAAGATACGTGTGACTTAAGTAGGCCCGCTAGACTTAAGTAGGCGTTTAGTGCCCGAGCGTACCGTGCAATAATTGCACGGTACGCTCGGGCACTAAACGCCGGGCGCTTAAAATGTTTATAGCACGTGTGACCTAAACGCGCACTAATTCACGCTTTTCTGAGTAAAAATGGACTACTTAAGTCACAGAAAAGCGTGACTTAAGTGCGGGTTTAGGTCACACAGTAGGTACTATAAACATTTTTACTATAGTTATCGCTTTTGAGCTACTACCTATATTAACTAGATTTTTTTATTTAAAGCCTGAATAAAGTCTTAAATTAATGTCTATCGTGGTCTTCAACATGTTCAACGAAAAACCATAGGTACAGCCGCGGACAATGGCGGTCGACCATTTTTCACCCTTATGCCCTGGGTAATAAGGTTGAAAAGTGGTCCATCGCCAGTGTTCGCGATGTTACATAGTTTATTGTTTGGATTCCTACGGAGAGATATTAGGGAAAGGACAATGTCCGCTATTGCCTTGCAAAAACTCGACAACTATAGTAAAAATGTTTGGGTAATTTCAGCTTAAAGCTGGATTTGGTTTTTCAGAACTGAGGCCGAATTCTCTATGACACAATCAACGAAACCGCGCGAAATGAACGCGAGATTGGCGTGATTAGCTATGAAATTAACGTGGTTTCGAAGTACGGAATGACTGACTGATCATAGTAAATTAGAGCTCTGAACAGATAGCTAATTATTTAATCTTGAAAACCAACATGGAATAAAAAATTAGATGTGGATTGCTTGGACTCTAAGGGGCCGTCTCCACGAGCGAGAAAATCGCGGCGGTAGTCTTGCCGTGCCATCAAATTTTCGCGGCGATGATATCGCTTTGTGGAGTCATGTTCTAAGAGAGAGTATAGAAACACGTGCCACGACGATAATATCACCGCGATTCTCTCGCTCGTGGAGACAGCCCCTATAGTACCTAATTGAAGTTTTATACAGTCATAGCAGCGAGTAATACTATTGGGCATAGCTCATGTTCCCAAAATGTAAGTATCAAAGTACAAGTTGCCATTATAATGAAGCTTGATATTAACGCTGAACGCTTTCTCTATTCGCTTGATTTCTTTTGATCATGTCTCGTTTCTTACAAAAAAAGCAAAGAATATAAATAGGTTAATAACGTACCGGTATCAGGGTTACAATGGCAGCAGTCGGTGGCCGGCGTGGAGTTGGTGGCGCCGCGCTCAGAACAGCACGGCACGCATTGGTTGTTTAGCCTGTTACAGAAGAAAACGTTATGCTGAGGATATGTTATACAGAAATGTTTATATATTTATTAAAACTTTATGCACAAGTAACAAAAAATCCATACTAATATTATAAATTCAAAAGTAACTCCGTCTGTCTATCTGGATGTTACCTTTTCACACCTAAACAACTGAACTGATTTAGATGAAATTTGGTATAGATAGTTTGAGTCCCGGGAAAGGACATAGGATAGTTTTTATCCCGATATTCTCACGGGATCAAAACTTATGCGAGTGAAACCGCGGGGCGCAGTTAGTACTGTATAAAGGCGGACTTAATGCCCGAGGCATTTTCTACCAGTCAACCTTAGTGATGCAGAGACGACATTGGGATTGAGCTGCTCGCTCTGCTAAGCTATAAGACAAAACCATAACCACTTGACATTTTTAATTATCATGCAAAATCATCATTATACACAACTGTATACACCGTGTTCCGGACGATATACAGACCATGACCAGATGTTCAGTCCAAGGAAATAAGCATTTTTCTTTATGGACACATTAATGAATTAGTATTTTTTGTTAATTTTCATATAAACTAAATACCTTGACGTAAATCGCCTGATATGCATGCCTCTTTATCCGAATTGGCAACGATGACGTATTTTCATTCATAAGATTTGGCCGGATGCAACTTGTCAAAACTGAGTTAAGACCCTTTCTTACCGCATGCTCAATTAAATTTCACTCATTGAAATTACAAATATCTTTGTAACGAAGCCTTTTTAAGTACTACTTCCTTTTTTAGATTTAATTTGTAAAAGCTATAGATAGCTTTGACAAAGTTTATGTATATCGTAAAGAACACGGTGTATACACATTAAAATTGTATTTTTTTGTTGGCGTTTACTTCACAAGCACTTCATATACACATAGAGTTTGTATAACCAATACTTATCACTTCTGTACACTAGTGTACTTTTTCTTAGCTTTATTGCATAAAATTCAAAACGTGTCAAATGCCTAATCCGTAATTCTAGAGTTGTCAACCAATGAGCTGATATTTCACACCTAAGTACCTGACATCTAAGGGGCCGTCTTCACGAGCGAGAGAATCGCGGCGATATTATCGCCGTGCCATCAAATTTTCCCCGCGATGATATCGCCGTGTGGAGACACGTTCTAAGAGAGTGTATAGAAATACGTGGCACGACGATAATATCGCCGCGTTTCTCTCGCTCGTGGAGACGGCCCCTAAAATCCCAGCCACTTAGTAGCTATCTAGTACCCACTATCTAGGCAACACAAAGGAATAGGTAATATGTCTGTAATAGACATTATACAGGCGTTATAGGCAACAATTCCTGGAATTTCTCGAGTATTCTACGTACGAGATATTCGACTATCTTGTATAGGATAATCAAACTGTATATGATACGTTTCAGTTCAATTTGAATCGTGTTACGTGTTAAACAGATGACTGAACAGAATTTGATTCCATATCTGGATTTCTGATGGTTGGAGATATCCTGCACAGAAAGTCACTAGAGCAGGGCAAATATCATGCAGTAAATAAACAAGCGATTTTGATCCATAAGCGGTGCAACTATTAAGTAAAAAAAGAAAGAAAGAAAATACGTTTCTATGCGGTGAACATGACGCAAAAAAAGAACAAGTTGGTGGAAAATATGCGTCACATCCACGCAATATAATCAAAGCTCAGGTACTGTTAACTTGACTTGACCTGTTCCTCAACTGCCCAGCCTGTATCATGATTATCAGTGGGAATTGCATTAAAGGAGTCTCAGCAAGTAACGATACTTAAGTAGGTATCTTCTACATCCATTACACCCTGAGGCGTCACTCTTACCAACAAGTCCTACAACCAATCTTGCAAACTGGGTAATCTTTTCAAACTGCCAGCCTTGATTTGACCGTTCATAAAATTGGTAAAGAATTTTAACCAGTACTCGTACGATAGTCGACCATGGAACTAGAGAAAAAAGACTTCAGACCAAAAGCGAATTTTACCAGCGAAACTGTGCGAATCAGATTCAGTTTCAATGGTGAAATTCTCCCTAAATATTACCTACATATTTAACGGTAACAAAAAAGATCTTAACCCACAAAAATAATAGCACTATGTGTCAAACACTTTGTAGGTAAAGGTAAGTGTCCACTAGCTTAAGCGTAAGACGTCACAAGTGTTTCTGGCCGACGCGTAGCACGTGTGTCAGTGTCCTTCAATCACAAAGGACCCTTACATCACGCCACCTTTGCCCCAAGACGTGGAAACTAAGTGGTAGTGTCGGGTGAAATGTTTCACTGGAAGGTAAAGGGAAATGCGACGCAAAAGAATATAATTTTTGCGTTTAAGTACACTTTTAATTTATTTTTAATTTACAAAGCGATTTTTTTTCTAATTCTTATTTTATTTAGAATAAATTTTCAGAAAATAAACTTTAATAATGGAAGAGTGTGCTTTAAATTAAACGCATTCTTTTATTTTCAAGTAGGTATGTACCAGAACCAAAAATTTGAAGACATGACGTGACATCTATCAACCCGCACTAGGCCCGCGTGGTAGATTAATAGCCCACTCCCTCTCGAAGAGAGGAGGTCTGTGTCCAAGCAGTTGAAACAATTTAGATTGATTATGATGATGTACTTAAACCTGTTGGGAGCGGTGAATGCTTATGCGAATCCCGCACCCCAGGCCATAATTAGAGGTGGAACACCGCGGTGGTTTTAGCCAGTAAGAGTCCGGCATGCCCCTCTGTCACCCCCACGATGGAGGAAGTCCAAGAGGATTTCCACCGCGAACCAAAAAAGGAGGCAACCCGTTACCATGGATTCAGTACCTACATGATTCTGAACCGTGCTGCAATTACTCGTCGACTATTAAACAAAAAAAAAAATCTGTTTCATACATTTTGATCGCGCAGGTATTGCACATTTCTATGATAAAGCAGATTATTTTTTTGATTACCGACGAAGTGTTACTACGCTTGAGGATGTAGAATCATGTGCTGAATTCATGGTTAAAGTTTGCGCGTCGATGTCATGTCATCCTGTATTTAAGGCTTTCAGACATTCCATAGTATAATATGATCTTTTTCCACCGTGAAGGTAGTAGTAGTAGTAGTACATAATCAGCCTATAATGCCTATAATGTTCCCACTGCTGGGACACAGCCCTCCTCTCAGTAGAGGGAGTGGACCGTAATCCATCACGCGGGCCCGGTGCGGGTTGACAGATGTCACATGTCTTCGAATTTTTGATTCTAGATTTCCTCACGATGTTTTCCTTCACCTTTAGTAGTTAGTAGTAGTAAGTGTCTATTATTTATTTATTTTATAATTTATGTACAGGCGCCAGCACATAAAGCTACCCGAAACTGTAAAATTTTCCCAATCAACTTTGAACCTAATACTTTAGCGATAAAGTTGAAAATATATTAAAGAAATTTGACAGATTGTAGTAGCTTGATGTGCTGGCGTCTGTACAGACAGTAAAATGGAGACAGATACGACATATTAGTATTGTGTACAAAGGTATTGCTTATTTATTTATTATTTGCTTATAATTGAGAATTCTAAAGACAAATAATTTAAAACAGCATTTGTTATTACCTATCTAATCTCTAGGTACGCTCACACAAGTGACCACGAAACAAAATTTTAACGTGAGCGGAAAACTGACGCGCTTTCAGCACGTGCACTCGACATTCCTTGCCGGCTGCTATTCCACGGCCCGCCCAACTAGACTGTTTCACTCGCTATTTCATACATAACCGGCGTACTAAAGTAACCTCTGAACGTATGACCCACCTGTCGAGTCAACGTAAAGTGAAACGTGGGGCAATTGAACTGTCCCGCACACAGACGCAAAAAATGCGGAATTTGAAATTAACTTTGCTTTGTGCTTTTATTTTTTGTTTTTTTTTTTTCACAGCATCCTGAGTGTATTGTGTGATAGGTGGGACAGGCCCATGCTGGCTCACTGGATACGGCTGCACACTTAGGTGTCAGTCGTTTCAATTATCAATTTTGTGTTTTTACTAACATTAGGTTAAGACTTTTACTAACAACATATGGATTTTAATCTGAAATAAATTTGTTATTATTACTTACTATTATTTTTGCGAGTTATTTCTGGTTTCTAAAATCGAGGATTTAATCAGCGCATTGTAAAATCGTATGTCAACTTGAATATTTGCTTCTAGCAATTATCTTGTTAAAATAAAAAAAAATATCAGAGATAAGGTTTTTTTTGGAAACCGGGTGAGTCCCCTACGTTTGTTATCTTGCTAATTCACTGAAAAGTGATGTCTATGTGTAGAAGTGCCGTCAGACTGCTCTCCAAGGCCCTAAGACCAGCAATGTATAATTACTGCGGGCCCGTTCCCCTGCTAGCGTTGTAGTACAACTCCTCAAACAAACCTACACATAACCCACCTTGTATAATAAACTACACAAATTTCCACAAATCTGTCTAATCTCAGGGGTCTAGAACACGTGGTAAAATTAATTGACCAAGTCCCAAACACTTTCGAAAAGTCGCGTCGCATCCAAGACTCGTTCAACTTCTCGCGCCGTAGTACTTCTCCTCATAACACTCGATACATAACCCCACCTTGTATACTAAAGTATTAGATATCCGTATACCTCCCAAGTCTTAGCGGTCTTGAACACGTGGTACAGCTAAACTATCCCGGTCCGAAAGTAAGTCTATACGTCGCGTCACACCCAAGACAACGTGTCTTGGGTGTGCACTGCTTGCGTCGTAGTATTTCCTCTCATAACACTCGATACATAACCCACCTTGTATACTAAAGTATTAGATATCCGTATACCTATCAAGACTTAGTGTTCTTGAACACGTGGTACAGCTAAACTACCCCGGTCCGAAAGTAAGTCTATACGTCGCGTCACACCCAAGACAACGTGTCTTGGGTGTGCACTGCTTGCGTCGTAGTATTTCCTCTCATAACACTCGATACATAACCCACCTTGTATACTAAAGTATTAGATATCCGTATACCTATCAAGACTTAGTGTTCTTGAACACGTGGTACAGCTAAACTACCCCGGTCCGAAAGTAAGTTCTACACGCCGCGTCACACCCAAGACAACGTGTCTTGGGTGTGCACTGCTTGCGTCGTAGTACTTCTCCTCATAACACTCGATACATAACCCACCTTGTATACTAAAGTATTAGATATCCGTATACCTATCAAGTGTTAGCGGTCTTGAACACGTGGTACAGCTAAACTGTCCCGGTCTGAATGTTAGTTCTACACGTCGCGTCACACCAAAGACAACGTGTCTTGGATGAGCACTGCTTGCGTCGTAGTATTTCCCCTCATAACACTCGATACATAACCCACCTTGCATAGTAAACTAGAGTAACATCCACATACCTATCAAGTCTTAGCGGTCTTGAACACGTGGTACAGCTAAACAGCCCCGGTCCCGAACACGTTCGACAAGTCGCATCACATCCACGACACGTTCCAGTGCTGGCGTCGTAGTACTGCGAGCCGAGACACTCCATACATAGCCCGCCGTCTAACATGAAGCGGGGTGGGCAGGACTTGCAGTGGAGCGGGCCTGAACCGTCGCACTCGCGGCAGTAGTGGTGGCAGTGCCGGCAGCCGCCGAGGGTTTGGTAGAAACCTGGAGGAAAACACACACGATAAATGTGTTGAACAGGAAGAAAGATTTAAACTGGAACTTATGCGGAATTGTTTAAGAGTGGTTACTGTGCAACTATAAAATATCGCCATTTGATCATCACATGACGTTGGTCTTCTAAATCGATACTAATATTATAAATACGAAAGTGTGTCTGTCTGTCTGTTACCTCTGTCTAGCTTAAACCGCTGAACCGATTTAGATAAAATTTGGCATAGAGATAGTTTGAGTCCCGTGAAAGGACATAGGATAGATTTCATCCCGCTATTCCCACGGGAAACTTATGCGGGTGAAACCGCGGGGCGCTGCTAGTAGTAAATAAATAAACAAAGTGGGGGTAACAGGCCATTAACAATATTGCGCTCAGAAACCAAATTCGCGTAATATTCTGGTTCTATCGTAAGCCGTGACTGGAACTGAATTGCTACTTTGCATAGGACATAATACTATCCAGCATTATCTAAATAATTATTCTTCTAATGTCAATGGGATGTTTTTAATTTTATCGTTCCTTTCGTTATTGCCTACCACCAATTATAGGATTACAAGATAACACATCTTTTTCAACCCCTTCTGGGCTTACTATCGCACCATTTCTAAGCGAAAATTCTTGAAACCCACTTGAAATTTGAGTACACGTGCGCACCGCAAACTGAATTCAGGAGAGACTCTTTAGTAGCTACTCGAGGCCGCAAGATGCTTACAGTGATAAATCTCTTTCAGTTAAACTAAACGTAAACCTCTAGGCGATAAAATAACAATAAATTACGACTTTATTCGTATGGATTTAAAGCTTACATGCTATTTCATTTCAGACTCTATATCTAAACGAAAGACGTTCTGGGTTCGATTCTCGAGTCTATCTAATTTTATTGGGTTTTTTTATTACGTTTTTTTTTTTTGGCTTCCCAATGCTTAAACATACACACAGTAACTCTTTTTAGGCCGCGGCCGCACTACTAAGGCGACCGCGATACGACGGCGATTTCGTAAAAACAAACTCATATAGATATATGTCGGTGGCCGCACTACAGAAATGACAAGCGATTTTTTTTCATACTTCATATCGTCTCCGCCGCGTCGCTGTCGCCGTACCAGTGCGGCCCCGGCCTTAGAGTTTTTGGATTAAACTGACTGCAGTTATAGCAATTATCTGTCCAACCATTGCATAAATGTTTGAGAATTTTTAGAACACGTATCAATAGAATTTTAAAATTCTTTTATATTTTATTTATTTGAGCAAAGTATTCAAACTCAAACTCAAAGCATTTATTTAAATTAAACCATTACAGGCACTTTTGAATTGTCAAAATTAAGTAGTCGGTCAGTTAGTCAGAAAGTTGAAGCTAGTTGCCCATTCCAAAGCGTAGATCTCTATGGAGAAGAACGGGCAAGAAACTCCATGAACACTCTTTTTAAATCAAGATATTACAAAATCCTGGGTACATTATTCTTGTTGCTTCTATATGTGAGAACAATGTATTAAAATATAAAAGAATTACAAAATTCTATCGATTCGTCTGGATTAATCCTAGCATAGCATCCTAAGCATTGCGCTTTCATGAAAAAAAGATACCTACTTAAATAACAGAAAAAAAAACCAAATACAGTTTGAGGTTTTACGGTTTGATTAATCATTAATATTTTTAACAGCAGTCCGCCCTCTTTTTGAGGCAGCGGGAGTTTTAATATAACTGGCAAAAATTCGTGTTATTCAAGCTACGCCTGACCCTACGGGAAATGCAAGCACTACGCCTGCATTTCGATTGATAAAATTATCATTTTGCACACCGGTATTCTGCATATTCATGTCCCGTTACAAATATGCCCTGGACCAGACAAAGCTTCACATCATAAGATTATAATTATAAGCTCCCGGAGACCCTTGCGTGTACCTCTACGCCCCGTTCACTAACACAACAACATTATAACCCACTTTGTTACCCTTAGCGAAACATCTCCATTAATCTCGTGTATTGTATTATCCATACTAATCAATATTGAGAATAAACGTATTTTGTTATCTTCCCATCCGCTTGCCTCACACGATTCATTAGAAGGAATGCTATAATCAGTAACCAGGGGAAACATTCGATTGTTATCTTCATTTTCATCGTTATTCGTTTCTGTATACGACTAATAAAGTAAATAGAACAGGTAATAAATCCGTGATACATTCAGGCAAAATTATGTAGCGGGATTTGTCTATGTTGGCGTAGGTTGGCAATCCAGAGAAATTCGGTTTAAAGACATTTATTTCTCAAAAAAAAGAACATTAAGGTTCACTTACAAATTGAGAAATGTATAGAAAATATATAATAAAAGTAGATACAGTCTCTGTGATCACATACTATTATACAAAACAAAATAATTAAAAGATTTTATAGGTGACATTCAGGTGTCAGTACTTTGTCCTAACGTATTCTTCTAGAGCTTTTTTACATGTATAACATCTGTCACTGCTAAACACATCATCAGGTATCCTCATTAAATTCTCAAGACT
The DNA here is from genome assembly GCA_947508005.1 of Amphipoea lucens. Taxonomy (NCBI): domain Eukaryota; kingdom Metazoa; phylum Arthropoda; class Insecta; order Lepidoptera; family Noctuidae; genus Amphipoea; species Amphipoea lucens. The sequence continues at coordinate 5,241,534 of OX382371.1, forward strand.
ATTATCATCTTTTACTAATAGAGAAAATATGAAAGAGATTTATGAAATGTCAGCTGTCATACTGCATAAGTAGCATAAGCATGTATAATCAGCCTATAATGTTCCCACTACTGGGACAAGACTCCGCGCTATGAGAGTGAGTATATCCACCGTAATCCGCCACGCGGGTCCAGTGCGCGTAATTAGATGTGCCATGTCTTCGAATGTGTGGCCCAGAGGTATCGACCACGACTAATGAGTCGTAGGTCCGAACCCAGGCAGGCGCTTTACTTTGTGTAAATAATTTCATCACCAGGCTCTCAAAACGGTGAAGGAAAACATTTAGAGGAAACCGGCATGTCCAAGAACCAAGAATTCGAAGGCACGTGACATCTACCAACAAGCACTGGGCCCGCATGGTAGATTATAGCCCACTCTCTCTCGAAGAGAGGAGGCCTGTGTCCCAGCCGTGGGAACATTATAGGCTGATTATGCATGAATTTAATAGGATAAATATTGAATTGGCCCTCCAAAATTGACCTTCTAGAGTCTAAGAGTGTCCATTTTAATTCCAGGACTTCAAAATGGGATTTACTTGGAATTCGATTAAATACCATGTCATGTCAATTAACTAATAATAGAATATAATACACGGAAAAGACAGAAGATAATGACAAGGAAAATCAATAAGATATTCGTCATACCTTGTGGACACTCCGGATGACATTCTCCCGCAGCCAGCCTCCAGCCCACAGGACACGACGCACACTGGTCTCTTCTCGGCCCGATACACGTGCGACACGACAGGTAGCACTTCGAACATGTATTGCGATCTGCGTAGTACCTGCGATAGTAAAAATACTTTAAATTATTTGAAAGAAATTGGAGAAAGTTTTAATTCAGAAAGTGAACACCATGTAAGTACCTCTGAGCTCTTCTGTCTTTATGTATTTTTCGGTGTTTTCTGTGCATGAATAAATAAATAAAAGAGGAGAACACACCCGTCAGCACAAGATGTCCTGCAAGCGCCTGACTGTAGCCTCAACGTGCTGACACACGATGTGCAGTTTAGTCGCGACACGCATTCGGAGCAGCCGTGCATGCATCGTGCACAGCGACCCGCCTCCGCGTAGTACCCTCGACTACATTCTGATACACATCTATAAGGAATATATATGGTTTAGTTTCTTAGAAAGAAAGGTACACTTTAAAGAACCTCCTTTTTTGAAGTCGGTTATAAAATAGGACATCAAACTAATCACACTAATATTATAAAGGCGAAAGTTTGTGAATGTGTGTGTTTATATTATTATTATTATGTGTGGCTGGACCAATTTTGATAAAATTTTGTATGGAGGTAGCTGACACCCTTTTTTATGGATGGGAAATCATCAAATGACCCCTCCCGCTCTGGGTGGAGCGGAAGGGAGTGTAAGACTTTTACTGACTAAAACCCATCCGTGTTCCTTTGGATTACCATACAGGTTACTTTTTATCCCGATATTCCCACGGGATCGACATTTACGCGGGTGAAACCGCGGGGCGCAGCTAGTTACTCATAATTTCAAAAACTAGACATAACATTACACCTTGTTTCTCCAAAGAATTGGGCATAGGTGTACCTGTAGTAGACCCACATTTCCCCAGTTATGTTTAAGACCCTTGTAATAGGGGGCGAGCCTATTGCCAAACTCCGGGCTAAAACTGAGAAATTCCAGATAGAAAAACTCAATAACACTTCGCCCAGCCTGGGAATCGAACCCAGGACCTGATATTCAGCAGTAGCACTTGCGACCACTAGCCCCACGACGCACACTCGCAGACGCAGTCATGCGTGTTAAACAACTAGACACAGTACTCATTAACATAATTATGTACGACATAGCCATCCTAAAATTAATCTAAAACATACAAAAATGGTATTACTCAAAATTAAATAAAAACAAAACGAGAGGGATGCATAATTGTATCTGCCAAAAAAATACAAATACCTGAAAATAACCCAAGGTAACATAATTATTAATGTTGGTCTTACTCATTAGCTTAAAATAAACATGAACCCGGGTCACGTCCACGTACATGTGAACCGCGGTTCGTTAAGGTTTCCGTGTGAAAATTATATAGAATCTAAAGGGCTTTAATACGACATTAAACTCGACAGAGAAGTTACGCTTTTATGATTAATTGTCGAGACGGCTTTCCATTCGGCTTATCCGAAAGCAGAATTCAGTATACAAAAGGCAGCGTTAATTAACAAATTTTACTACTCACCTGTAATCCTGAATTAAGTTAGGATTCTGACAAGTAAGACAATCTCCATCGTTTTCTCCGTAACATGAGTCGCAAGCTTCATTACATCTCTTGCATTTCTGGCCTTCAGCAAATTCGCTTGAAGTGCACTTCTCAGTTCCCACAGGCATACATTTTCCCTTTTTATTCAGTTCCCAGTTCGGTTCACACGAGAGGCAAAACGCGCTCGTGCATGTTGAACAGCCGACGGGACACCTAAAAAAAACAAAAACATCAAAACCAGGTCATATTAAAGCTTATATTAAAGTATCACGAAAATATATTATGATACAAACCTCATACATTCTTTCCTCTTTTTGTCAGCGTAATATGCTGGAGGACATGACGTCACACATCGCCCGTCTAATGCGTAAGTCGACGGATGACAAGTCACGCACTGAGCTTCCCCGGGCCCTTGGCAAGTGTCGCAAGATTCGTGACATTTTGCGCACATATAATCTTCAGTTTCATAGTGAGATGGCGGACATGACGCCAGACATGTTCCGTCATGAAGAACTAGATGGTGTTCACAAGACGTGCAACCGTCAGCCCGTTCGGAACAAGTGGCGCAGTGGGCTGCACACGGCCGGCAAACGGAAGATTCACTGTCTTCCCAATAACCATCTGGGCATTGTTGGAGACACACGGCTAGGTCTGCAACTAGTAAGTGTGCTGGCGCACATGTCAAGCACGAGTCCTGGCCCGGACCAACGCAAGTCTCACAAGACTCGTGGCACGGCCAGCATACTCCACCTTGATTCGCGTAACTTCTTGGAGGGCACCGGGAAACACAAGAGTCATCCAGACGATAGTGTTTGCACGCAATGCATTGAATCGGTCCTTTTCCATAGCATCCTTGAGAATCGCATTCGGGATCACAGTCATGCATGACACGCTTGTCATTACTATCAGCGAGGACATTCTCCCCATGCGGAGAAGGGACGTTATGTCCATCGAGCAGAGCTACCGCCTTTTCCGGGTTGGACCCGGCGGCGAATAGATTTGGAAAGTTTTGATAGTTGGCAAACGCGTCAGTGTTGTAAAAAGAATCCCCGATAGTTTCATAGCCGTCCGCGGCGGTGGGGAATGCAAAAGGCAGTGCTACAGGCGACGGCCTTTTTGTTTTTAATCGTACTGGATCAACTGATGTTCCATAAAATATAAGCTGCCACTTTTTCAGAATACCAGCTTGGTTAACGTGTCTATTGCCAGCATTAACTATTTGTAGTGTCCATCTGCCTTCAGCGTGTTCGCCCCAGAAGTGAACACTCAAGAAAGGCCAGTCATCAAAGTTAGAACTAACTACATCACGCGGCCTTTCAAACAACAACGTTGAGACTGTGCCCATTGGAGATGTCAAAAGTATACGTAGATTACCTCTAGGGAAAAATCTTAACGATATTTTACATTGAACATGTTCAAGATAACGCACTTCGTTTACTGTGGAACTGCACCCATTAACGTCCATATGTGCCGCTAAGGTGTAACCAAATGTTGATTCTATCTGCTTGTCTTCGTTAATTTCTTGCGATTTGCAAATGTGTTGTGGCGGGACGGTAACCCATTGCTCTGCTAAGCTGACCATTTCAGATGCATCCATGAGACCGTACCCGAATTTGTGACTTACTTTCCTCTTGACTCCGTTTATGATCCAGCCTCCCTCTTTCTCGAGAGGCTGTGGTCGCGACGTCATTACAACTAAGTATTGCATATCTCTCCATGTGAGTTCTGCGTTTGCTTCTAGGGCTAATGCACATATACCTGCCGCGAGGGGAGCGGAAGCCGAGGTTCCCGTGTGTTCTACTGTACAAATATGATCGGCCCGCAACCGGCCGTCCATGTCAACAGTGGCGACACTCTTGTCATGTCCTGGGGTGCCTGAACTGTATGTAGTAGCTAAAGTTGAAGAGCATTCTTCCAAATACCAAGGTTTGTAACCACCTTGCGTTGCACTAGAAATTGACAAAGTAAAAATACTGTTCGTATAGCCGTCACAGTTACAAGAGTCTGTATGTCTTCCACCGTTTCCAGAAGCCCACACGAAAATGGATCCTTTACCGCGACGACCACTTGTGACGCCGTAGATGAATGCCCTGAAGAACAAAAGCAAGGATTATTTTTAACTTTTCTCATTTTAATTTATCACTAGCAATTTACTAAAGTAGTCCAATATCCTACCTTCTAGCAAGAGGTCCTGGACCATCAACAGTTTTGCCATCATCTTCAGGTCCCCAGGAAGCACTGTAGATGTCGATGTGGTCTGGGTTGAGGCCCAAGGCTCTAGCCTCGACAGCATCATTGACGACACCGTCCAACATCCTCACGCCACCAATACTAGCGTTATAGGCGATACCTACGCCGCAGTACTGGTTGTAGGCAACTCCGGCAACCTCGCCGGCACAACGTGTGCCGTGCTTGTTGTCGCCGTTGTCTTGAGGCATAGGGTCCTCATCGTTGCCATTGATGTCTGTCGACGCGTTAGGATCCTACACAAATATAAAATAATTAAAACGACCGGAAACTCGGTCAATGGTATAATTACATTAAGACAAAACAGAAATTGTATTTCAAAAATCTTGTTTCCTTGTTGGATTGGACTGATGAATTTACAAAATTCAAGGCACTTTTGAGAAATTTAATTAATTCTGATGTTGATACATTTACACTGTTAGTAATTTGGCGCGTTTTGATAATTATTTTAACTTAATAAATTTCGACCCTCTCCAACTCATACTTTGTACTCAATTTTCCCTAATGGAATGAGTATCATTCAAGATACTCGTATTAACGTTCGCGAATCTTACTGAGCATCGCTATCATGGCATTGAAATTGCTCATTAACAAAACTTGGTAACATTGCTTTTATCTTGGAGCAATTTTATAGGATCTAACTTAGATAATCTAATCTATTAATTTATTTATTTTTGTCTATGTTGTCTCATTGTAGGGCAAAGGCTTCCCTTTCTCCTTTCCACTCCTCTCTGTCTTGAGCTAGTGTGGACTATAATCCGCGCGGAACTAGTTGGCCGCTAAGGTGGGGACAGGGGTGAGGCGGCGGTTCGCAATGCACTTACTGAGTAATGCGCCCCACCCCTCCGTCCCACCGCTCACATACCTAAGGCGCGGCCAACTAGTTCCGCGCGGACTATAGCTAAATTAATTTAAGATAATAAAAAAAACGAATTCACATTCGAGATACAACTGTTTATAAATCACATCTAATCGAGAACAAATACCCTAATAAACCACAACATCCAACCAAACAAGCAAGTAATTGAATCCGTTCGAGATTAATGAAGGGTCCAGTCTAGATAGTTCCAGATACAAGTTATAGGGTTTTACAAAAACATGAACACTACCTCAGTTCGAAAGCCTAACTTCGTAAGTTAATATGCGGGCAGCTTATCTTTAGTGCTGGACCTTTACAGCAGCCGTTAGTCCAACAGTCCCACTGATAATACTATCAGCCTATATTAACGACCCTCTATGGAACAAGTAAATGCTGTGTAACTTATCGATATGTAACAGATAAAGTTACAGCTCTGAAATAGTGTTGTTTTTGAATTTTGGGACTTATATCTATGTTGTTCTTGTATCTGTAATAACCCATTATTGTAGGGTTCTGCTAACTATTGTCGAAATAGTCTAGAAACTATATCTGAGAGGATTTCTGGTTTTACTTTGGACCCTTTTTCAAATATTTTAGATTTTTTTTTGTATTTTAGTATTCATTCAGCAAATTACAGACAAAAGCTCAAGCAAAAAAAATATGCGATAGGACATCAAAGCTCAAAAACGAAATACAGTAATTGATACCACTTTAAGAGGTTTCTATTAGCTATGATTTTATGGGAATTAGTATTAAGTCCAAACAACATCCATTCAGAGTAAAAATTGTGGATGCGAGCAATTTTCTGAAAACTAATATCTGCATTCTGCATGATAGTTTATTAGTCTCCACAAAAGTATAATTATTGGAAAGCACTGAGAATAGAGAGATTAAAAATAAAGCCATTTTTTTTAACTGTTTCCCGTCTTATATTTCTGTGCGTATGAGCCTTTTAGCGTTGCCACGTTGAGTCCATTTATTGAAAGGTTTCGTAGTAGTAAAAGCTCTTTAATAGCTTTAAACCGAGTCGCATAATTGGATTAAATTTGTTTTATGGACACTCAATTTTCTGTAAAATATAAAGACTATTACTAAAGGCCACGCAATCAGATCAAAGTGTTTTCCATTTACTAGACATTTTTTGTGTAATTTTTTTGTTGGCTGGAACTTCCTCTCTATGTCTACTCCCCATGGTCTAGTTCAGAAGGCCAATTCTCGTAATTTAAAATGTTCAAAACCTAGTCGCAGTCTAATCTCGGCGACAAACAAATGTCAAAAACTTGTCAAAATGTAGGGGAAATTAGAGGTATTTTTTACAGATTGAGACTGAGATCGGACTGTGGACGTTCTTAAAATTACGAGAATTGCCCCTCTGGCCATTGGCCTCCTCTTCGACAAGAGAAGATCAATGGCCGAAACAAAACCGCAAAGCACTCGACGCCACATATATTATACAAACGGTTATACTCGTACAATAAGTACATAAAACTTCTACTTACATAGTTCTGCGCCAAGTCCGGATGGTTGGTCTGTATACCATCATCCAGGATGGACACGACTATACCCTTGCCGGTGTAGCCCTTCTGCCAGGCAGGTGCCACGTTCATGTCCAGACCGTCCTTGGCACCTCCGTTCTAAATAAAACGTTAAGTATGAAAATCTTTGAACATTTTCACAACGGAAGCCAGGAGATGGCCAAGCTTCCGAAGTGGGTATTTTACAGTTATTTCTGTCTCAACACTTTTCAGAGATGCTACAGCTAAGTAGCTTATAAGACTAAATCTGTGGTGTATATGACGTTGGTTTTTCTCGCAGTACAACCACATTGTTGAAGATAGAGGGTACAAAACATAAAAATAATAGAGTATTTAAATCACATTAAGGTCTTACCGTTTTGTTTACAGATGTTTTGTTTTGCTTATCCACTAGGACAAATAATTAACATTTTAACCAGAGAATAATGACAAAATAAACTACGTTTTCAGAATCATCATGAGATACAATCATACTTACGTTGAACTAAATTAAATTGCTAGTGAAAAAATAAAAACCTTTAAATATTATTTTGAACATTTAAATAATATGCATACTGATGTTTATATGAAACTAAAGGATTCAGATATTTTGCAAAATTTAATAGTTTTTTATTTTGCTCATGTATCGTCTTGACATAAATCCTCTGTAGCTTTCGGGAAAATGGAAAATGCTTAAGGGAAAATAGCCTAACCATCATCTGTCCTGGCAATTTACTGCTGATGTAAAAAATGTTAATGGACTGGTTGCAAATGACAAAGCCAGCTCTTTAGGTCAACCCGTTCATCTCTATAATTCTTTAGAAACTCCCTACCACTGTGGACCTACAAAATCCTTATCAAACGTTCCAAAAGATACGTACCAAGTACCATTGCTCCTTGAACAGTGGATCGGGGAAGAAAGGTGAGGAGGCGAGCGCGCGATAGTGCGGCCGGTGCGGTTGTAACCGGCGCGAGAGTTGCGAGAACGCAGGGCGTTCGTACGGCGAGTAGTCACGCTTCATACGCCGCTTCTCACGCTGTTGCTCGAACCATCGGACCTAGGGAGAGAAGTGCTCGGTTAGTAAAATTCTATGGAAAACCTTCAAATTACGATGGTAACAGCGTACAAATGTAACGCTTAGAGTTAGATTTTTGTTTTTTATAGATCAGTTTTATTTACTTGTATATTATTTCTGTGACAATTAAACCTATTTTTCTTCTCTCTCTCTTTTTAATATTCAGTGATATTTTCTGAAGCTCTTTACCGGAATATTTAGCTGCTGAAATTGTTTATCTTAGGAGGTCATCTATTTAAAGTAAAATTCCCGAGAAATTGGAAGAAAATTATTTTACATCCAATATTTTGTTATTTTAGGTACCTAAGTCAAGCACCAAGAGGCCAGAGATCAAAGAATGTATTTATCTAAAGTTCTAAACTAACAAAATACAGTTTTTCCACTCTTTTAAAACCCAACTGTAACAACGCAACAACAACTGCGAAACATTGCAAGAGCTAGTTTGTAATCACATCAAATACTTTTCTTGGGAAATAATTAGAGATTGAGAGGGGCTGAAACAATCTCGTTCACGGTTGTTAAGACGTGTTAGATTGGATACAAAACATTTAGCGAGCCATAAGACGTAATTACAACGCTCTTAGTTCTGGATGGCGGCCAAGCAAAAAGACAAAGGTCCGACAAACATATTCTGGATCTAGGTTTAGACTTTTATAGCGAATTAATTGCGAAAGACGGGGAAACTGTTTGCCAAGACTAATTAATGGATATTATGTAAGCTTAGTTTAAAGGAAAAATATATGTGTCACCCTTTGTACAGTTTCTATATTTATGTCTGTACCTAATTTATATGGTGTACATCACAAAACAGATAAAAGAACTGTTCTGTGGTGTACATAATAAAGAGTATTCTATTCTATTCTATGTGTTCTTTAGCAATACGATCAACATAACATCACGCTTCTATTCTCCAAAGGGTTAAACAGAGGTGCACATATAACATTTCGCCAGTTATGTGTCAGTCCCAGGTAATAGGGGGCAAACCAATTCCCATCAACCGGGCACAAATCCAGACTCCGGGCTGCTACTGAGAAGTTCCTGATGGAAAAACCCAATAACACTTTGCCTGAACAGGAAATCGAACCCAGGAGGCCAGGACCTCGTGCTCAGCAGTAGCGCTTACAACCACTGGGTTAGAAGAGCATAGAAAAAAGGACAAGAGCACAGAAGTGATAAAAGTCAAATATTATAAAACGTGTCATTGTACTTTTTTCTTAACTTCATTGCATAAAAAACTTTTAGGAAAAAAAAAAAACCGACTTCCAAAAAAACACTACAAAGTGAAAAATAACTTTAATTTCGGAAGTCGGTGTCTTTGGATCTGTATTTTAGTTTTTTGCCACCGACTTCCGAAATTAAAGTTATTTTTCACTTTGTAGTGTTTTTTTGGAAGTCGGTTTTTTTTTTCTTAAAAAGTTTTTATTTCACGCTTTTTAGTGGGTCTGCTTATAATTTATCTAAGTTACAATAGCCTAGTGATCATCGCCTTTTACAAACAAAATATTGCTTTTCCCGATGCAGGGAAGTTAATTGTTGAGGAGTTCTCCAGGTCCACCATCAGCTCCATAACACCATTCACATTGTGACGAGCATAAATTGCTTAGCAACCATATTAAAGTAATCGAATCGCAGCCCGTGAAATACTTAGATACTATTGAGTAATTCCGGTGGCCATCTGTGGTCTTCATCATCAGTTCCACTTCACCAAATAGTGCTTTCCGAGAGCAAATGCACGAGTTACTATAAAAAATACCCTAATCGCTATAGGTGTGCCTATAATATTTGAAGTTCCTTTGATTTCTCCAGGATCCCATCATCAAATCCTGACCTGATGTTTTTAGACTAGATGCTGATAATCCTGGCTGCAGCATCAGGCCAGACTTATGTCAACATTGCATTGAACTTAAAATTTAGTCCTGTTTAAAATGAGCCTAAACACGACTACGGTGCTGTAATTTTAAGGTTGGTACTTTTTCTGATGCTCCTGGCTTCAGCATCAGGTCTTTAGGTACTTCGGTGTTCCTCATTAACAGTACGTTTATCCATACATCGAGCCCTTTTCAATGAGCCTAAACACGATATATCTGCTGTTAGTTGTCGAGGAGTTAGGTACTCTGCAGACTATCCTGACTGCAGCATCAGATCATGACTTGATGATCATGAGACCAAATGTGGCAAATGCCCTATCAAACATCAAAACAATTTACTAAATAAAACAGGCCTTGCCTGTTCGAGTAACTTTTTACTGTTAAGGAGTTGTACCTTCCATCATCAGCCCAGCTACCTGAGATGGAGAGAACCATACGCAAATACACAAGATACTTCATAAAATATGCGAAAAACAATAAGTTTGCCTATAAAATTTGAGGGTTGCCCTCGATTTCTCTAAGATCCCATCATCAGATCCTAACTTGGTGACAGTGGGACCAACTCAGAACTATCTACTTTGGAACAAAAAAATTATTTTGAAAATCCGTCGACAATTGGCGGAGTATTCGATGAACAAACATACAAAAAAAAAGAGGTTATTATAAATTAAGGGGAAAGGTAAAAAAAAAATCGTGAAATAAAAACTTTTTAAGAAAAAAAAAACCGACTTCCAAAAAAACACTACAAAGTGAAAAATAACTTTAATTTCGGAAGTCGGTGTCTTTGGATCTGTATTTTAGTTTTTTGCCACCGACTTCCGAAATTAAAGTTATTTTTCACTTTGTAGTGTTTTTTTGGAAGTCGGTTTTTTTTTTCTTAAAAAGTTTTTATTTCACGCTTTTTAGTGGGTCTGCTTATAATTTATCTAAGTTACAATAGCCTAGTGATCATCGCCTTTTACAAACAAAATATTGCTTTTCCCGATGCAGGGAAGTTAATTGTTGAGGAGTTCTCCAGGTCCACCGTCAGCTCCATATCACTATTCACATTGTGACGAGCATGAATTGCTTAGCAACCATATTAAAGTAATCGAATCGCAACCCGTGAAATACTTAGATATTATTGAATAGTTCCGGTGGCCATCTGTGGTCTTCATCATCAGCTCCACTTCACCAAATGGTGCTTTCCGAGAGCAAGTGCACGAGTTACTATAAAAAATACCCAAATCGCTATAGGTGTGCCTATAATATTTGAAGAGTTCCTTCGATTTCTCCAGGATCTCATCATCAAATCCTGACCTGATGTTTTTAGACTAGAAGCTGATAATCCTGGCTGCAGCATCAGGCCAGACTTATGTCAACATTGCATTGAACTTAAAATTTAGTCCTGTTTAAAATGAGCCCAAACACGACTACGGTGCTGTTATTTCAAGGTTTGTACTTTTTTCTGATGCTCCTGGCTTCAGCATCAGGTCTCTATGTACTTCGGTGTTCCTCATTAACAGTACGTTTATCCACACATCGAGCCCTTTTCAATGAGCCTAAACACGATATATCTGCTGTTAGTTGTCGAGGAGTTAGGTACTCTGCAGACTATCCTGACTGCAGCATCAGGTCATGACTTGATGATCATGAGACCAAATGTGACAAATGCCCTATCAAACATCAAAACAATTTACTGAAACAGTCCTTGCCTGTTTGAGTAACTTCTTACTGTTAAGGAGTTGTACCTTCCATCATCAGCCCAGCTACCTGAGATGGTGAGAACCATACGCAAATACACAAGATACTTCATAAAATATGCGAAAAACAATAAGTGAGCCTATAAAATTTGAGGGTTGCCCTCGATTTCTCTAAGATCCCATCATCAGATCCTAACTTGGTAACAATGGGACCACCTCAGAACTATCTACTTTCGAACAAAAAAATAATTTTGAAAATCCATCGACAATTGGCGGAGTATTCGATGAACAAACATACAAAATAAAAATAATAATGATGATAAAAAACATACAAACAGCCGAACATAGTACCTCCTCCTTTTTGTGAAGTCGGTAAAAAAAGACGGGTTGCACTCCGGGAGTGCCGGCAGAAGTGAAAACTTGAATATTAACGTTGAAATAAATCAAAACTCCTTTTTTTTCCACTATTTCTGCGTCCCTTTTTTCATTAATAGATGCACTTTGTTCAATTTCCATATTTTAAACACTTTATATACACGAATGTTACGAATACACAGCAGTGTGGCTACTACACAGACGGTCGAGCCATCAGCTGTCCATCCATCCATCCATCCACATTCACGTCCACGTCCACGTCCACGTCCATCCATCCATCCATCCATCCATCCATCCATCCATCCATTGTCGTGTGTCACTTGATTCACTTCGGTTGGCGCCGCCGTAAAAAGAGAGGGGGGGGGGGGGGAATCTCTCCTGACGGTCACGTGTCCTGACGCGAGTTTAACATTTTTTACCCATTACAAAAAAGTTTGCAACGCCGCTAAAGAAGTTTTCACTTCAAAAAAAAAAACATACAAACAGCCGAACATAGTACCTCCTCCTTTTTGTGAAGTCGGTAAAAATTCAAAAATCCGTGCGAGTCGCCTTTAGAAAAAATAACATTATTTAAAAATGACGATTCGACCGCCCATTGTGTCACCCATTGTAAAGTTTCTATATTTATGTCTGTAATTTATATGGTGTACATAATAAAGAGTATTCTATTCTATTAGCCCGTTTCGGGCGAGTAAATTCGTCGACTAATAAGCCGACCACTAGACCATTGAGGCAATCCTCATTAAATATACATATTTTTAGCGACTGCAGAATTTTCAACTTTATATCCGTGGTTTTGCCTCCACCAATTATGAACCTTTACCAGGTAGGCACGTTTGGCGTACCTTGGGCAGTCATTATAGTATAAATAAATAATCTAACCTTGTTGACTTCCACCCACCAGAGCGTGATTTTCTCGTATTGTTGTGAATAGGAAAACGTACAAAGAAATAGGGCAACCTATTCTTAACAAAGGACAACGCTAATTAGTGTAATAATTAGAAAAGACACAAATAAAGAAAGCAGATAGAAAAGTAATTAGATCTGGACTGTTATTAGATTTTATTATTAGCGTCGGAGGCGACCTGTGGTTACTGCGTCCAAACTAATTAATGAATGAGAAACACAATAATTGGACGTGTGGTTGCGATGCTGTAGCGAAGGAGACTGATTATCGGATTGGACGGAGAATATCTGACGACAAAAATCGAAGAGAAACAAAGGAATATTGTTGAAAAGATCTACACTCTCTCAAAATGGCTATACTAACTTTAACAGTAGATATGTAAGTGCAATGAAAACTCAGAAGTAGTAATCTAGGTACCCTAGATTTGCTTGAACAACTGTTTGTTTGAAATCTACGGCAAAAATGTTGGTACAGCATTAATTTATTAGGTTTTATTGTCATGATTTTCTGAGGGAAGCCTTTGCCCCCAGCAGTGGGATAGCATAGGCTAACCAAAAAAAAAAAAAAGATTGGCATAAATGACCCAGAACCTAAAATTTTATGACACAACTAGCATCGGGCTCACGTGGTAGATTACAGCCCTCTCGAAGAGAGAAGGCCTAAGTCCCAGCAGTGGGACATTATAGGCTGATTATGCTTATGCTTATTGTCATACCGTCAAAAGCCAAGAATCTATGTAAGTCCCCGTCGGAGTGCATAAAACAGCGTTTTTATAAAAGCCAAATATAAAACCTCTTTAAAAAATGCTAACTGTCTAACAAAATAAAGGCTTTCCAAATCTAACATTTAGAAGGTGCAATTTCACAGTTGTTGGAACGCAACGGACAGGGGAGGGTGGGGCGGCTAGCACCAGCGTAGTGTATTAGCATGAGAAAGCCCGGGGCGCCGCGCCGGGACCGGGTTTCATTGCTTTTTCACAAGTGCAGAGGTCGAGACGAAACGACACAATTCGTCTGACGCGAAACTTAACAGCAAAAAAGTCGAACAAAATGTACCTTTTTAAAAATATTCTCCGCTGTTGTAAATTGTGTTGTCTTAGCTGCGGTACTCTAATTTCATTAGCAACTGTGGTGAGAGCAAACGTTGGAGGAGCGGCCATAAGCCACGTAATAGTTGGGGGAAAATGGAATTACTTACGCAAAGCAAAAATTCAAATTCCAAGGAAATTTCGTTTATTTTTGTGGAATTTCTTAAAATGCAGCTTGTAAACTTTGTGGGTTTCGTTTTATGCCTCGGATATAACTTGGTCCAGAATACTAGATGAATAAGAAAGTCTCTATGATAATTTCAGTCTCATTCCTAGATTTCATAGACAGTCACATTTCATTACAAGGTAAAATAACTTGGTAGGAAACATTCACATCTGCAAAATAAAACAAGAAGACAGTAGTAAATACACCCATCATAAAAAAGGATACAGGTAGCCATAATGAAAATTTTAATATTTACATCCTTGTTTATTACCTACTTCAAGCAAAATACAAGGATAAAACGTTTGCGCACAATTGAAATGGTACAAAAAGCATTACGTGGTTTGTGGCTTGTCCCGGCGGAGTGTGGGGCGGAATGTCACACGTATTTTATTGGCGCGGTCGCCACAGCATATGAACGACTCAGGAGCAAACGTCCACTGTTTGTCACAGCACCGCAGCTCGAGTAATTTAATAAAAATCCCCGCTCTACTCTTTTATATATATCATTATAATGCATGATTATGTACCAGGAACAACGGGATAACGTTTTTGTGGTCTTAACTGCAGCGTTTTATGTGTACGTAAAAAATTTAAATGCCCTCTTTGGGAGATACAATATTTGCTGACAAAGAAAACAAGCACTTATTTTTATAATCTTATCCCAGCCATCCGCAGTCACAGTGGAACGGGCTCTAAATCTAATAAGAAAAGTTTGTATTTTTCTTCTTTCCACCATTTAGTAAAGTTTTTATCTTCATATCAACACGTTAGAGTAACACGAGATGTCTACATAGGCACGGAAACTTCTAGTCGTGAGGTAAACAATATTTTTATTCAGCTAACGTTGATAAAAATCAGTTTTTGCTCCATTCGTGTCTCGCATATTGTTTTTTGCGCGCACATTCAGCTGAACAAACAGCAGATGTCGCGCAAACCAAATATAGTTATCCTTCGACTTGGGATGGGCAAAAAGTCGGCACGAGAGCCGAACATACCGAATGAGGTTTAATAAAGCTCCTTTGTAGTAACACACCGTAACGTAATAGGGTCCTAAACTAATAGACCAAAGGGGTATATTACGGACGCCGCAAGTCTACGGCACGGACGGGTTTAAACAGATTTACGCCTAAAAGAAACGCACTTCATCTACGCGGTTGACCCTTGTCTTTTGTTGCGCGACCCAATTTGCGCTCCGGTGAACGTATTTGTTTTCAGTCTAATTAAAATTCTTTCTTGCAGTTCATTATGATGTAGACAGGCTTTATGAAAAAGCTTTTTTGTTGTATAATGTAAGCGGAAGGCCTGTGCGACGTGTATGCCCAGAGGACTCGTATTTCGAGAACGGTTATTGTTTAACTCATTATTAACAGTGAATGAGTATTTTATAATACAGATAAACTTATAAACTCCCTCCCTTCCTCTCTTCTTCTCTCTTTCTCCTATCCATTATCATCTGGTGAATATCTTGATAGCAATACACTTCCTAAACCAAAGCATGAGTCACTGCAATCAATGCGGAGCACTTTGAGTGACCGCATCACGCCAACAAATCATAATACAAATCTCTGTCATCTACATCTAAACGCGGTTACCCTTATAAATAAATTCCTTGCGACAAAAAAAAAAGCCTTGGAAAAAGAGGCCAAGTCTACACAGTGCCGCGAATAAATAGGTCCAACTTTAATTAACCGCAAACCAAATATTTAAAGACGACAATAATTACCAAGAAGGTCTTGACTTCTAATTTCCAAGAAATTCACCAACTGTATTGATAAGGGACGTTATGTAGGCTATCTATGTTGGTGTTGGTCTCATCAACATGAGAAAGGCCGGACGCTGGGGCCGGCACGCCCCAGAGTTTTATTAGTCCACGGTCCACTCCGCCCAAGTCGACCCCAACTCCGCTTGTTACGGCCACAAAGACACAAAACCGTCACGGTACGTTGCTGGAGGAAACTTTAGTTCACAATAAATCTGACCAGTGATACAAATAGCCCAGGCTAATATTTGCCCCATGTAAATGGGACAGCTGGTCACTTATTCGGCACATGCCGAGTTAATATTTAAGTAAGTAAATGCTTTGTAATACAGACTTTTGGGCCTATTGATTTGTGTTTGCGGACCATGTGGGTACAAATAGTTGATCATAGCGAAAATTTATATTTTCCTAAGTAAGAAACTTCCCTTGCTTCTTTCTTCTCTTGTGCTAAAAGATATGTAAAGGAATCTATACTAATAAATAATGCTGAAGAGTTTGTGTGTTTGTTTGAACGCGCTAATCTCTGAAACTACCGGTTGGATTTGAAAAAATATATTTTTGCATTTGATAATCCAATTCTTTAGGGAGGCTATAGGCTACTTAACATGGTGCTAGGACCCTCAGGAGCCGAGCAAAAACAAAACAAGTCTGAAAGAACACTGGGCGAAAACGAAATAATAGCGCGAACAGGCGATGCGATGCGACAGAGTGGGTCGGGCATAGAAATTTTTCATATATCTATGGGGTCGGGGGAACGGAATGAAGAAAGTTAACGCCGACGAACTGGCAGGCAGAAGCTAGTGGAAGAATAAACGGTAGGTATACGTATTTATTTAATTTTATAAATCCATTATGTGATATGAAACTGATATGCTAAAACTCTAATATTCTGTATTGAATCTTGAAGGTGAACCAATGTTGACAGGTGCGACAAAAATTGTATACTGGGCATTGTGCTTTCTCAAATAAGCTTTATTATTACCGTAATAAACTCAACGATAATAACGAGTATTAACTCGTTGACTCCTATGAAACAAAACAAAATAATTCAACGATGTCCTCGTATTTCCGCTGATAAGCTCAAAATAAATAAACAACAACAAAACAAATGAAAAAAACATCGTTTAGAAGTTGCTCCATGCGCGTATTGCCAAAAATGAAAATGACATGTGGGTACAATTTCAACAGATTCACGGGCAAAACATACAGAGGCTTATAACAATATAAGCCATCAGACGGAATGATGTCATTTCCCCCAGAAAAAAGGTTAAAAGGGCCATTCCCGAAGAGAAATCTCGTTATTATTGCAGCTCGTTCAGCGAAAGCTAAATATGACACTGAAAATAACGTCCCACGTGTGATTGTGTAACGTTTATGTTAATACTTTATACTCTCATCAAATGGCGTGAAGAACCCTCTACACCTCACATTTGCCTTGAAAGCGTCAAGCGCTATCGAGACATTGTGAGCACCGCTTAAAGCTCAACTTTAGCTGTAAGAACGGTAAATGCTCGCGATACATGCATAGAAATAGTTGAGATTTGCCTTCTTATTAAGATCACAGATGGTTGGGTTCGCTGTTACGTTTGTATTAGAGAACGCAGAGATTTTTATTGAACCTATACCGCCCTATCTTTTCCTACTATGTGCACTATAACGTGTTATGAATGTAATCGTCTTAGTGTATTTTTTTTTACAGATCAAAGCAAAAAGTAATTTATTCAAATTAGGCTGAGAATCGGCACTTTTCGAACGTCAAAATTACATAAGACAGTCGCCCAAATCACCCGCCTTTCACCACTTCCTAGTGATTTCGCTGGCGAGACGAAATGGTGCAACAAACTCCCCAGCAGCACAGCTGTCTGTTCAGTTCGAAAAACTATGTTACATATTGACTGAAAGATATGAATGCCAAAACACTGAGGTAAACGATACCTAAATGTGCATTTTTTATGGCCAAATCTTTAATCATAATAGGTACGTACCTAATTAGATTCTGTGAGCTAATATGAAAAGATTGAGTACAGAGAAAAATTTGCTATTTTTATGCCCTATCGTAGTATTATATTATCTGTGGCCCTATGAACTGTTTCCCGTATCTTAAGTAATATTTATCTAGAAAAAAGCTACATGAAACTGTAAGTAATCAATTAAAAAAAGAACACGGTAACAGATGAAACAAAAACGCCTGAAAGAATCGTAGCCTCCCCTTAAAACTTCGAATAAAAACTGTTACAATGTCTTTACTTTTGCAGAAAGCGTTCTGCGCCCCGCTGTACCAACAAGGGATTGAATTAGTATTCCTGCCGCGTACCCTAAGGATAACCCCCAGTTACGGTGTAAAGTCGCAGCGTACGATATGTAAAAATACCACATATACTTATGAGGGCGAAGAAAAGTACGTGTCTACCATTTCAGTGATAGTTTTCACTTTTCCGAAAGTTCAATAGCCTTTGTTTTGATGTGTTACACTGAGAGCCTGTCCACATTTATCAAGGGTCGCTATAACAGGAGCTCGTATAATAAAAAGCCCCAAAGGTATTGATTCTGTTCCTAATACCTACATGGTCGAAGCCCGGGACTAGCGGAGTTCACCGCCTCATTTCGGCTAATACTTTCGTATTATCTTTATAAAAAAGAAAATAGACGTCCTTTTGTTTCGCTTTATTAGGTAGGTAGTGTTATGAGGAAAAGTTACTTTCCGGTCGGAAGGTCATCTTTTCCTATCAATGTAAGGTTGAGTGCACACAGCTTGGTCATATTTATTAAGGTATTTTTGCCACCCCGATACGCTGCAGGTTATAAGGATTGGAACGTGTCTCCTTGAAGAGGTATAAATAAGATTTATAATTCAAGAAAGGAAAAGATCATTTCTACTTCTTACAATAAATAGATTATTTTTCAAGAAAATAGCGTAGGTGTTTTCAGAAAAAGAAAACACGAAAATTGATACTAGGAATAGTAAAATCTATGCTACTATACTAATAATAAGGCTGAAGAGTTTGTTTGTTTGTATGTTTGAACGCGCTAATCTCCGAAACTACCGGTCGGATTTGAAAAATTATTTTTGCATTTGATAGCCCCATTCTTGAGGAAGGCTATAGGCTATATAACCGTTTATTACCGTTGGATCCCGTTTTTTGATCCCGTTTTTTAGGTATTACCGATGGATCCCGTTTGCTATTTCCGTTGAATCCCATATTATAACAACATGTGTACATTTCAGAAGAAAAGTGATTTACCTTTATCAAACACTAAAAAGAGATTATTTTTAGTGGGTTACCCGGAACCGAACTAGTTAGATTAGGTTAATTATTAAAAAAAAAAACAATGCTAGGTTAGGTTAGGTTAAAACTGTGACCACTACGCACGAGCCGAGCGAGCGAAGCGAGCGGTGCCGCGGCAGCGGCCGGCGAGTGCCAGAAACGACTAGATTATATAGAAAATGAGTTGTTTGTGAAATAAATAGTATACGAAACGTTGGTTGTAAACTAAAAATTTGTCAATGGAGTTTTGGTGAAACATTAGTGAACCCCTCATTTTATTATAAACAATTTTGTTGTTGAAAGTACCCGCATTCATATTTTTTTAAGCATTCGGGATCCAACGGAAATACTTTTCGGGATTCAACGACAATAAAACGTAATTATCTTGCATTTTTTAAATTCGGGATCCAACGGAAATACATAATAATGTTTTGCGGGATCCAACGCCAAAAATATTAAAATGGGATTCAAAAACGGGATCCAACGGTAATAAATCTATATAACATCATGCTAGGACCTTTAGGAACCGGGCAAAAAGAAAAAAAGTCTGAAAGAACGCTAAGCAAACACAAACTAAAAGCGCGGGCAGGCAATGCGATGCGACGGATGGGCCGGCGAACAAGAAGTTTCACGCAGACGAAGTTGCGGGCAGAAGCTAGTGATGACTAAAATCACCGTAGGTACCTATAGAATTTTAAGAAGGTATCATAAAATAAAGAATTTGACATTTGTTGTAAATGTAATGCCGTTAGCAACAAAAGCGGTCATTTTTCTAAGCAGCGTTATATTTTCTGTTGAACATAGACTAATTTCATACAACTGAAAAATGCTCAACTCAGTTGCAGAGCGGGCACGAAAAGGCGCCACATGCTCAAGGATATTTCGTTCAAGACATTCTTACATACAGCTTGCATATTCTCGGAGCACTGATAGCGACATACTTTCAAAAGTATAATAGTAATAAATGTTACATTTTTTAGATGACGTCGAGAGTAAAATTTCATGAATCTCGTAGCACTGACTTACTCGCAATGAGCACAGTGTCTCTAGAAGAAAAACAGAAACCCGGTGAAGTGTGCCTCCCGCGACTAATGTAGATGGCTGATATTTTGCCCTCTTTGCTTTGTCACGCACTACGGGACTACATCAAAGAAAAAGGCCTATAATCCGAATGGGACTAAGTAATAAGTTTTTGATGCGTTATCTCCGCAATCCGCTAGTTTATCTGTTATACTCAACATTTTTTTGGGTCAATACAAGTTGCTTTTGGAAACGTTTGCTGAGAAAAACGAAAAACTGCTGATATCGGTGGTAAAATGACGTTAATCGGTGATATTTCTTAAATATCTGGGCCAACTTCATAAGAGAAAATGAATAGACGAGCAATTTATACCCTCGAAGTCCTGACGCGGAACAATCCCAGAAAGAGAAATATTCGAAATAGGTTACGTAAGCGCCGGAAAGCTTCCAAAACAGTTTAAAATTTAAATGTAGTATCCATTTCACTGAATGTAAAATTTAAGTAGTTCAGATGAAAACTAACTTTGTACCAAAGAGAGCGCGGTACGAAACGATCATAGGCACGGCACAAACACGAGCAATAAGTTTATTTAATTTCACTCCATGAATTAATTAGTTAAACGAGACTAAAAGAAAATGCAAAACGTAATTTCGGGTATCTTTTACACAAAGGATGTTTTGATTAATGTTAAAAGGTATCAAGCATAAATAAAGATTGTAGATAAATACACGAATGTTCTTCTGGGTATTATGTGATTTTATGTTCATAATAAAATAGGTCGTAACGAGTCGGTTGAACACGTCGACAGCTAAATAAAATTATGTAAGTAAGTACTTACTTTTATAATAACAACGTAACATGGCATGGGAATACGACAGCTTAAACCCTTGTTCTATTCATGGATAAAAAGTAAAAACCCGAGAAAAACAGAGTTGTCTTTCACAAAGCAAATCATAAAAACGTTACGACTGTACTGAGGACTTTGTGACTTTCACATTGTCGTCTAGAAATTGTATTACAAATCGTTTTAATAATGTGAAGATTTTGTTAGGCCCCATAGATGATCCCTATGATGATGATCTTCTTAATAAAAATCTTTAATTCATTCATGTCATACATTCAGTGCCAGACAATGCACAACCTAAACCGCTGGGTGTAGACGCATCAAATTTTGACGAAGAGTTCCTTATACAGGATGATTGGAAGATGAGTGCAAACTTTTAAGGCGAAGATAGTACAGACAATTTATAACCATTTAAGCCATGGTTGTCTTAGACGAAGTCTTATTTTTTTCACCTAATTTTATTTTTTTTATGTCTAATCACACAAAGGCCTAAATCATGTTTTACTAGATTGCTTACACATTACTTTAATAAAATAAAATAAAAATGAATTAATTTATCATTCAATTTGGCCATAAATAAGCAATTTATTTAAAATTTTGGGAATTTCCGAAAAAAAGGACAAAAATTAGGTAAAAAAAATTGTTAAGACTTCGTCTAAGACAACCATAGCTTAAATGGTCCTAAATTGTTTGACTATCTTCGCCTTAAAGCTTTGCAACCATTTTCCAATCATCCTGTATAGTGAAAATTAAGGAAGGATTTTTGAAAATTCATCCCTTAAAGTGGCTAAATAATAATGAAAGCTTGTGTGGAAGTCCGTAAATTTTTCGACGGAAAATTCCATCGGGCACCCGGCTTGTATAGAAATAAAGAAAGAATTAGGGGAATCGGGTACATTGTGTGAGAAAAGCAAGATAAAATGAGGAGAATGCAGAAGGCGCGTGTCTGATGGCACAAAGATTAAGTGAGGACGCGGATTAGCTGGAGGGTAGCGGGGAGATGGGACCCGCTGAGGAACAGCGGGTCGAGGCCTGTCGAGGGATGTTTGAGAGCGGTGAATGCTTTTGCGAATCCCGCACCCCCGGCCACAGGTAGAGGTGGAACACCGCGGTGGTTTTAGCCGGTAAGAGTCCGGCATGCCCCTCTGTCACCAACGATGGAGGAAGTTCACGACGATTGCCACCGCGAATCAAAAAAAAACCTTCGATGTTGAACGCATCCTTACAAAACAGGAATACAGGATATTTTTTTGTGCATTGCGTAAATTTTTAACAGGTGTTCTACTCATATTTTTTTTCGTGATTTCAGAGTTCGTCCCATAGTGAAAGTTGTTCATATTCATGGGTAGAACATCCTCGGAAAATGTGCGCACTGCTTTAAAAAATATCCTGTATAGGTTACACTATACGGGCTAGAGTTGAATGAATGAAGCCGGACTGCTTTTGTTCTAGTTAGGGCATGCATACCAGAAGTTGTTCCATAGTTGGCCCTATTAATTTTTTTATAGAAATTGGGTCGAATAAGTCTGCCAGGTAGGTTATATACATACAGCCAGATAAATTAATTGTTTTGCAAAAGTCAATTTGCCATGTTATAATATTGCGGCTAAGTAATAACAGCCGAACGGGTCGATCTATCAGGTTAAGCTACACTTGCCGCGGTTGGTCCGTGGATGGGTGACCAACTTAACATACCAAAAGTCCTCCGTGCCTCGGAAAGCACGTTAAGTCGTTGGTCCCGGCTGTAGTTTGTGGATCTGATCTGGTTTGACAGTCGTTACGGGTCGTCAGAAGCACAAAAGTCTGACAACCAGCCTTACCAAGTGGTATCGTGTTACCCAGTTACTGGGTTGTGGAGGTCAGATAGGCAGGCGCTCCATGTAAAATACTGGTATTCAGCTGCATCCGGTTAGACTGGAAGCCGACCCCAACATAGTTGGGAAAAGGCTAGGCACATGATGATAATAGCTTTTTCATACAATTGTCATCGAATGATAGTTGCGATATGAATATACGAACAATTTAAGTTGGTAGTCAATTTGCTTAACAATTAATTTACCTAAAAAAAAAGAAAGTTGTGTTTTTTTTAGAAAGTTACCTATGAAATTTTTAAACCTTAGTGCTCGCCTAAGTGTTAAAAAAATGCAACTTTCGAACAATTTTACACTCTCTCCAAAAATTTCCACGGCCTACAAGACAAGCGAATTAAATAACACATTCTTTACAATTCACAAATTCGAGGAACAATGTCGCGAGCCTGTCACCAAGATTGCTCAATAAAGAAAAATCCGGATTAACACGTAAAAGGAAATGAATACTTAACACGCGGCGTGAACGGAGCTTTAATTGAAGCATTTTAGAGTAGAAAGACTCGGATAGAGAATATTCTATGAGGCGTGGAAATAATTATGTGGTCAATACTAACGATGCAGGTGAAAATGTGCATTTCCTAGATAGTAGAAAAATGCTAAGACCAACAATGGAGCTAGGACAAAGACTTGCTCACAATGATGCAGTTTTTTTTATGTGATTTTAAAATAGGGACTTAATCCTGCAAAATGCACATGTTCGAACATACCGCGTTTATAAAGTCTCAAGTAAATTATTATACACTATACAGATACAAACGGTTGCTGCATTTTACTACATCTTCTGGTCCTTGCTCCTTAACAAGGAACTACTCAATTATATTTTAGTTATCATCAACAACTATGATTGTGTGATCTCCAGCGGGGTAATGTGCTACACACATAAAAGACAATTGATGACAATGGATTACATTCTGCTGACAGTTCAGCAACGTTCATTGCGTTATTTATGTTGTTCAGCAGATGAATTTTTCAAACCTATATGAAGCTATGGAGTAAAAGTTTCCTTCAAAACCCTATCAAACCCCTTCAAAACGATTTATTTTCGTTGAATCCCGCTTTTGAATCCCAGTTTAATATTTTTGGCGTTGGATCCCGCAAAACATTATTATTTATTTCTGTTGGATCCCAAATTTAAAAAATGCAAGATAATTACGTTTTATTGTCGTGGAATCCCGAAAAGTATTTCCGTTGGATCCCGAATGCTTAAAAAAATCCGAATGCGGGTACTTTCAACGACAAAATTGTTTATAATAAAATGAGGGGTTCACTAATGTTTCACCAAAACTCCATTGACAAAATTTTAGTTTACAACCAACGTTTCGTATATTATTTATTTCACAAACAACTAATTTTCTGTATAATCTAGTCGTTTCTGGCACTCGCCGGCCGCTGCCGCGGCACCGCTCGCTTCGCTCGCTCGGCTCGTGCGTAGGGGTCACAATTTTAACCTAACCTAACATTTTTTTTAATAATTAATCTAATCTAGCGTTTAATAAAGGTAAATCACTTTTCTTCTGAAATGTACACATGTTGTTATAAAATGGGGTTCAACGGAAATAGCAAACGGGATCCATCGTTAATACCTAAAAAATGGGATTCAAAAGTGGGATCCAACGAAAATAAACGTTCAAAACCCTAGGCTATTGCAGTTGACTGTCATTTTGTAGTTAAACGTTTTGGCTCCTTACCTGTGGTTCATCGTTTAACTTTTTATGGTGCTCGTGGCTCGGTTCCGCGGACCGCTTCCGAACCTCGTGATGTGACAACAAGTAGTAGTGCTTCAGAGAACCAATCTGTAACAAAGAAAGAAAATAAATTAGATTCTTAACGTATGAAACAAACAAAATATTTCCAAGAAAATAAGTGGTCGGTGAAAAAAAGGTATTCCATAATATTCGGCAAATGTATTCTATTTCCGTTAGCCCTCCAGTATTTAAATGGCTATTTTCCACACGGCATCAACTATACCCCGCCCTAACGACACTTATATCAAGGCTATTGGAGTTTCCTAACGGGCTAGCCCAACTATCCCGAGCTTATCGGCGACTTTATTTTCTTCACAACAATCAGAGGTCGTTCAAAATGTTCTCGATTACGCACCATAAAAACATTAGCTACAGTAATTTATTCCTATTGCTTTCCGTATGGAATTAGTAAGTTGGCGCGAACTATTTTTTTAGTATATTTCGGCTCGTGCTCTAATAAATCGAGAGCACGCGATGTGCTCCGCCCTGCCCTCACTCAAGTGTTAAATTATAGAAATTGTAGTTACAGCACCAATTGTTATGAAAAGGTATGTTTTTATTCGAGATAAAAAATATTTCAAATAAATTATTCGCATCAGCAACTGCGGATTTTGATACGCATTCATTATTTCAGTTCATTGTTACTCTATCATAAACGTTAGATTTATTTTCGTTATCCTTTATTCAGCTTCATCTATGTACTTATTCATAATAAACATGATTACGTTTCGCTAGGCAGCTATAACCTTAACAAAAATAAATAGACTTGATCCTAAAACTTAGTACCCAATCAATCTCTCAGAGAAGCTCTCACTTATTCTACATATTATTTAGATTGAGGTAGAATCTCTGAGCAGTACCAGGGCGAAATAGAAGTGAGATTAAATTATTTGGCAGCTCACGAGCCGATGGTTTACGAGGTCGACGGTGGCGCTGCGTCTAACGCTCTCCCTATTAACTAATATCGAGACTTAGCGTTGTCATCTTTAAGAACCTTTGCTGTGACTCGTCTTAGTATCTTGAAATACTGATTTCCAGGACATGATTTGGTGGTTCACGTTTAATGACCATTTATTAATACATGACCGTAGTTTTTGGGGTCTCGCACGGCTTTTGCTGGTTCCAATACTAGATTTTCTTTCACAAGCGTTTCAGTAACACGCAAGCCTCTCTTTAGATACCCAGAAACAAACGCAATGGTAGACTCTCCTTTGCGATTTCTCCTTTACAGAAAATAAAAACAAAAGTGGCAACGCAGACATAACATAACAATAATTACCCATGACACATATGTCCGGCCTTACCGCACTCGCGGGCTTTACCGTTTATTACGGCATTAAACTGCTTACATTATATGCGACAGGATTTTTAATCCTGCCGACATTAACCATAAGTACCATTTACAACAAATTCTTAATGGCAGTAACCATAATCCTTTACTTGCACTAATAAAACCTTTAACTCGTATTCGCACTATAATCGTGAAGAGAATTACATAGAAGAGATGGTTTTTTTACGAACTACAAAGTTACACAAGGTTTATATCAACAACCATATTTACTTAGAAAAGTATACCTTTCCACTCGTAGGTGTTGGTAGCTTAATTCGTCATGGTGGTGGGATAATAAAATTTGCACTTTACAAAGCTGCAATTTTACAAACAGTTAGTGACAATGTATATGAAATGTAATCCAAGCCGGATTACATGACAGATAGATGAAACAGTTTTTCCATTATACTCCACTGATATTTCATAATAGGTGTAGACAACTATTAATATCGTGTATGTACGATATTCCGAGCACTATTAATATAGTTCTCCTTGGTGCACTCTCTCTTCCCTCACTCTCATAGTTCAATGGGACGGCAATCCGACACGACAGGAGAGAAAGATCAGGTGCAGGATCAACGGTCATGAAACTCCTAGTTATTTCGTAACATTTACGTGCGCGATTTTTCGCGTGGAAACATAGTGTTGAATTACCTTTATTGGGTCATAACTATGACTATAAAGTCGACGACGTTTAGACGCGTGCCGTGTATTGCACTTTCTTTTTGTTTCGTTTATGAATTTACAAGGGTTTTGCGGGTAATGTAGGGGCATTTCGTATGTGGTCATTTGTTACTTTTAATTTAAGCAGAGCGTGGTTAATAAGGACGGCGATATCCGATGAAATGTAAGTGAAATATATAGCATAATAGGCAGGCACAAGGTAGACCACACATTTTCATATAATTATACGAGTTAGTAAAACAGAAATTTTTCTTAAGACACATTTATACATCAACATATAAGGCACTTCTATTTAGCGTGTCGATGGGAATCTCAATGGACTCGGCCCAGAATTTTGTTACGTGTTTGGTGCCATCACTAGTGTCCATCAGTTCCTGTAACGTGCAGCTGACAGGACACGCAGGACATGATATTAAGTGTCCCATCGTTTGTGGAACAGCACCACATTTACACTCCAAGGCGGAGTCAATAATGCACTGAACATTACACATTTCCGATAAAATCCAAGAGAAAACCAATATAAAGAAACAAATAGGTATTACCGATACCGAGAATTTAATATCATAAGATTGAAAATACACGTATGCAAAATTAGCTCTATCTCTTGCAAGAGAAAAATACCCTGAAATGTATTTCCGACGCCCGACTGAACCGACAAGGAAAACGTGTGGAAAATAAACGGTATTGATGATACGAAATATGAGGGCATAAATTCTTATTGAACTGAATATACCGGCAGGATTCCGATATCTTCTGCGAATGCGCGAAACACGGTCCCGGTTACCTTTTTACATTCCATTGCGTTTTTAGTTCGCATCCCGTTGACGGTAGTTGTAGAAATAAGGTAGTGGCGTGTGAAACGTACTTCGTACATTTTGTGTTGCATAGTTTCGAAGTAGCGGAGGTAGTACCGTAGTATTCAGGAGAGTCCGCCCGCCACGTGTTGCCAGCAAGTACGCGTTCAATTCACTTTGATGTATCACCGGCAATGAAAACAATCGTGGAATTGCCGTATCACTTTTATTTTCTAATAAGTGGCTGCGATACTTAAATACGCATTGTTTAACGATGAGACTTCAATTTTATGTTTTTAGGGTTCCGTAGTCAACAAGGAACCCTTATAGTTTCGCCATGTCCGTCTGTCTGTCTGTCCGCGGTTTAGCTCAAAAACTATTGGTACTAGAAAGTTGTAATTTGGCATGAGTATACACGTTAATGACGCCGAAAAAATGGTAAAATAAAATTTTGAAAAAAACAATTATTTAGGGTACATGTAAAGTGGGGATGATCATTTTTGTTTTCGTCCTTCCCATAGTGTTTGATATCGTTGGATAGGTCTTTCAAAAATATTAGGGGTTTGGGACGACCGTTTTTTGATTAAGTAAACAGTTCGTGACTTATCAAGCTTTAAAGTACCAATTTTCGTTAGAGTCAAGTGTCCCCCCCTCTACCAACTAAACGGTTGTAGTTAGAAGTTCAAATGTCACGGCAGTAGTACCAATATATAACGAAGTTTAAAGGAAAACTATCACACTTAAAAGGGCTTTACAAGTTTACGAGTAATAGTCGACCAACTTAAATTTGTAGTTGCAATGTATGGGAGAACATGATTTTCAACTACAATGTTAAGTTTGTTCTTGGGATAAATTCATTCCAACTACAGAACCCTTCATTGTGCGTGGTCCGACACGCACTTGGCCGGTTTTTTTTTATAATCCTAGAGTATATTGGTTGCAAAACCACTGACGTCCTACCTGCAGCTACAACCAGTTTCAATTATCAATCCGTTTACTTACCAAGCGCAAAATTCAGTTGCCCGAACTCCGCAATAGAATATAAACGACAAGATTAATTCAAAGCAACCCCCTTATATTGTTCTATTAATATAAATCGCCCGCTCCTAGTCAACAATGAAAAGAAAATATATAAGTGCTGCAGCTGCTTACAATTCCGCGCAAGTCGATACGGTTCATGTAATAGCGTCGGGGGCTACGATCTAGCAAACTGTCACTACTTGCACACTACTGCAATTTTTCAGCCCTACACTGTGTTTAGAATACAGTCTAGTGATATAGGGGAAGTGTGTTAAAATGGAGATACTTTAGCAGCATAAAATAATAGACTAACAGATGATAAAGCATTTGGATTGGGATGTTTTTAAAGACTCGTCATAATGTAGGTTATTATTATAATAGAAAGATTAATAAGTACTGGTAGCTCTAGTAATACTACTTTATTTATGGAGAAGTATGGTTTGAAAATTGATTTATACCGGTCAGATCCCCTGAGGCTTCCGTCCACCCCTCCTCGATCCCTGCTAGTTCTTCTTCTGTGGCTTTCGACTTCGACTTACGTTGATAACATCATAGTGTGTGTTGTGTGTGTGTTGTAGTGATTTTACTAAAAATGCGCCTAAAATCTTGTACTGCAATAGCAGCAAGGCCTTTACAGAAACAGCTTGCGAAAGAAGCTCAAGTTCGGACCTTTACAAGGTGTTATGTTCCAAGTAGTGTATTCAGGTGTAAGCGATACATTTGAAAGAATGTCTATAACCTGTCATGCAGTTATTTTCGACTGTTATCTTTACCGAAGTGTTATTATACGACGTTACATCATCTCAGGAAACGAAGCTATAACGAGCACGTCCACTTATAGATTGCTCTGGAGACAAAATTTTATGTTAACCACACCAAGATAACACAATTTTACGATTCATATTCAAACGTTTATTACTAGAAGGGAGATTCGAGCGATGTTTAATATGGAACGTAACAACCATTGTTGATATACTTTATGTACTAATAAAGTTTATGTTGGAGTTGTTAGCTAACTTAAACCAACTTAATGTCAGCAGTAAACCTAGGTACAATAGCTTCATGAATAAATCTTGACAAAATGTTTGTATGAACAGACTCGCAAAAAACATAGAGGTAAATAATTTGAAGTTGTTCACAATTTAACAAATGAAGGAAAAGAAAAGCATTGCCTTTCAATCAATCAAATTAACTTTCCGTAGTCTGATGTTAAAAACATAGCTCACCAGAATTTAGAGGCAATGAAAATAAAAATGCTAAAATGTGTTTCGAGCTCAAACTGCTGGAAACCCCGAATCGAATCGTCTGCGTACATCGTAAAATATTGAATAAGCTTAGGTCTCCAACGAGTGGAGCTTATCCAATCGTATTAAAACCTACTAAATATAACATAGTTCTCGGTCTAGTTTACCTGTAAAATTCAAGATCATATATTCGTGCCGGCTCCACGCGCCGCCAGCGCCACCGCAGTCAGGTCTATTTTTCACATCGCCCACAATTTATGTCGCTCGTTTGAAAACGCCGCAGCGAATGTATGATGCAAAATTAACTTATTATCTGCTTAAAGCTGCTGTTGCATTGTCATCTTTTCTGTGCTTAAGCGCTGCTAAAGTTTGATCACAGTTAAGCCTTCCACATAAGGGATTATTCGGCGAATATGCAAGATGGAATACAGCCAGTAACTACTTGCGGTGCCGTTATGCGACCTGTTTTTATAAAAATATGCTTTATCAAGAGAATGGGTTTGCGGCTCTTATGTTGCTAGTGATATACATTTTGTGCCGCGTCCAGGACAGCTTTAAAGCTGAAAATTGCGTCCTGCTGAATCCAAAAGGCAAGTTAATTTACAACGCATTAACTAATAGGTCTTTGTAGCATTTGTTAGTAGTTTACGATGAAACATTAAACTATTTTCTTCTCTTTAGCCAGTTTTATTATGATAAACTGTAAAATTTGAAAGGGTAGATAATGATGTCAGTAATTACTAAACCATCTGGTGTCCCTTAGCTCTAAAAGAGGTTAAAAGCTAATTAAAATCGCGGAGACCTTATAAATGTGATCGATAAACTGGAACCATGTCTGAAGTGGTCGTTTCTTAGCTGAAGTACCCTCTCGTTTAAACTTGTGATCAAAATTAGAAATTAATATTGACTGTATTGAGCTGAAATATTGGAATAATGAAATATTGGACCTTTGAACTTTTGGAAGCACTTGCTACAAGGGTTAGTGTATTTATCGTAAATCATTCGCTAATAAATGGACTGTTCAAACGTTTGAGTAGCTGAGGACTCTAGAGGAAATTGTTTAGACAGACATTTCGATTATAATGTTTGACTAACTACGCCCCGCGGTTTCACCCGCGTAAATAGCGATCCCGTGGGAATATCGGGATAAAAAGTAGTCTATATGTTAATCCAGGACGTCAGCTACCTCCATTCAAAATTTTATTAAAATTGGTCCAGCCGTATGAGCGTGAAGAAGTTACAAACATATAAAGAAACGCACACTCACAAACTTTCGCCTTTATAATATTAGGTCCTTACATATGAAATTGGCGTTTTGTATGGAAGGAACAAAAAGTCGAATATTTTTTAATATAATATATTTAATTAATCAAAGTATGAACCATTGTTTTCAATGCACTTTTGCCATCTTATAGGTAGTTCATTGATCCCTTTACTAAAAAAACCAGTCGGACGGGAATCAATAAAATCTTTGAAGGCGATTTGGACTGCCCCATCGGAGTTGAATTTTTTCCCTTGCAAAAAGTTATCCAAATTGCGAAAAAAATGGTAATCTGTTGGAGCAAGGTCCGGGGAGTACGGAGGATGTCTAAGACATTCCAATTCAAGCTCTTCTAATTTGGTAGCCGTCTGTTGCGCAGTGTGTGGTCTGGCGTTGTCGTGAAGCAGCAGTGGCGTGGAGCGATTGACCAGCCTTGGTTGTTTAGCCGCTAGCTTTTCCATCATGGTTTGTAATTGCTGACAATAGACATCAGCTGTAATAGTCTGGCCAGATTTGAGAAAACTGTAATGAACAATACCGGCACTAGTCCACCAAACGCTTACAAGTAACTTTTTTGGGGTTAATTTTCGCTTGGGGCAGGATTTGGCTGGCTGGCCAGGATCCAACCATTGCGCTGAGCGCTTCCGATTATCGTAAAGAATCCATTTTTCATCACAGGTAATGATTCGGTTTAAAATACCTTCATTGTTGTGCCGGTTCAGTAATGTAACGCAGCAGTCGACGCGCGTTTGCCGGTTTGCTTCAGTCAATTCGTGAGGTACCCACCTTTCAAGCTTTTTAATCTTCCCAATTTGCTTCAAGTGAATTAAAACAGTTTTATCACTAACATCGAAGCCTGCAGCTAACTCGGACGTGGTTTGCGATGGGTCCGCTTCCACAATAGCCTTCAATTCTCCATTATCAACTTGGGTCTCAGGCCGTCCACGGGGCTTGTTCTGCAGGTCGAAATTTCCAGAACGAAAACGTTGGAACCAAAAACGAACTGTGTTTTCTTTTGCAACATGACCGCCATACACATCATTCACCCTTCGAGTCGTTTCCGCAGCACTAGTGCCACGGCGGAACTCGTACTCGTAAATAATGCGATATTTTAAATTTTCCATTTTGTAAAATGAGTGACGCAAACAGAAAAAACAGAAGAAAAAAAACAAATGAATGACGGTCATCGAAGCACAAATACATGAGTAAATAGCTGTACAAATTTGAATTTGGAATTCCTTACCAAAGAGGAGAAATTCGTGATTAAAGTGGCCAGTACGAAAAACGCCAATTTCATATGTAAGGACCTAATATTAGTGTGATGACTTAGTGCTTAAGTGTAATGCTGTCAGATTTTTTATTTACGAGGCCGCTCTAAGCAAAAAACCTACTTTCAATCATCTACTTTCAAATAAGTTTCAATAAAAAAGCTTTGATTTTTCAATCAAAAAAATTCTAAGAATAGAACCAAATTAATACTCAACATTGTAATTTATACTTTTCACCTCCCTTTTAACGTTCCCCTCGTAAATATGTCGGAGAAATAAATCGTAGATAGTTGGCAATGTAAGCCATCAGTCACAAGTCAGGGGGCGGGGCTATTCTTAAAACTTTTAATTAATTGTCTAAGTTCGAGACTGAAGTAGAGGGGCATTCGCATTACATTCCAAGTCACTGAGCATAACTAAAATTGTTCGCTAGCAAAACAACGCGATGGAACTTTGTAAAGCTTTGATTTTGATTTAAAGAAATGATATTTGAATTAAAATGGAATATCTGATTTCGTTTAGAATAATTTTGGGATTGGATTATTTCGAGGTAACAACAATCTGTATTTATAACACAGGTATGTATGTTTAGTAGCAGGTTTGTTAGCTTTTTATGGAAGAATTTTAATCATTCATAAATAGAGATATGACGTACCTACTTACCTACAAAAAATCGCATACAAAAGCAGTTTTAATTTAATATCTTAATAATCCTTCACGACAAAATATACCATAAAGTCTTCCGTTTCTTTCCCCTTTCATAAAAATATCCGCCGCGATTCTAGGAAATTATTTCCATTAAGAAAAAAGTACACCATAATTTAAACAAATGGATGCACCGGCCCCCTTAATGTCGGCATCCCTGTCTATGTCTAGGGACAAATAATAGCCACGATAGAAAAACATTGTCATTCCGGAACCAGAAACAGAGACTGCCTGACTGAGATATTGAGATTCAAGTAGACTGAAAGTCGGATAATCCCCTTAAGATCTCGACACTCGATATCTAAACATACCTACACGATAGGTACCTTACGGGGAACACATTTACCCTTCTTAGCGTCTAATCCCGCACACGTCGTAGTTAAGGGACAGCCAGCGGAAATTATTACTCGTTCACGTTACAAATTATCCCTCCCTATGTGGACTCCGGGGTAACTCGGTTACACAAACTCGCGACTGTTAATTTACAGCGCGCCCAACAAATTAATATCTCTGATTTGGACCCTTGTCAGCGGGGGCCAACGACGAAGACCCTACCCGTGTTTAGGGGATGCCGCAAGGTGCGAGCGCCATGCCTCATGCTATTGTAGGGTCCAAGATCGTGAGGGCGAAGAGCTTTTGGTACAATCGCGAAATTGTGAAGAGTAATGACTCAAACCAAACAAAATATAGGAGTACATTTTAGTCTCGGACCTGTCTTCTGGGTAGTCTGCTTCTATTAATCTTGTTAACTAGCTAAACGCTAAACGTCTCACCACGATGGAATTATATCGTAAAGCGACAAAGGGAACCAGATGAATCAAATTACTTATTAACTTATTTTTTATTATTATTGACTTATGAAATGAGCGAACAGACGATTAATAAAATATAAAAAAAAACATTAATTAGCCCAACTGTTATCTCTATCAGAACAAAAATACCCAAATTCTGCAATCAATAATCGTCCTTATCAACACCAAATTCACATATGCCAGTCTTATCACACCCGCTGACGCCTATACCATATTTCCTATACATTTGGCGCGTCGCATTCGTAAAGTACCTACCACTGACGACATATTAATCTCTGCTGAGATGTTCTAGCTTTAATATTTAGCCTGTGACGTATGGCACGCGCGCTTGCTACAAGACAAATATCAACGAATCGCGAGTAATAACACAGCTATTACACTGAGATAACTTTGGATATAAAGTAGGAAGAACATTATGGAGCGCAACTGAAAGAAAGAAAAACAAAAGAACACAACACATAACGTAATATCACGCCTGTATTCCACACATGATTTCTCCCTTGACCTGAAATTTTTCGCCAGTTTAAAAAAAAAAGCTATTTAATACAAACGCGCAATACCTACGCGGTCAAAATGTATGGAAGAGCAAATTTTTTTTTAAACCGACGAAAAATGTCAACTCATGGGGTTTCAGAATCATGTACCGAAACCATGGTAACAGGTTGGGCGTCGACATCCCTGCCACTCTGTGTAAAGCAAAGGAAATACTATGTTCTATGGCGTCTGAAATTTAGCAGTAGAACTGGAATAAGTTAGGTGCTTGTGCACTTCATCAACGTATCCACACTCCGGTACAGAAGCTCTCGAGCTAGTCTTATTCATACTCACTGGAAATATTTGAAAGGAATCTTGCATTTCGTACGTGGCTGTCTAGGAAGCACGCTCGTTTTGTTCATGTTTTCTCAGTTATCGCTCGAGTTTATAGCAGCAGTGTTGAATATAACGAGAACTAACGAACAGAATGACGTCATAAATGTGTCGAAACAGCTGGGTACATACTGACGTGGTTGTGTGACGCAATATTAGAATAAATAATCTACTTATACAAATATATACAATTGAAGTGTCTGTTTGTAATTTCATAATAATAACAGCTTTTTACTAAGTGCATATGAAAGTATATCATCATCTACCAAGCCTTTCCCCAACCATGTTGGGGTCGGCTCCCAGTCTAACCGGATGCAGCTGAATATACCAGTATTTTACATTGAGCGACTGCCTATCTGACCTCCACAACCCAGTTACTGGATAATACGATAAGTACCCCTTGGTAAGACTGGTTTTCAGACTTTCGGGCTTCTGATGACCCGTAACGATTGTCAAAGATCCACGAATGACAGCCGGAACCAACGGCTTAACGTGCGTTCCGAGGCACGGAGGGGTCTTGGTATATGAATATGGTCACCCATCCACGGACCAACCGCGGCAAGCGTAGCTTAACGTGATCTATCGACCCGTGCGGCTATTATTACTTAGCCACAAGCCCCTCTCCCAAGTCTCTCTTTCTGCATATGAAAGTAATACGGTACTTACATACTCAACAAAAAAAAAAAAACATTTTATTGTCTGTCTGTTGATTTGTTTCGGCTGATCGCCGAAGCGGCTGGACTTTCACTGTCAGATAGCTGTTGTTATTAGGAGTAACTTAGGCTAATTTTATTTTAGAAAGATGATTAGAGATTCGCGTAAAAAAAAAGACGGGTTGCACTCCGGGAGTGCCGGCAGAAGTGAAAACTTGAATATTAACGTTGATATAAATCAATTATTAATTTAATTAATATTACTCATTTTTTTTCAATATTTCTGCGTCACTTTTTTCATTAATAGATGCACTTTGTTCAATTTCCACATTTTAAACACTTTCGGTCTTATTCATAAAAAAAGCCTATTGAAGGTTTAAACCATTCATTAGTTAAAATGCTCAATAGGCCTTTAAAACATTCGATAAAATTTTGTATTCATAAACGCTTCATAAACGTTCTATAACTAGAATGTCCTACAACTTCTAAATGTTGCCATTATAATGAATATACAGGGTGAATTTTTCAAGTGGGCGTGGATGGCCAAATCCGAAACTATGAGGAATAGCGAAAAGTACTCAAAGGAGTCGCGGGCTCGATTTTGATAAAAACTAAAACTGCATCATTGGATTTTTGAAAAATCAATATTTCTGGCCAGGAATCGAACCTGTTGATTTTGAAAAAAAAAAACACACGCTGTATTATTACACCATTCGATAGTGTCGCTAATAAGGATCAAATTCTGGGAAGTAATGGCATACGGCAAACTAAAGGAAAGAGCTCATTTTTATCAAAATACTTTTTTTATTTTCTTATGCTACCTACCTATTAAACCTTAACTGATTAATTGTTCAAAATTATGACAATTGTTTTTGAATACATAGCTGGATTCGACGTCTCAAGGATTGTACTGCAATTTAAAATTTGAATTTAGAACATAATTTTGTGAAAGTGACTGCTCTACGAGTATTTCGGGTGTAAAAATATTGAGCATAATTTCGAACAAGGTATGAAAAAAGAAGCAGTTTATTAAAATTCAACATTTTCCTTAAGTTTGCCGTATGTCATTACTTCCCAGAATTTGATCCTTATTAGAAACACTATCGAATGGTGTAATAATACAGTGTGTGTTTTTTTTTTTCAAAATCAACAGGTTCGATTCCTGGCTAGAAATATTGAATTTTCAAAAATCCAATGATGCAGTTTTAGTTTTCATCAAAATCGAGCCCGCGACTCCTTTCAGTACTTTTCGCTATTCCTCATAGTTTAGGATTTGGCCATCCACGCCCACTTGGAAAATTCACCCTGTATAGTTCGTAGACAGATATGCATACGAGAATATTATCTGTCTACGAACCGAATATTTGTGTCCATAGACATTATTACGTATGAAAAACTTATTTATTGTCTACAGTTTCAACAGTTTTGACGCGACTACGTCATGGTCGTCATGGAAACAATATGAATAATTGAATATGTCAATGAATGAATTTGATATTCATCATCATCATCATCATCAGCCTATAATGTTCCCACTGCTGGGACACAGGCCTCCTCTCTGTGAGAGGGAATTTGATATTGTATGTGTCAAACTAAAAAACTTTTGAATATTTTTTTTGTATTTAAAATAAATGAAATTAAGATCGGAGACTAGTTGCAATAAAAAGCAAAGAATTGAATATTGGTTGGAGGAGGATAAGGTGTGTACCTACTGTTACAGCTAAAATGTGTTCAAAGTAAGTTATGTTTTGTAAACATTCTCAATTTCTTATACTTATGCTTGCTTTTGCTTCTAATCCTTAGATTTTTTGGAAGAATTGGTCAGGGAGAGGTCTCCATAATCCAAACTAATATTATAAATGCGAAAGTAACTCTGTCTGTCTGTCTGTCTTTTCTTCACGCCTAAACTACTGAACCGATTTCGATGAAATTTGGTATAGAGATTGTTTGAGTCCCGGGAAAGGACATAGGATAGTTTTTATCCCGATATTCCCACGGGATCGAAACTTACGCGGGTGAAACCGCGGGGCGCAGCTAGTAGAAAATAAAAACACTGACACAAGCGCTAACGCTAAACAGGGGCAGCCTGGCATGATTTACGAATTAGGTGCCTATCCAATTTACAATTTTACGAAGAACTTCGTTTGCCTGTACAAAACTCATTGTAACAAAAAAAAACCCGCCATAAGAATAATAATGACTGTTATTTTGATGCCGCTACTGATTAATTAAATCAGTATAAATAAGATAATGAAGAGAAAGAATTTATAACATTAGTTTTGTATTTCAGGTCAATAGGACTAGTAAAGATGGTGCTTCACTACGAATAGCAGAAAATGAAACGGCCTACAGAAGAGATGGCACAGATGGCAAATGAAAAGCAAACATTTTAAAAATGTTGTTCTGCTTGCACAAGTTTTAGAAGCCAAATTAGAGTTTAGAGTATTGTTCAGCCGTGAACACGCAAGAGTTACATACGCCAGCGTCAGCATCAAGAGCGACATACATTCGTTCCATATAAATTAGTAATTAGTAAATGAATAAATTAGTCATCAAGCTGGAGTAGAGTTTGATTCATCTTCCATAATTCCTCTCACTATGGCCAAGACACCTTTAGCCATCACCAGTTCTATGAGTCTGTGGGACCGGCAATGACAAAACTATTTCCTGTGTACACATTGCACAACGTACACAAACCCCTATTCCTACCCAAATTCTGTCTGTTCCCGTAGGTCTCCCGTAGGCTTGTATGATAGGTTAGGGTGTTAGGATAACTAGGGTGTTAAGTAGTTGCTGTAGGTTTATAATCAGTAGGGTGAGGTAACCATAGATACCAGGCTCAATCGTTACAAACTTAGCCACACTGTATGCATTTGGAATAACAGACGTACTAAGCTGTAAGTCCCGGTGCGTACAAGTATTATAAAAATAAACTGATATTTGTTTACAAGCTTTTTATTAATGAACTACTCCCTAAATTTCTTCTCTTTTACTTTAGATCTTGTTGGCTCAAAATATTGCCACTTCCACGTTGTCGTCGGTGGCAGCGCAGAGGTCACTTTGACTGCATGTTTTGGGTAGGACAAATAAGGCAAGATAGGACGTGGAGCATGTTTTGCAACATAGCTTCACAGCCACACACTACTGGAGCATCTCCCTGCAGGGTGTAAACTTCCGTGGTCGAACCGGAAGCATTGTTTTCACACAAAAGCAGCAATGTCCCACAGTATTTCTTGTTGCTATAATGTGCTTCGTTATATTTTTCGTCGCTTCTATTTTGTATTGTAGGTAGGTATATAATAATAAACAAAATTGGTTAAACAGAAGTTCAAAATAAATTAAATACAACTGCGGCTCCTCGAAGTACTATTGTTTACGAAACTGACTTTTCAAACATTTGTACGTCAAATGTCATTTTCTTCGGCCATCTTTGTCGTGTCTCACTTGGTTCACTTCGGTTGGCGCCGCCGTAGAAAGAGATGGGGGGGGGGGGATCTCTCCTGACGGTCACGTGTCCTGACACGATGCCCTGACGCGAGTTTAACATTTTTTACCCATTACAAAAAGTGTTCAACGCCGCTAAAGAAGTTTTCACTTCAAAAAATTAAAACCTCAAAGAAAAAAATGATTCTTCCTTTTTAATGGAGGAAAGGTACCTACACCTTCACTAAGCGACACATTATTGATACCCAACATCCACGCGAACGAAATCGCGGGCACAGCTAGTCGATAATAAAAGGACATTGCTCTTCGTCCTTACATAGCTCGCCTAAGATCCAACAGGGAAGTGTATTTACTTTTTGGGTTTTAGATAATGCATATATTCGATTGAACCTAAATTAAAACAACGTACACTTTTGAGAATTCTGAAAAAATCAAAACACTTTCGGATTTTGAGGTTATAATTACGTCAATAAAAACATTGGATATGTAGCTGTAACTTAGCATATAATACTGAATGTAAGTACGTACTTACATTTGATTATAAATTGTAGGTAACGTTTTATTGCCACACTGCTAGGTCAGTCATAATACTCTGAACTACTGTTTGCGAAAACAGTTCTGCTGCAAACGCAGATCGAGTACAGAATGCGCGCGCCAAGTGACATTACTACCAAATGTCAAATGTTGTCATCTGTCAATTCATCAACTGTCAGTGACGATATTATTGCTCGATTCAAATAGCGCTTTCAATCGAGTTTTTTGATAAGCCGTATTATGGTTCCGCGACATCATAGCGATAGCGGACTGTTTGTAACTAAAAATCATTATCGTATATCAAGTGTTGAGAATACTGACGCTTGTCTGTGTCAAACTCTTATTAAGAGTGCTGTTACAAATACTTGGCTGTATGAGCTAATTACCTTTGCCTATTAAAAACCTCAAATTGAACCAAAAAATAACAGAAATATCACCGAGGATTATGACGGAAGCTAAGGACGGAAGTGAATACTTTTTAAAATGTTTTCGAAATTAAAAAGTGTCCGTTCTATTGAAATATTTGTAATGTATATTATTAAAAGAACTAGTAATTATAGTAAATGTTTGATGCGTGTTGATTCATAGGCCATTTTTTACAATGTCCTTTAAATTCAAAATAATGAGGTGTTTTTTTTTTCTAAATGTGTAGATCAGCAAAATCAATAAAAAAAGTTAATAGTTTTAATAAAAAGGTTCCAACCGATTACGCCTGCAAATAATGTTAGTCAGACTCGGCAATATTTGCATAGTGGAATTGCTTTGATCAACATTTTAACAAAACAGCTGCCAATTTTTTAAATCGACTGAATTCTACGAATAGTGTTCCATTTAGATTTGATGTGACTAATCGCGTAATTCATATCTACTCACGTAAGCATCGGTGGTTCAGTGGTAGAATGCTCGCCTGCCACGCGGGCGGCCCGGGTTCGATTCCCGGCCGATGCATTCACTTTTTGCTTTTCTTCTCAAATAGATCATTAAAAATCTGTTGAAATACCCTACAAAAATCATAAAAAATCATAATCAAATACAGAATTTGTCTCGTTTAAAATTTGAAACATTTTACGAGAATACATTTTATCACATAAGCTAATAAAACTGGCAATATCAAGAGGAAGATTTCAAAAATTACGCAACTAACATAGTTTCGTACATTCAGCATAGAAATCCGAGTAAATGCGAACCATTTCTATAAAAGTATGCTCATACAAGAAACGGCGATAAAACCCGGACTGTATTTGGTCGGATATCGCAAATAGTACAAATACACAACATATTCAAACACTTAGGTACTTCAGTCCGAGAGATAGTAACTATAACTAGTGGAATGTATGTATCGAGACTGAATTTGTGGTACTTCCAGTTTATGGAATCGCTATTGGTGAACACGCTCTTGTTTTAAACTTTGTACAGCCATTAACAAAGTTCTGAGAAAGTCGAAGTCGTCCATGGTTATTTATTGAAAATCTTCTAAGCTAATACTTTTACATCTGCGAGTTTTAGTATCTAAATGTCAATGATAAATTTTAAGTCAAGCGGCCTTTTTGGCAATTTGGTCATCTTTATCTAAAACTTACTAAACAATTTAGACTTTT
This sequence comes from Amphipoea lucens, assembly GCA_947508005.1. Lineage (NCBI taxonomy): Eukaryota > Metazoa > Arthropoda > Insecta > Lepidoptera > Noctuidae > Amphipoea > Amphipoea lucens. The sequence goes on from OX382371.1 coordinate 5,282,306, forward strand.
AATAACCGTTCACCGGCACCTCGGATGACCTAAATAATGCTACTGAAGCCGCAATCAACGCTGCCATCTACTGTTCCAATTATACATTAAAACAAAACAACGATGAAGAGTAAGAAAAGAAGAAGTACAGTTGAAAGGAAAAACTTCACAACCGGACCACAAAAACACCAGTCGTCTCCGCACCCACTTCAGAAAAGCATTTCCACGCGAAACGGCATTATCATCCCGTATTCGTATTCCAACGGCGCATTCACTTACTGGCTCAGGTGAGTGACGCAACGGGCGCGGGCGAGTAAAATAAAGAGCATGTAACACCACCTCCATATGTATGCAACTCGCTCGTTTGCATCGGCGTAAGGCGACGCGACTGCAATACTTGTATCATCGCAATACTTGATGTAGATATGGAGTAACAAGTGATATAAATGTATGCGGTAATTGAACGAATCATAGTGATAAAAATAGAGCAAGGGAAAAATTGTGAACATAATAGCCGGCATCGTTTCCCGAAATCAAACCACAGGGATAGTTTTGGAAATTCTACAGTAATGAGAAAGAGTTTCGAGTCATGCGGAGCTGGAATAATATCTTCGATGACAGGATGAGGCTTTAGTGATGATGAGAATTTAGCCTTCACATCAAGTCATCAAGGTAACCTTACGCTTGATTGACATGCGAGTAATTCTTGTTTTTAAGCATCTATCATATTTTGAGCAAATAGGACCAGTAAACAGAACCGACCGAGGCCGTTCAATGGATCGATTATGTTCAAATTACCGAGATCATGTGCTTTTTCAAAACATCCAGACAGAACAGTTTCTGACCATGCGTCAAATCAGAATAAATATTAATATCCATTAATACAAATTCGACAGTTGATTGGATATCCAATTACCGCTCTGTTATAATATCAGCTGTCAAATTACAGTCTGCTATACCACCCAAATCATGTCAAGGATTAGACTAATTTATGTGAGAATTTCCAAACTGTCTTATCTAAACCTCATGATAAGTATCAACTGTCGTACAGTCAGCATCAAAAGTTGATTAACACTTCAGTTTTTTTTAATCTTAGTTATTGAGCAAAATATTTGTTCAAAATTACAGCAGAAGAATTTTTTTTAGAATATATACTCTTGTCTATTATGTGAAAAGCTAAAAATCAGTTTATTGAAAAAAGTTGTTGCCAATTTAATAACATGTAAAAATGATAGTGTTAATCGACTTTTGATGCTGACTCTACCTACTATCAAGAAACGTAGGCCGTAAATTTCAATTTTTTTTTTACGTTTTTTGCAATTTGCAGGTCAGTATCAGGTTGTATGTTAATCGAAATATGATTCGTGACCGTAACATATATTTATGTGTTTACGGAATTATTACATTAAAATCATCAATTCAAGGCAAAAAAATCATAAAGTGTCGGTCCTATGCACACGCCTAGAATGTGGTAAGGTATGAAGACGGTCTTAGATCATTTTAAACTTTCAGACAGTGATCAAAGAAATGCATTCTGGATTTATTGAAATAAAACTGAAGTTTTTGAAGTGAAAACTTCTTTAGCGGCGTTACACACTTTTTGTAATGGGTAAAAAATGTTAAACTCGCGTCAGGGCATCGCGTCAGGACACGTGACCGTCAGGAGAGATTCCCCCCCCCCCCTCTCTTTCTACGGCGGCGCCAACCGAAGTGAACAAAGTGAGACACGATAATGGACGGACGGACGGACGGACGGACGGTGACGGTGACGGTGACGGTGACGGTGACGGTGACGGTGACGGTGACGGTGACGGTGAATGTGACGGTGACGGTGACGGTGACGGTGGCGGCGGCGGCGGCGGTGGCGGTGGCGGTGACGGTGACGGTGACGGTGACGGTGATGGTGAACGCGGACGTGGACGTGGACGTGGACGTGGATGGATGGATGGATGGACAGCTGATGGCTCGACCGTCTGTGTTGTAGCCACACTGCTGTGTATTCGTAAAATTCTTGTATATAAAGTGTTTCAAAAAATGGAAATTGAACAAAGTGCATCGATTAATGAAAAAAGTGACGCAGAAATAGTGAAAAAAACTTAGTTATATTAATTCAATTAATAATTGATTTATTTCAACGTTAATATTCAAGTTTTCACTTCTGCCGGCACTCCCGGAGTGCAACCCGTCTTTTTTTTTTGGGATGGACGATGAAGCCTCCTCGTGTAGCGCAGTTTGTTCCGCCAGTTACTCAACCGAGCGCTCGGCGCATCCTGGACAGTCACACCCAACACCTTATTTGACTGGCCAATTCTTCCCTTGCGGTGGTAGAGCTAACGCGCGCCTGGTTTGCGACCACCCTCCCACTGGAGTCCAGCGTCAAGCAGCCTGCTGTGTTTCGTCGATGCGTGAGAGTTCCAGTGCCTTAGGCATCTTCTGGGCACGCTCGTTCCATCATAGACCTCATCCATCGCTTTCCACCAGGGGTGATCACCCCTGCTCTTGACGTCGATCGACGTCAAGAGCAGGCCCAATCAGCAATATATTTTTTTTTAAGTCTAAATTATTTCTGGGGTCCTCCCGAATTTTCCTATCACGCCACTGGAGACCCCCGTACTGTACCTGTACAAAATGCAATCAAAACCGAGTTTTATTCGCAGATCCGTGGTACTCGCACTCGTTCCGATGAATACATTACAAATGTGGGCCTGTATGACGCATCGCCCGATATCGGAAACCGCTCCGCGTATCCGACAACGTTTTATTTCCGATATCTGAACTCGTTCAATGCTCACTTCGATGTGATAGACGTGATACCTTACATTTTCATTGGATCGCGCCGCGCTAACAAACTACTTCCAAAGCTGTCCAAAAATAAAGTTTCCGTTATGAACATGCACTACATATTTTTAAAATAGAACGGCGGAACTATTTCTATTATTTTGAAATCGAGAGGCTTTTTCTGCAAAGTGCTTGTAGGTATAGTGGTAGATTCTTAAATTTCATCTTCTAAAAGGATCTATCTTTTCTATTACGCCACTTTATGCACATGATTTATCTCCTTGAAAATTGCTACATTTTTCAACAAGAATTTTACTACAAGGACGTCAAGTACGCAGCAGCTACTCATAGCACATCGTAGATCGTTTGCAAACTACATAGCACTGAAACATCTTTATTGAGAAAGTAAATATTAAGGAGCCCAACAAAAAAGGAAAAACCTTTTTAAAGAGATCACCGGAAGCATGAAATAAGAATGTAGGTAAGTAATATTTGGGGTATCGCAATATTGGCATTGGATTGAAGTAAAGCAAGGTAGATCCCGAGATGCGTGGAAAAAGCCAGCTGTCAAAAAATAAAACGAATATATGGAATCCAGCGTTTATTCCATTCAGCAATGTTGGCGACACGAGTGGTATTGACAAGCGATTCTTTAATATAAACATTGCTTGGCACCCAATGACGAATTTATACTGAAAATATCGTGTATTAAAAACGCATTTCAGATGTTGATTGTTAAATTTCGTTCGATGTGTTATTTAAGGAAGATAAACAAATTATAAACGGTTTTTGCTACGAATTCAACTAATGAAAAGGCTGCAGTCCAATTTGCAAACATACTAATTAGCAAAATGAAAAATTTAAAATTAAATCGCCACTCAAAATAACGATGCACTTAAAGTCGCCGTGCCGTCGGGTGCCATTTGAACAGATAATTGAGCCAATCAAGCTACGGAGGGAGGTGACAAAAATAGGTCGTTTGGCCCGGCCCGTGTGAATGCAGTAAGGCCTAGGCTGCACAACGTCATTTACTTTATAGTAGCAAAGAGGCCGTGAGAGAGTCGAATTCAAAGGCACCCTCGCGAGAAGAGCTCTCCGCATTAGCCGACGTTGCGATGAATAACTGAAGCCATGAGGAATAAGAACGGTGAAATGACTAGCGACTTTTGTTACTGGATTCTTTACGCAGTTGTTTTTGAATCAGCTCACTGGACTTCTAGGTTAAATGAAATTTATTTTGAATAAAAGAAAAATCGGGTGGAAAATGTAATGCTGTTTTAAACGAACCCTTATGTTCTGAACTGAGGTTCAGGGCGTCGTTTGCCAACTACCAATGCTGGAATAGCGAAAATGGAATCAAAGATTTAAGAGAGGTATTTATACATGGTTTAGAATCCTGAAAATTCACTTTCCACCTCAAAAACCAGGTGCGACATGCAGCTGGGAAAATTCGTGATATTGTAAAATTGGTCCGCGGCGCGCGCGTAGCGAAATCCGATAGTATTGGCTACAAACAGAAATAAAAGAGCAAGCTTCTCTCGTTTTATACGTAAAATCGTTAAAGCCGCTTTTTTGTCCGACAGTAACGTTGGTACCCAAGTTTTTTTGCTAAACTCGAGAGCTGAAGGTGAAATGTTACTGTATTTCGTAACTGCCAGTGTACATTTAAATATTCACGAATATTTAGGAAATGGTGGCACTTTTACTTTTCAGGGTAGAGCGTTTATTTTACAGTTACAGATTTATGGTTTTTTGAAAAATGGCGCCAAGTTCACGAAGTTTTAATTAGTTGGTTTCTTTGCGTTGTACATAAATTACCTATAACATTATTAACAATAAACGAAAACATTGAAGATAAGGCTTTGCCTGTTCTGAAAATTTCAGCGCGCCCCTCAAGTGCTGGTTGGATAGGTAATAAAAAATTATCACAAATTCAAAAACCCTAAAATTAAGGGCTCAGGAACTTCCATAAAAGAGAAACCCTCAAATAATAATGAATTCCAATAAACTCGTAAAATCCTAGGCGTTCGTATTCATATAATCTATGGACCCTCGTAAATACGTCGATTTGCATAATCATTACGTATTTATTCACAGCTAAACACATATTCTGCCATGCAAGCAAAACCTGCTTCATTATTCAAAACCAGTAATAAATATGGTTACATCAATTTACTCAGCACGTTATGTTATATAATGATCGAAGTACGTAAATGAAATCAATCTGGGTGATAAATTCGAATAATATACATAAGCATCGATGGTTCAGTGGTAGAATGCTCGCCTGCCACGCGGGCGGCCCGGGTTCGATTCCCGGTCGATGCATCTCTTTTAGTTTTGTTTTTGTTAGGCCTAATGAGTTTTGTAGTAACTTAAGTACTAAAAGATACAAACCACCACTTTTAGTTCAAGACCGTCTTTTGTTTCTAGTTTAAATATCTTTTTTTTAAGAGTGATGATTATTTAAATTATTTTACATTTTCGATTTTCATTTAAAATATAAAGAAACAGGTAAAAATGTTTTATGAACATAAACTTTTCGATAGAAACGCGAAAAATATAGCGCTAAGAGTCGACTAGCTGAATTCTTTCAAGATGTGGATCGTCTTCACTTCCACCTCTAATCCACTAATCCTCACCTGGCGCGACATTAACAGGGCTGCCACCATTCCCAGTAATAAATAAAACAATTATTTTACTAATTTATTATATGGCATAGGATTCCAATTTAATATCGTTTCTGTCAAAAATCCTTGACCAAAAATTTCTACTCCAGTTTGATACTTTTCGAACATTCGACGTCACGCCGAATATTTTTTTCCTCTCTACGTCCGGAATTTTGACATCGTACATGAAATATATTTTTTATTCCAATGGTTGACGTTCCGCAAGAATTTCTCGCTTGCACACGCCCTCTGATCTCGTAGCTAAACCGCAGGCACGGGGGACGCGGGACGCAAAATGCATTCCACACCGCTCACCCTTTATATTCACTACAATTTCGATTGCCCGGCGACAAAGAGGTAAAGGTATATGTCCAGGTATTGTTTACCTGAAGGTATGTGTACAGGAACCGAAAATTTTCCAGAAGTTATTTTTAATTCTCAGGCTGTTGATATATTATACAATATTGACAAAGGATTCTGAAAACTCTATTTCCCAGAATCTCATTTACCTCTTACGAAGTAAACTAAATGACAAACTTAATTTCTATTATTCGTATCCTTGCTAGTGAGCATAGATAATTTAAAGTCCGAATTCTACTGAAAATTATGAGCGTACTGCGGTACCATCCATCACGTAGGTAGTCTCCGAATGTGGTATTCTTTTTTCTCTTATTGTGTCGTGGTCAAAAGATTTTCTCGCCGTCGCTTGCCGTTGTGTGATCGCAGCTAACCGCAGCGCTATGAAGCGACGCACGGCGTCAAGTGCATTTTGCACCGCATGCTCTTTATTTTCTATTAGCCGTAAACGAAAAGCGCTGGATGGTACATTGATAGTTGAATAGCGCAATCACTGTTCGCTTTAAACTTTAAGGACTTTGGTCTGGTTTAAAGACTATGAGGTATCGATTCCGTGTTAGCAAAGATTAGGTGGTGTGCATTGAATTCTGATATGATGCCATCATTTGTGTTAAAATATGTTTAAAGGTGAAAAGACTGTGATCCCTTCAAAAAAGATTTTTTCGCCAACCCTAAGGACTATTGGAACAGTGAGACTTTAGGGCTTTGCCCAGATAATCTGCAGGCTTAATGTTGGAGGGCATTAGTGAACATTCCGGAGCGGCTCGCGACAATGTCGCCACAAATTGCGCTAGTACCGTGCTGTGTGCACTACTTGTGTTAATGGTGTGCCACTTTTGTTAATACGCTTTTTAAGGCCGCTTTTAAAATTGCGAGGGGCAAAAAGTTCTGGGTGGTGAACCGCAGAAGCTACTTAGGTGTGTTCCCTCTTTAGGATGGAATTTTGGGTAGGATTGAAGATTTTTAACGCATAATAAATGAACTTACTGGTTAAAAACAGAAAGTGCAGAAATTCTTGCAGTTAGGATGAATCAGGGCGCACTAAAAAAAGCGGTAACAAAATTAAATAACATCAGCTCGTGGGATAATTTCTATCTCTAATTCTGTCACATAATTTCAAGGCAGATATTATATTTTCATCGAGTGAATTAATTTCAACTCATATTTTAGCACTCATTTTGTTATTTACTTCAGTAAAACAAAAAGGGATGTTTGTATGACAAATTTTATTTAAATTTTATGCGAAAATAGGATTTTGAACAGTGAACTTTTACGTCGGTTCGTATAAATTCGTAAAATACTTTTCTGGACGCTGGAGCTCGGGTTTAGACGTACGTAATTAAGTGACAACGGGGAAACTAAATAAAAGTTCCAACAAGCTAATTACACATTTTGATGTTTTAACAAAATATGAGCGTGAGTCGGAGAATCGGGAAATATATTTATACGTTGCCATGTCACAGCTACCAGTAGGTAGTTCACAGAATTACAAAGTCTCGTCAACTTTATGGGGCCCGTTTTTACTGACAGATAATTTGAAAACATCCGTATTGGATAACTTCTATTATAAACGAAATTAAAGTAAGAAAAGACATCATTTACTGGCCAATCTATTTTTTTGTAAATGTCTCACAATGGAGCCTTAGGTGAAGTGAGCTTGAATTGAGCTGTCAAAAGTGTCAATACCTAGCATCAGGTGGAATGACAGCTCACTGCAAGCTCACTTCACCTAAGTCTTCACTGAGAGATTTTACGGAATTGACCGGCTGGTATTAATCATCATCTGCCGAGCCTTTCCCCAACTATGTTGGGGTCGGCTTCTAGTCTAACCGGATGCAGCTGAATACCAGTACTTATTCTTTTTTATTTAGGTAAGTAATAATCGTACGAATTAAAAATACCCACTGATTTCAGAAAATACTGTTCCCTTACGTAATAAACACACGAGATATAATCAGCAGAGGGCAGACACCGAAACAAGATTAACCTCAGTCCGATTTCTAAAATAAAGTGCAATAATTAAATTAATGAACGCGGTGCAAACAAAGCGGGCTCCAGTGCTGAGTGATATTGTGTTTGCTCGTCGCTCTGCGCCCGCACAAATACCATATTCATTTATTTACTGTTTGCAAGTACTAGCTATGCTCAGTGTTCCTGTGTTCTGCAGGCTGCTAGTTAACGCCCATACTTACTGGAATGAAAACTATAACGATCCCGCAAAGTGCCAACTCTAATATCCTAAAACGGGCATAGCAACAATACGTGAACTAAACTTGGACAATATAAAATGATGTAAACATTGCGGTGGAATAAATAACTGTTATTGCGATACGGAGTGGTTAGTAAAAATGTTGCTCGGAATAGAAACGACAGTATTTGCTGTTTGCTAATATGAAGATGCTGAGTTTTTGGTCTTAGTTAGCTGTTTAGTTTAATGCAACTGCGGTATACCGACGTTCTGTGCTGCACGTTCAAGATGCCAAAAATATCAAGTGTATTTTGAAAATGAATTGATACAATTTTGGCGCAGGTTATTTTAAATTTACAGGATAAATATTAGCATTTGCTATACGATATCTATAACGGCGACCTGAGACTTCTTTAAATTTTATCAATAAATACCACACGAGTTTTCATCATGGACAGTATAGTATTGGATCCACAAGAAATTTTAACGCCCACATTAAAAACAAACATGCCATGACTACAAAAACCTTCACTTTGAAGCCGCATAGCAAACAGAAACAACAATTTACCTATCACGTTTTCCAGGTTTTCATTCCCATATAAATCGCTTATTAAATTTTCAATAAAATCGCTCATTTGCATACAGGGAGTGAACACGCGTCATTCGCAGAAGCGAGGCGCGGCGTCGCGACGCTATGTCCTCAATTGGCCAGCTGCCAATGGCTCAATACATGGACGTCAGAATTCAATCAAAACGCCCTCTGACATGGCGGACATTTACATTTGTTAATGGTTTTTCTGAAGTTCGCTGATATAGGTTAAAGCATAATCTATCTATACAATACATCACACTAATATTACAAAGGCAAAAGTTTGTGAGTGTTTTTGTGTTTGTTACTTCCTCACGCACAAACGGCTGAACGGATTTGGATGAAATTTGACACACTGATAGTTTATAACCAGTATTAACACATAGGATACTTTTTATCCCGATATTCCCACCGGACCGACACTTATGCAGGTGAAACCGCGGGGCGCAGCTAGTAAGTATTATAAATTAGAGACACTTCATGTCTGTCTATTTTACCACGTTGTTTTTCTAAACTGCGCAACAAATTTTTATGCGACTTCACCATCATTTAGATAATTTATGACGGAAGGTTTATGTGTATAAAACTTAAATATTTAACTTAGAAATCATTAAAGAAATCTCGATGTTTTGTCAGTTATAACATGTTTTCGGGTGTTTTCGAACTTTGTAAAGACGGATGCACTTTGCTCAGATGCCTAGGTACTGAAAAAGCACTGGGCACTACTAAATAAAATATAGTCTGGCTTATCCTAACTCAGACTGTGGGTACAGCGTGTAACTAGCCTCACCGAAATAATTCCGCTGGGGTTACCATTCGCAAATTATTTATTTGGACAAAAAGCTGACGTAGTAACGATCTATGTAATGTATTCGTTTGTTTTCCCACATATGTTTGTATTCAATGAACATTAGTGTAGTGATGGAATACTGAGATTAAATGTAATGGTCGAACGATGTATGGTAAACTACAGGGTGTTCGGCAGAACGTTGAACACACGAAAATGTCAGATAGATGGGGTCGTCTGCTACCTACCCAGCTCAAAAAAAAATTACCCAGGCCCCATAGTTTTTAAAGTGAAAACTTCTTTAGCGGCGTTGAACACTTTTTGTGATGGGAAAAAAATGTTACACTCGCGTCAGGACACGTGACCGTCAGGAGAGATCCCCCCCCCCCATCTCTTTCTATGGCGGCGCCAACCGAAGTGAACCAAGTGAGACACGATAATGGATGGATGGTGATGGCGATGGTGATGATGATGGCGATGGCGATGATGATGATGGCGATGGTGATGGTGATGGTGATGGCGATGGTGATGGCGATAGCGATGGTGATGTGATGTGATGTGATGTGATGGTGATGCTGGACGCGGACGCGGACGCGGACGTGGATGGACAGCTGATGCCTCGACCGTCTGTGTAGTAGCCACACTGTTGTGTATTCGTAAAATTCGTGTATATGTTTCAAAAAATGGAAATTGAACAAAGTGCATCGATTAATGAAAAAAGTGACGCAGAAATAGTGAAAAAAACTTAGTTATATTAATTCAATTAATAATTGATTTATTTCAACGTTAATATTCAAGTTTTCACTTCTGCCGGCACTCCCGGAGTGCAACCCGTCTTTTTTTTTTATTACCGAAATTCATGAGTTTTAAAACTTTGAAGGCCTATAACTTTACGTAGGATAGACGAAATTTTCAACACTTTTTTTTGTTTTTGTCTCGACAATTGGTAGATTCATCTAAAATTATTGTTTGGTGCAAACAGTAAAATCGACTATAAAAAAGAATTGGCCTAGGTATTTTTTTTTTGGGCTGGGTAGGTAGCAGACGACTATCTGCCATTTTCGTGTGTTCAACGTTCTGCCGAACACCCTGTATACATCACGCCCGTAATCTCCGATAGGTTAGGTAAAGGTGTACCAGTACACTCACTTTTCGCCAGTTTTGTTTAAATCCTATGTAATAGGGGGCGAGCCTATTGCTGTAGTAAATTAATTGTACGTAAATAAAAATACGAAACATACAAACACCAATTAGCAACTAATTGAAAGCGCTATTTTTTTTTTTTAAATTGATATTACATGTAAATATAAGGTAAGCGATATTCTATATATTGGAGTGTATATTGGATATATTAACACGTGGCTACATGCAAAACAGTTTTCCAGATGTCCTGTCATAGTTATGACAGGTTAATTAATTATTTCAGCTATATTCATACCATACATCATAATAGGTATTTTATTTGATCTCCTATGTTGCTTGTTCTTTCGGATGGTACTTGGTCATTATTTGTGTTTATATACAACGTGTTTTTTTATATACCATAACTAGAGTTACATTCTATAAGTAAAAATAATACAAAAAGTCCTGGAATATGTGGTCCGAAAATGCATAGTTTCGATGATATTATGTATCTAAGTTTCATTGATAAATACGAGTAATTAATTTTCATTCAAACCAATCATTCATATTTAAAGCTAAGAAAATGCGACGTTGTCATATTTCACGTAAGGGTCTTTTACATTGATAATCGTGACGTCGAATTATTTATGTATGATAAATGAAAACAAAAACAATGATAATTGTAAAAGAATTTAGAATCTTTGATATGGCCTCATTCATATCCTAGTTATGGGATATAAAAAAAATACTTTGTATAGCTGACATAAATCCAGCACGGGTACAGATATTTTTCCAGAGAAAAATGAGAGTAGTAGAAATTATATTTAATAGGTAGGCACTTATATCATGAAAATTTATTGGTCGCAAATATAACAACCTTTTATCCAAGACATATGTTTACTTCATAAATAAAGACATCGCTTTTGCAAACAGGAACACGAAACACCCCTAAATTGAAATGGTAATAAAAGCAACGTTTGCAAAGAATTGTAACACAATATAAATATAATCACACCGTATTTCATCAATCATACTTTTCCCACGAAACAACAAAAAGAGTGTTCAAACGTGAACGACGAACATCACTACAGCGCTAACATGCGCAAATATTTCCAAGTCCTGACACGTGTTTATAATAAAAACATCATCCCGAGTTTTGGGGGCGGGAGGGAAAAAATATATAAACGTGATAAGTTCCCAACGGCGCATACTATTCGGCGTTCCCTCACAATATACATAGAATGAGTACAATAAATATAACACCGGGGGGGAATAGCAGGTGTGTCGAAGAACCGGTCCGCGGCCTAAGAAAAGCGTGAAAAACTCATTCGTAAACAACAAAAGGAGAATCGACGTTATAACTCAAGCGGAGGGGGGCGTCAGGTGCGGAGTTGAGATAAAGTACTGACGTTATGCTCTATCCTGTGATTTAGATATGACCTTCTGAACGCAATCTGCATTAGTAACAACCCGGGGGGCAAGGAGGTCGCCGCCCGCTATCTACTGTGTTTTATTGGAACTTAACACCAGCGTGATATGAAAAAGGATGAATGTGTGGAGAATTGTTTCGCAGAACCTCCCTAGACAGCATTACATTTAATGTTGCTATTGTTGTAAAAATAACAATACATTTGCACAACAATGTTTTAAAACGTACTGTTCAAAGTTTGTGTCTGGTAAACCAAGCATATTACGTACCTAACTCCTGTGAAAGCTAGAATCTATGGCAAGAACGTTGGTGTTGCCAGGTAGGACAATGTGCATCCCTAAGGTGTCGTATGACAAGTTGCCTCGACAATAACAGTCTCGATAGCCTGCAGCAATATTAATCTGGAGTTCTCTGAGCTAGCTCACTTGCATAACAACGTTACGACTCCTAACACTATAATTACATTTGACGACGGAAAAGCAGAGTTATATTCTAAAAGCTTGCACAATATTTCATGGCGTTGGTGGTCGTAAATCATTATAAAAGTATTGTGACGCCTTTTCACTCACTTACTTATCCAGGAGCGAGCATTCAGCAATAAGGTAAACTTTTAAAAGCGATTTTCTCGGCCTCATTGAGATTACTTTCGCATCGGCGCCGCCCGCACCGACTGTGTGTCGCGTTGTGTCGCCCTGAACTAAGTTTTAATGGTGGCTGGCACTTGTCGGTTCACAAAGTTACGTGGTTTTCAAGCACAGGGATGCGGGCACAGCGCACCGCGCACCGGCACTGACCGGCGACCTCGCACTTTTATTACTCAAAATTGCGTTATTAAAGAGTGTTGCACGCTCGGCGGAAGTTTTCGTACAATGTTGTACTGATATTTCCTGAAGTTTAACGCAAGCCTATAAATTAGTTTTAATCGTTTATTTTATGCTTTAAAAACGTACGTCACATTGCTGTGCGTAAACAGTGCAATAAATACAATCACTTCACGCATCTCCACAAACAGGTGCGGCGTAGTACTCGCAACCAGCGTGCATATAGGTATGACCAGATGTATGAACGTAATCGAAGCAAAAGGAGTATGTAAGGATCAGGAAGAGGAGGTGACGTCTTTAGTATCTGCCTTACTCCATGAGAAGAAGGCTTGAGTTTAAGTACCTATGTATGTGTCCACACAAACGTCAATCAACCAATAGGCCACATCATTCGCTCACCGAATTCTTCCACTTCGTTGCGTATTAAACCTCAGAGCACACTGGCCTAAACTGACCTGCTAATTAAACCGCAATAACACAAACAGGCCGATATAATCGGCTGCGGGCAAACCGAACACCGTGGTAATCAATGAGACCGGCAGACCCAGGCCGAACGGGAGATTATCTTAATGGCGACGACGCTGAACACAAATTATGTATGCGTGAGGCACAATCGGGCCAAATGAGAGGCCAATCAGCCGCCATCCGTGCACATGTAAACGGCACATTGACAGACGTGACGGCAAACGGAATCGATAATTTGCACACATGACCAGACCACACTGATGATCACAAGTTCACAACGCGTGTTTGTTTCGTTGTGTGCGTTGGGGACATTGGAATATTCACCTTTCAACGTCCTGAACGCGAGAGGTAATTTAAGGTGAGTTGATCTGAAAACAGCGCGTACCAGAACAAGGTACCTAAATGTAGAATCTTATGTCATTAAAATAATCATGATGTTTTTATCATCATGACTAAAATTTAAGACAACAAAAGCATTTATGTACACTTGATTAATTATTATCATACCTACTCTTATCACCCTGGATTCCCCAGTGAATTTTGTTAATCAGCATTCCACGATAAAATTATTATACAAAATATCAACAGCCCATTCGTTAACATTGTTATGATTAACTTGAGAGCACTCATATACATTTTAATTAAGTACATTAAACTTACCGAATTTCGTTATTTCAAAAGTACCTTTTTCATTAAATGGGTACGAAAATAACTTTAACAAAACAAATGATTCGGCCATTTCAATCATTTAATGTAAATTATTAAATAATGTGTTACGAGCAATTTATATTCATGAGCTGCCTCAGATACTATGTATAAAAATATGGTGTAAAACGCTGCAACTAAAAGGTACGTATATCTACCTGTCACGAGCAGAATTAAAAGAAAATGTGTAAACATTTTCTTTGGGTAAGAAGAGCAGACACCGAAAAATCGATTTATTGCCGTTGGATCCCGTTTTTTGATCCCGTTTTTTAGGTATTACCGATGGATCCCGTTTGCTATTGCCGTTGAATCCCATTTTATAACAATTACTGATGTCTAGTTTTTGTAAAACGCCCAACAATATTAACTTGTTTTAGTTTTAATATTGTAATGTAAGTGAATTATTATAAGAATAAAGTTATCTCAAACCTCAGACACCATCATCTGCCGAGCCTTTTCCCAACTATGTTGGGGTCGGCTTCCAGTCTAACCGGATGCAGCTGAATACCAGTATTTTACATGGGGTATCATTTAAGCTATCACCAATTTAATTAGTTTTGTGTTTCTTAAATAATAGGGTTTGTCCTCCAAATAGTAGAACTGTCACCAAAATGTAGTCACCAAACAATGCAAGTGACCTAACCAAACCGAACCTCGGGGTGCCCTTCGCTCGCTCTTGCATCCTATGTCGACGGAGCCCCGCTTCGCGGGGCCCCTATTTCTGTGTAAAGGGTTTAAAGTAACCTAACCAAACCGAACCTCGGGGTGCCCTTCGCTCGTTCTTGCATCCTATGTCGACGGAGCCCCGCTATCTGAGAACGAAAATATTTCGTGGCGATAGATCTATTTATTAGGTGATACAAATATTTCGTGGCGATAGATCTATTTATTAGGTGATACAACTTGATGACAAATATAAATTTTGGTGATAGAAAATATAGTTCCCTTTTACATGGAGCGACTGCCTATCTGACCTCCACAACTCAGTTACAGGGTAATACGATACCCCTTGGTAAGACTGGTAGTCAGATTTTCAAGCTTTTGACGACTCGAAACGACTGTCAAAGATCCACGAATGACAGCCGGGACCAACGGCTTAACGTGCTTTCCGAGGCACGGAGGGGTCTTGGTATGTAAAGATGGTCACCTATGTATGGACCAACCGCGGCAAGCGTAGCTTAACCTGATCGATTGACCCGTGAGGCTGTTATTACTTAGCCTCAAACCTGAGACACTCAAAAATAATAAAAGCAGGGGAAAGAGACCACCACGTAGGTACATACAAGACGCGTGTGGATTATCTGCGTTAAAAAAAATGCTTTCTTGAATGTAACTAACATTCAAGAGAGCAGTTAAAACAAGAATTCCCAGTATCGAGACATTAAAAACAACAGCAAAGAAACAGACCAAGAAAACTCACGGTACACTAACTTCCTTCGGCATAAAAATGACAATAGTATGGTACACATACCCAGCGCAAGAAAAACAAGTACGTTGTTAGAACTGTTTATGTTAACTCGGGTCCCGCACGCGGACGTCAATATGTCTGCAGTAACAACAAGAGCCTCCACGGGAAAACATTGGAAGAACACAAATATTTTGTTAGGCTTAAAAAGTTTTAATAGAAGCCATGGAAATAAAATTACTCTCTGTTTATAGAGCAAAAGCGCCATGGCTGTCTCAGAGAGTAAAACGCGCATTATAATGCGCATTGTCGTAAACCGGTGAATATATTGATAAACTTTTGACTAAGCTTTAGGTTGCGTCTAACGGAATAACTCTTCAGGGAGCAATGTTTAGTAGTTTACAGAAACAATGTTTTAATAATTTTTGTAATGGATATTTAGAATTATCGTTTATTGGCTTATGTTTGAAACAGAAACATAATTCAGATACATGACATTGCGGGTTCAGTAGATCTTTTCTAATATTATCTTTAGTAGGTAAGATTGCAAAAGATCGATTACACGCAACGGTAAACATGGAACAAATGTAGTATAGTATTGATCTTAAAACCATCTAATTCTCATTCAGGGTTAACCTGAAGTCATCATATATTAAAGCTCTGCCACGTTTCGCTGGAAATTTCCAACTCTTAATGGAAATAATTCAGTTACTCCGTCTCAATCCCATTAATCAATCATGCAAAGGTATTCCGATGAAACCTACGTGTGTGTAAGTTCTGTTCAAGACTCGAGCCCGTCTATTCTGTAAAAATATCATCATGAAAACTTCGGTGAGCTGTCAATAATGTCAATCCCTAGCATCAGGTGGAAAGACAGCTCACTTCACTTAAGTTTTCACGGTGAGATTTTTACAGAATAGTACTACAGGTACCTATACCATGAAACATTTAGCTCACGTGTCAAACATGCTTCACAAAACAATATGAATGAAGTTTAATATCTTTAAGCTTCAAAGAAACTAAAGTTTCAACAAATCTGCAGATATCCAGCCATCCAGACTACGTGCTAGCTACGTGCTAGCAATCTGTCACTACTTGCACTACACAGACTTTGAACACGATACCTTTTACCTGCACGTGACTTCAAAAGCTTCGAATATGCGTCCTAGATGCTTCAAGCTTTCCTTGCTAGGAAACTATTAAACGATAGGAGTTTGACACGAAGCGCCGCGTCCGGTCCATGTCCCAGAAATTTTCTTTATAAAGCCTTGGACACACTTGGACAGTCACCGCAGAAAAATGAATAATTCAGAGTGAACAAGCAGACTGCAACGATGGCGATGAAATTCTCGATTCATTACCGACGCGTCGGCTCATTCAAATTCCGAAGAAGTGTAGTAATTATTCAAGAGCGGAGTGGGGCACATAATGTAAGTTTTAATGAAAGAAAGTACAGGTCCATTACGAATGGAATATTCATTTCCTACTGGCAACCCTAGCCTGTGCGAATAATAATGATATCCAGTTATTGTTATAGCTTCTATGTAAGCTGAATTAATTCTACGAGCACAATTTGCTACATGGGTCGGCGCTGTGACGTTTAAGTTATAATACTTTATGAGCGGCGGCCATGATGTCGGAAACAAAGTATTCAGATAGCTGCCTAAATTAAACGTAGTAGATTATTAGCTTATATATATTACGAGCTGCGGTATACCTTGTTTATTGGGGTAACGATACACGAACGATTTTTGGTCAGGGCTAGTCAGGGGTCATTCACTGGCATAGTTGGATCTTCTGTCAGTCTATTCTTGTCTTGCCTTGATTGAGTATCAATTATCGTAATGAATGTTTAATATCGCGTGCACGTGTCTTCATGGCGCTTCGTGACCGACATGACATGTGAGGCATTCATGAGCCACAGTGCACGACGCTTTTCTTTACAATTTTCCTTCTATTGGCTCTTAAAAAAAATCCATTCAAGGTGAAACCGTCCCTATCCGGGGATCTTCCAATATACACACTGTTGTAAGTTCTCAAAAGTAAATAATACAAAGAACAGGCTAAGTTAAATCGGTCCAGGTGCATTCCGTATTTGGCCGAGCGCTTCGGGCAAATCCTTCGGCTTTATGCCCGGGTTTAGTTGCGAGGGACACTAGTGGCCCCATATGGGGCCGGGACGGGCCGCGTTAGTGTCGTACATTGGAGCGACGGTAAGTGGACACAAGCGAAGCGTTACTGTTGTCTTATTGACATACCATTTTTGAAACGGGCACGTTCCGATTGTTTGGTTGGCCTAATTGAACTTTAAGGTTAGTTCGAGAGCACTTTGTTGGGTAGGTTGAGATTTGTCTATTTTCGTCGATGGTGAGTGGTTGGAATGGTTTCGGAATCTTTTACAAACTTACAAACGGCTGTGTAGAATGAGAGTTGTAGTTTGTTCCCATTATTGTGGAATAATGGGTTTACGTAGTTGTACACACATACATGGTGGAGTCGACAATACAACAACAAAATTAAACTGCTTATAATATATCTAACCAGCACTTTGCCCGCGACTTCGTCCGCGTAGATTTCGTACTTTCCTCACAAAATCTTAAAAACCACTTTAAATGTATGTAGTTTTCGAAAGTTAATGTTTTCGATCTTTATCATGGTACATTTCCATTGTAGACTTAAACAATATTTATACCCATTTTAGATTTAATTGAAGCAAGCAGTAAAATCCCCCTTAAACTGTTTTTCCCTTTGCCATCGTAAGGAGTTGATTTTTGAAAAACTCTGAAACACATACTTTATAATTAAAAAAAAAAATCCCTAATTACTTTTAAACGCTCTAAATTCTCTATGAGGGATTGTTTTAAAAAACTAAAAGTTAGTCTTTATTATTTTCTGAGGCAAATATTGCCAAGTTTCATGGTTATTAACCAAAAGGAATGACTTTTCACATTTTTCTCTTTTCATCTCCACAGGGGTGAAATTTTGAAAATCGATTGGAATGTTTTCATAACTTGACTCAAAGATTATTTATACAATGCGCTGTCGGATTAACTTCTCTTCACCTCGTTAGGGGTAGATTTTCGATAAAAAGCCCTGATACACTTTATTATTTATTTTGGTCTTAAATAAATACTGAGTTTCGAGTTAATCGGACCGCGCGTTAAATTTCTTCCAAATGAACTTTGACACCGCTAATCCCCCCTTTGAGGGCTAGTTTTGAAAAACTTTATAATTTACTTAGATAAGTATTCTTGCCAAGTTTCAAGTTTATTAACTCAAGCAATAAGATTTTTCATACAAACATACTCCCCCTTTTCACCCCTTAAAGGTTGAATTCCCAGAACTCCTTAGTGCTCCCCTACATAGTAAAAGGAAGCCGTGTGAAAAATTTCACGTTCCTAGTCCCAGTAGTTTCGCCAATAGTTAAAGTCACCTTATCTAGTCAAATATTGGCAAAATCCATAGCCTCGGCCCATCACTACCGAAAAAATCACATTTTTATTTTTGTTGATGTTAGGATTTATTTGATAGTTCCTAAATACTCCTATGCATTAGTATTACCAGTGTTTTCATTTATTTTCGTATTGTCATCTCCTCATTGGATAAAAGACATGAAGAAAGGAACATAAAAATATCTACGTACAGACGCTAGCACATCAACCTACCTGAAACTGTCAAATTTTCCCAATCAACTTTGAACCTTATACTTTAGTGATAAAGTTGAAAATCTATTAAAGAAATTTGACAGATTGTAGTAGGTTGATGTGCTGGCGTCTGTACAAAGGTAATGCTTGATATGATTTATTTCCGTTGGATCCCGCTTTTGAATCCCATTTTAATATTTTTGGCGTTGGATCCCGCAAAACATTATTATGTATTTCCGTTGGATCCCGAATTTAAAAAATGCAAGATAATTACGTTTTATTGTCGTTGAATCCCGAAAAGTATTTCCGTTGGATCCCGAATGCTTAAAAAAATCTGAATGCGGGTACTTTCAACAACAAAATTGTTTATAATAAAATGAGGGGTTCACTAATGTTTCACCAAAACTCCATTGGAATTTTTAGTTTACAACCAACGTTTCGTATACTATTTATTTCACAAACAACTCATTTTCTATATAATCTAGTCGTTTCTGGCACTCGCCGGCCGCTGCCGCGGCACCGCTCGCTTCGCTCGCTCGGCTCGTGCGTAGGGCTCACAGTTTTGGCCTAACCTAACATTGTTTTTTTTTTCATAATTAACCTAATCTAACTAGTTCAGTTCCGGGGAACCCACTAAAAATAATCTCTTTTTAGTGTTTGATAAAGGTAAATCACTTTTCTTCTGAAATGTACACATGTTGTTATAATATGGGATTTAACGGAAATAGCAAACGGGATCCATCGTTAATACCTAAAAAATGGGATTCAAAAGTGGGATCCAACGAAAATAAACGCTTGATATAAATTTAGGTATTAGCAACTTTACTTCTGCTAGTACGTAATAAATCAAGTCAGCAGTAGCCAGTTTATGTAAATACAAATGGAAGAAAAAAACAAGTTTCTACTATCATAAATCACACCATTCAAATACATATTATGTTATTTGCATATCTAGTGCTCTTTTAAAAACTCGCTAAAAACTGTACTTATTTAAATACAAAACATTATTCTGTGATTATTTAAGCTTTTAGGAATGTAACTAATTTATAATTTCTTTATGTGCACTAAAACAATAACTATCAATACATCAAGTTCATATTTTCCGCGGTTGTATTCATTACCTTAAATCTTAGTTAAATACTAATTCGAAACAACAACTCGAATAAATTACAGCAAAAGTAAGCGCCGCAAAACAACAGCTGCATATCATGGGGTTTTCAATGGATTATGAAAAAAGTTGTACCATCGACCAAAGAGCAACTGGGTAAACAGATATTAATGTTAAGTAAGGATAGAAAGGGGACCGCTATTTCACCACCGTCTTACATGACGAGGTGGCCGAGAGGTTAAGGCGTTGGACTGCTAATCCAATGTGCTCTGCACGCGTGGGTTCGAATCCCATCCTCGTCGGACTTTTTTTTTAGACATAAAATATTTATTCAGACAACACTCACTGTACGTTCGCTCCCTCAGGTTATCCGAGCGCGACCTTAATTAAGGCTCTGAAAATGGATTTCGTAATTAATAAATAAAGCTTCACAACTTAGATTACGGCAAAAAACGCCTAATATTTTTTCATTAGGCAAGTTAATGATTCTGAATTTTCACGTACAGGAGCGATAAAAAAATAGAGCCAGTTTTCTTCTAAACAAAAACACAGAATTTTGTAATGAAAATGGAAGACTGACTCTAGCGTGAATCGACTGAACATCCCGCATTGTTCCAAATTAGATAAATTATACCACAAAAAGATTCACACAAAGGAGGCTCGCCAAATGGGATGGCAATAAACATTGCGAATGTCAAATTCAGTCGGAATGCTAAATCGACACGTCTTAGACAGCGCATCCCTCTGTGGGAGATAATACGAATACAGGGCGAGCGACTTTTAACGTTCTAATGTAAAAAATACGCATATTACATAACCTTTTGTATTTACGCCATACATATTTTTTATACTCTTCCGAGCTGAACGTTGTACCTTTGTGTTGATTTCTTAGCATTGTACTTAAATGTATAAATAAGAACAAAAATATGGCAGACTTAAAAGCTTTTTTTACGAGAATCGAATAAGGTCGTTCCGAGATGGAAGTAATCCAATGTTTGTGATGTATCTCCGAAGATTCTGTCAATTTGTATTATTCCTACTTGTACTTATTAAGTTACCACAACAGGCACTCAACAACCGAACATTTACAATAGGTATAAATTGAATGAGCCTAAAATCTTTATCTACATTTACGTAAAGGGCTATACGCCGTGTTAAAGTTCACAATTATCATAGGCTTATTGAATAAATTTGAAAATGAATAAAGTCTGCACAGAAATCGACTTTCCATAAAAACGATACCTCGCTATTTCTCTAACGTTGAACAAATACAAACTGCGGCACATTTTCTCTTTCAATAAAAGCCATTCAAATAATCACGATGTTAACTCGCAGAACTAATTTGAACAGCAGTTGTGAATTCAAAATGAATATAATACGATTACCTATTGTTATTTGTCTGACCTCAACGTTGCCTGCGGGGAATATTTGAAGAAATAAGGCACATAAGCCAATTAGCTTAAACCCAAACCCGTCAAAAGCAAACAAAGAAAAAAGGCGACAAGAATAAAAGAGCGAGATTTAATAACGTGTCGTGTCAGCCGTCAGTGTCGGGAACAGAGTCGGGCCACGAGCGGGCGCGGGCCCCTCTATGTGAGTCGCACGACGTACGTAGCCGCGTGTCTAGTGGCCACACGGGCACGGATTGGCGACGTCTAGGAAATGGCTTTGTTTCCTCCGCCGAGCCACAGGCGCGCGCCCATCCGCCGGGAAATAAAATAAATGAATATCACATTATAAGAACCGAAGGGAGGGGGATTGAAAATAAAAATAACCTTCTCAGATGCCAAACTCTATGAAAGCCTTGTTTCTCCTGAAATTAGATTGAGTTGTTTCGTATTTAGGTACGTTCCCGTGACGTAATACTTAACTTGTGTTGTTTAAGTCTGAGCTCACAATGCTAACTGGTGCTCTTTGTGTTTAGCAGGCTTAAGTGGATTTTAAAATTCTCTGAATCTTTGAAGAAGACAACGTAAATTAGGTGAAAGGCAATGTTTCTTCTCGGACTGCTGGCTTCTTCGAAATAGTTTCCGAACTACATACCGTGTTGCAAATACTGACCTGCAAACGTAAAATCGCAACTTTGTCTATTTGTTCACAATATTCTAGTTGTACAATCACTACTTTATTGCTGTTTTTATTTAAAATAAAGTGCCTTCTCTGGAATGCCGAGCGCCTTACGTAAAACGCATAACAGAGAGTTGCTTGTCATTGTAAATGCAATTTATACTAGAGTTGCATAAATAATAGGAGCGAATCAAACGGGCGGCTATCGTATCGTATCCCGACGGATTCGTGAGACTACATACAAAAGCCAGAGTTGCCCTTTACAGGATGTTCAATCTGGCGTTTCATATATTTTGAAAGTAGTACCTACCTAAATTATTTGACATAGATCTTGGTACTTATTTGAAAACATGTCCAACTGACAAAATATCAGACGTTGTACAGACGCCAGCACATCAAGCTACCCCAAAACTGTCAAATTTCCCCAATCAACTTTGAAACTTATGCTTTAGCGATAAAGTTGAAAATCTATTATATAAATTTGACAGATTGAAGTAGCTTGATGTGCTGGCGTCTGTACCAGCATCAAGTAATTACTATGCAAGCACGGATCGGTAACGAATCAATTTGCCCGTATTTAATACACACAAAAAAAAAACTACAACTCTCTTATTTCCCGAGCGGCTTGTTACATACGCTACCTTATATAATCCCAAAAGTACACTTCAGGCCAAACATATCAATACAGGATGGGTTCTGTGAATATTCATTGGATAGTAGGGGTGGCACTTTTTCCAGCGATAAACCAGCAGCGCTTCTCGGAAAAACCGATCACTTTCGTTTCAAAAGTGTTGCATACGTGATGGAAACATGATGTAGTAATATTTGTAACAGATGTAATATGGATGTCAGTAAATAGAGAGCAGTGGTGGCCCAGAGGTCAGGGCCCAGACTTACGAGTAGTAGGTCATGAGTTTGACTCCAGGCAGGCGCTTTACTTTGCGTAATTTATTTAATCACTGCTCTCAAAACGGTGACGGAAAACATCGTGAGGAAACCGGCAGGTACTAGAACCAAAAATTCGAAGACATGTGACATCTACCAGCCCGCACTGGGCCCGCGTGGTGGATCACGGGGCAATCCCTCTCATAGAGAGAAGGCCTGTGTGCCAGCAATGGGAACATTATAGGCTGATTATATAACATGAAAAGCAGCTGCCTGATACCTAGCAATATTGTATACCTAAAAACATTCGTTTTTGCGTTGTAAAGATTGCATGCAAATAAATCGAAAAGCTTATTTTATATATCGCCATTCCGCACTTTATTATTCATCGATAAAAGTTGAAATCTAAACAAAAACATTAGAATAAAACATAGCCATATTGCACAAATATTTTATCTAAATTTTTCTGAAATAGCTATACGCTATACTACTGTAATAGTTATAAACCATAACATAACACCACACTTGTATTCCTCAAAGGGTTGGGCAGAGGTGTACTTATAGTATTCGCGCACATTTCACCAACCATGTTTTAGTCCCGTGTAAAAAGGGGGTGAGCCTATAGCCACCAACACCGACAAAACAAATTCAGACTTGAGAAATTCTAAGTGGAAAAATAATAATAATAATATTCCACAACTATCGCACAACGCCATCTAGTCCCAAGCTAAGCAGAGCTTGTGTTATGGGTACTAGACAACTGATAAACATACTTATATATTTTCTAAATACATACATATTATAGATAAATTACACCCAGACATAGAACAAATGATCGTGCTCATCACACAAACATTTGTCCTGGGTGGGAATCGAACCCACGACCTCCGGCATAGCAGTCAGGGTCACTAACCACTAGACCATCAGGCCTGTCAAAATCCAACAACTTTGGCCGCCCCGAGAATCGATCACAGGATCTCATGCTCAGCAGTAGCGCTTACGACCGCTGGACACACAAAGAAGTCATAATAGGTCTCTGCTGAATTCCATAAAGAATTTTTCACCTCATCAGTTCATCAGTCCACGTCACTCGTCAGTGAAATTTCTGTCTCACAAAATGAATGGATGTTTTGGCAACTTGGCACCTATCAGCAAGTCGACACCTGCTGACGACGAAAAAACGAAACCTTGGAAGAACGAAAACAGACGACACTGACGTTTGGGACAAACTGAAGTTTTGCGCTTGAAAAAAAAAACAGAAAAATACCAAGACACAACCCTATGACGGATGCACATTCGACCAATCCGCCGTGCGTGCAATGTAAACAGCAAACACACCAGTCCAGTAAAAATACAAACTGTATCCTACAGTAAAAATAACGAATACTCCCGGTACGAATCGCGGATGAGTGCAGCCTCTCAATACATTGATTACGATTTCCGCGTTGGGAAGCCGTGCAGTTTACCGTTATGAAGTTGGGAAAAAAAGAAATATCCTACATTTGAGGGTAACATTTCCTTATTTTTACGATGCAGTCGTACGTTCTTTTTGTAACTGAAATTTTAAATTTTCACTGCATACTGTAGGAATTATTTATGGATGCATGAATTTATTAATCAACATCTATGCTATTTTGCATATTATAACTACATAGTACTTTAAGTATTCTGTGTTATAACAGAATAAAAGTTTGCGATTTAAAAATAGAAATTCTAATGAAAATTAACAATTGAACCAACACTTCAGCAGGCAAATAGTTATACGACATAATAACAGTTGAGTTTGAGCTGCATTGATTACTGACAAATGTGTGCACTGACTGGACAGGTCCACTCAATCTGTGTGGTTCTTTCCTCAAAAGCAAGTAAGTAATTATTTATTTTACTAAGGCCGCTATCCCACTGCCGTTTTACGAGCGTTGGCGCTTCTCCAACGTCTGCGCAGCGCCAACGTTGCGCAGATGCGACGTTAACGTCGCGAGTTTCAGTGCTAACCCCCACCCGCGCCCACACAGACAGAGCGGGACGGCGTGATTGTACCTGTTGCCAAAAAACGCAAGAAACTCTCGACGTTAACGTCGCGTCTGCGCAACGTTGGCGCTGCGCAGACGTTGGAGAAGCGCCAACGCTCGTAAAACGCCAGTGGGATAGCGGCCTAAAAAACTTAGCCTAGGTAACATAGTGTTATTTCAATAAGAGATGGGTTTGTCTATTACAGATGAGAAGGCCCCTGCCCTTCAAACTAGGAAAATCCTGTATCTTGAAGGACAGTATACTTTTAAGGGATTGACACGTTTTACAAATTATTCATAATTATTATATGTATAGACTAGCTTCTGCCCGCGACTTCGTCCGCGTGAAATTTCGCCCTCCCCCCATTTTAGGGGTGGAATTTCGAAAAACCCTTTCTTAGTGGATACGTACTCTTCACAAAGAACACACCCTCCAAATTTCATGTCTCTAGGACCAGCAGTTTAGGCTGTACGTTGATATATCAGTCAGTCAGGACTTTGAATTTTATATACAATAGATTGCGTAATAACTCTGATGATAACATACATAAATTATTTATTAAAAAGGCTTAAAAGCTAATAGTGGGGAATTTTTATGTGTGTGTGTTGCCGTGGAGTTAGACTGGTCCGTTGGGGTTTGTGTGGGTGTGATTGACGTGTAACTGTTTTTACAAACCTACTTACAGAAATAAAATCATTTATCATTTAACAGTGCAACTTATGTATGAATATTTTAATATACGAGGGTTTAATTTAATTATCAGTACAGTAAACATCGGTGTTCAAAGGCGGATATTTACCGAAGTCCGTGTCAAATGGTTTGTGTCACGAAACATAATTTTATGCACGCGACTTTTGTTGGTACATAACGACGTGAAATATAATGCAAGATTGATATGACGGTATTATTTAATGTAATGAAATCTTTTGTTGTTCGGTGTGTTCGCTGGTATGAACTTAAATTCCGAGTCTTGACGTTTCTTGTTTTTATTACTTTCTAATAAACAGACACGAGACGTTATCATTTCGGTAAAATAAATACAAAAATAAAAGGACACATACGCGTCGAAGTACTGGCAGCATTAATGGCCACGGTGAATTGCAATGATAATTCTTTGGACGAAGAACCACCTAGCCCTCTAGTCACGTGAAGTGTCAACCAGTCGGCGAAAACGTAATAATTTAGCAGTCAATTTATTTAGTACCTAGTGTAAATAGTTGTATTAAATATTGTAAAACTTACTAGCTTAATTTATAAAATTAATTTTCAGAGTTAAGTAACTATTTAAGCAAAATAAACTGTATTTTAAGTCACCACGAGCATCAAATGAAACTGTAGTTAACAGCAACAAAAAAAAAATAGCTTAAAATACCGCTATATCATCCAAATAGTTATCAATCAATCAATGAATCCGTTTGCAACTAACGGCTCATTACTAGTGATCATTGGAACATTAATCTATGTAACCGTGACTTGCCTTGTGTCGTGTTGTGTTTCAATAAGTAGATACTTTCAGTAGTTAAACCAGCACCCTTAGAGCGGTTTCGCACTACATCCGATCCGAATCCGAATTAAATATCCGACTTCAAACCGAACTGGCAATGTTCTAAATTCGGACGGATAGAGTTCGGATCTAGTGCGCAACCCTTCATACAAATAGGACTATGGACACTTCGGACCGGCATTATTCGGATCGGATGTAGTGCGAAACCGCTCTTATTGTGTAACACACGTCAGAATGACAATCCCTTTCATTTTGACAATACAACAAAATTCATTGCTTCTTGTTTGAACAATACGTCTGCTCGAAAAAAAGTAAACGCAATGACTATTGTTAAATTGACAAAATTAAAAGGAATGTCGCAAAGGATTAGATTAGATGATAGTCAGCTACGTAGTACTGCTAAATGTTTTGAAAAGTATTTACGTAGGTGAAATTCTAGGTACATATTTAAAGGTTATTAGGCCTACTAGATTCAACGTCAGACAGAGGCATTTGTATTCGGCAGACGCTACCATGCAGTAAGTGTGGTAATGTTTCATTTACTTCAATTATAAAGTCGCAAATAAATTGAATTTGCTTGGTAATTATTGTAAAACTGTCTCTTTAGTCTAGAGGTCACAAGCGCAACCACTGAGCATGGCCCTGAGATAATGTGGACAAAGTGTTATTGGGGCTTTCCATTAGGAATTACTCGGTACCAGCCTGGAATCCGGATTTGTGTCTAGTTAGTGGCAATAGGCTCGCTCCCTGTTACATGGTACATACAAGCCACGGTAGGAGGTATTCCACTCAGGGCACTGATTTCAACGGCACATGACCGAAAGGCGCCTAAGCTGTTCCACTAACCGCACTGAAACAAGTGAACGTATGCACCTCTACCTCCGCCTCAGAGGACTACTGGGGTGATGTGATTGACAAATGTATAGATCGTGGTTTCGACTCACTACAGTACAACTATACAATACGGTTTTCAATAAGACAGCTTATTATCGCGATTCTATTGTCACTGCTATAAGGCACTGATTTTATCAATATTGGGTTTTATCGCCGTCGTTCCTGGTAAAGTATGGGCCATTCTCTTCCATCTCATGGGTGTCGTAAAGACATCTAAAGTACCGTAAGTATCTGTAATGTCAACGCGGGTGAAGTGGCGCTGTTCTTGTTATAACGATCGCGTATGTTTGATTTGTTTTCGTAGAGCTATAGTCTGACCTAAGACAGTTTTGTCGGCTACTTCCCGACTCCTCCACTATAACAAAATACCTAAACAGAAGTGGGGTTTCGTAACTATTTTGATCTTCATACATTCAGTCACATTTTGCAACAGTTAATTTGAGTTTTTTGCCTTAAAAGACTGCATATATTTTTATATTAAAGTCAAAACCAACGTTTTACAACTTTGACACATTCCTACTGACAGATTCCTTTCTTGTATTCCGTGTACAAATAGCTTTATACCTAATAACTTTCAAATGCCAACATATAATGGGACCTGCAATAGCGTGCTTGAGTACCTTCACATACACATACCTACCATACAGAGTATAAAGAACAACTGTTCGTTCACACGACGCGAAGGTAGCTGGTGGCTATGTATTCAATTATTCTGGGTAATACAGTTTTCAATAAGGTCCTATACAAGCCAACTACATTGTGTCCTGATGATCGGTATGTTACAAAACCCTTTCAATTTGAATGTATTGAATTATTCGAGAGCTGTTTTGTAGGTCGCATTAAATATAGGAATCTATTAGGTATTTATGGTTTAAAACATGACATTTTTTATCGGTTTTTCTTCTATGAGAATTTAAAGAGGGCATTTTAACATTTGCTATTTGCCCTTTATTTTCGCATGAGCCTCATGTTAGTTACGACATCACTATACGAAACTACCTTCTGGAAGGGTCAACTAGAATCTATTCTATTTTTAAAGTGAAACTTCTTTACGCACGCTTGACTTGGGGAGTAAGCTGGCGAACGCGTGACGTAAGCGTTACGAAAAGTGTGATCAGGCGAGGCGAACGGGAGTTGAGTGGGGGATATAAGCAAGAGAAGGCAGTGCGCGCGCACATTTTCTTTCTCTCTTCCTTTCATAGCCAAATACGTTTGCAGTTTCACTTCAGTCGTGTGGTCATAAGCACACTCGGTTTTTTTACATACATTTAGACGTCCAATGGTGCCGTGCGCCTATTTGAAATAAATGATCTGTGACCTTACCATAAAACTAGTTGAACACTAGAATCATTTCCACATAAAATTAATAACATTTTACAACTATTCTTGCCATACCAGCTGAGTAATTGCGTAACATACGTTACAGTAGGAATGGCTTTAATTTTGACAGTTCAACAACATTCATTGCGTTATTTACATTGTTGAGCAGACAGATTAGAACATATTAAGCACCGCCCAGCTGCGCCCCGCGGTTTAACCCGCATAAGTGCCGATCCCGTGGGAATATCGGGATAAAAAGTAGCCTATATGTTAACCCAGGGTGTCAGCTACCTCCACACAAAATTTTATCAAAGTTGGTCCAGCCGTTTGAGCGTGAAGAAGTAACAAACATATAAACACACACACTCACAAACTTTCGCCTTTATAATATTAGTGTGATGGATTAGCAATATCCTTCATGATTCAGATTGTGATTGATAGTGTTACGCAATTAGGGTGCTATAATGAGTAGACGTAGGCAAGTATATTTAATCGCCTAATGAAAAGAAATATGTCAGTTGTCATGTTTCTGCTATTAACAAACCGTGAGTTTATCGACTGCTCCCCAAAGCCTCTTGAGTCACTCTACATACCAATAAGATTCCCCACTTATAAGGATGTATACTCACTAATCACAAAGCCGAGTTCCACAAGAAGCTGAACGCACACGTTTCATCAGACCAGTTATCTCGACAAAGGTCAAAGAGAAATTAGGTCAATTTAATTCCCAATAAACCTGAAGGAATTCCTTACAAATTCCCGAAGCATATTCCTTTTCTTCCATTCCTTTTTTTATATGATTTGACGTGTAAAAGTCTTTGTACAAACCTACTTACTGAAATAAAAACATTTATCATTCACAAGCCTGATGAGCTATTTAACCTCCCGTTTGTAGGTATGCGGATTTAAGAGCGTAAGGGTCGATTCGTACTAGCGCAGAGTCGAAGCACAGCGAAGCGTCAATCTAAAAGGTAACAGCAAATTCAACCCTATCTGTACAACGTAACGCGCGCGCACCAATTAGCGCTGGTCGCACGCAGATGCGCGGTTTTCGTAGAAGGCGCGCGAATCTCCGAGTTTGTTTCGGCCGTTCTTCTCAGAGTAGTCATATAAGAAACGCCGACCTCATCTAGTTTATTAAATATGACTGACGTGTAAAAGTGTTTGTACAAACCTACTTACAGAAATAAAATCACTTATCATTAAAATAATTCGCGCGTCTTTTTTATCTCAATAGAAATAAGAGCGTTACAGTGTAGGGATAAGGGTGAATTTGCTATGTTATAATTTAGTTTAGACGCTTCGCTGCGGTTTGACTCTGCGCTAGTATGAATTGACCCTAAGGCTTTACTACAGCATACCTACCTACTAGCAGCATATTAGCAGTGAGTAAATAATTCCTTGAGTGAAAAACTTGGAAGTAGATAGGTACGTTATTTCCGTAAATTATGCAGTACCTAAGTTTAACCTTTCTTTATCGTGTAGAGAACGCGATTAACTTTTTTATGACTCAATATATTAATCAATTTCGAATTTACTACTCTGATAATTACTTTTTTTATTACTAATTAAAATCTAATTTGCAGTTTTCAGTCGTGACACTAAATAATTCCATTTTATGGCTAATTCTAAACTCTAGTGGAGTATTTAATAAACGACAAATTAATTATTGTTTCCACACAAGTCTAGAAGTTAAATCACGCAATAACTGCTTTTAATACGAGCATTTCGTAAGTTGAGCTAGGAGAAAGGGCAATTAGGTCCAAGACTTCGGTATAAGTTTGCAACCTCTCATTTTCAAGATACTGAGTTCGACCAAACTTTAGCAAAACTTTAAACTCCGCTTAACCCCAAAAATCACACAGCTATAATATTCTAGATGTGCAGGCTCTATCTTCATCAATCAATATAAATAACCGCGCGACCAATCCAGGAAAAATGGCTCCGTGATCGCAATATGTCTTCGTTCCAACCAGTGCCTATCCCATACGGTAATAAATGGGGTTTTTTTTCGCCCAGGGATATCGAGGGCCGCCGTCTCGGAACAGAAGGGCCTCCTAATTCAATTAGTCACTAGTTTTGTACGTAACCGATCGACTACTGGGTACATTCTTGTTCGCCGTTCGAAAAGGTGCGTGTTTTGGTGTGTAAACTGGCCACCGCGGTTGAGGGTTGAGTTTGATGTTTTGTTAATAGTATTGGTCTTTTAATAAATTTCTTGTCATGGAAATAGTCGGTGTAGGTACTTTTTTCTGGATGTTGCAGTAGGTATTGAAAACAATGCAAAGCAAAAAATTAGGGAAATCTAGATTTGAGTGACCATGTCAGACATCAATCTACATGGTCTTCACATGATCTTACTTCTTCTTATCTTACTATCTTCTTATCTTAGATTATGTCTAGACTAAAAGGGACTACGACCTCTGAGTTTGTTTCGGCCTTTCTTCTCAGAGTAGTCAGATAGGAAACGCCGACCTCATTGTAGGTTATATATGTATAGGGTCACTGGTAATCAGTGACCTATACTTAAACACATGATTGTACTTATCATAACAAACAAGTTGCCCAAAAAAACAATTTTTTAATTTTTTTTTTAATTTGACTTGTAAAAGTGATTCCTATATCCTATTTACAAAATATAGTAGGTAGATTGTACAACTAAGGCATAAAAGAAGCTATTTTACCCCGAGACGTTTATACACGCGAGCCGCAGGCGAGGGTGGATAGTTAAGTCGAGGGGTAAAATGGCTCGTTTATGCCTGAGTTATACACTCTGCTTTTCACTTCGATTGCGAGAAAATGAAACAGGCATAAAGTATACAGTACATAATTAATCAAAAATGTTGCAAAGCATAGCTAATTGACAACATTTCAAACCTGACACGACCTTAAAACAAAAATACTATTTCTTTATTTTCGTATCCTGAGTTCAAATAATAATATATTTTTATTTTATTTTTTTATTTCTAAATTTCTGAGAAAAAAAATAAAAATCAAAAAACATGTGATGACGTCACATAAACGGCGGAATGAGGTAGTTACCTTTGCGCATTCCAATGTCTTTGATTGAAAACATTACATCAAACAAGACATGTCAATGTCACCTAAGAAGTGTAACTAGAAAACAACTAAAAAACTGAATTGAATTCAACAATATTTTTTCCTATCAACTCGACACGCTGCTTACTGTTAATATTATCAATTTTTGATTGATATTTCGCCAATAAAATGGATCCCAATGAAAAATATACGCCAATGAAGGAACCAAAACAACGACTGAGACAAGTGACGTCTAACAGTTTTTTTGACGGGTCACAGTAAAGCAAAGGTAATATCGCCATTCTACCGTCATCTGGCACTTACGTCTTTTTAGAATACACCGAATTTCAAAGTTAAAATTATGAATGAAAAGTACATAATTTCGAAAAACGAAAAAATATGGGTGCCCTAGATTTGAATTTACTTTTATATAACGTAATAATACATGCAGGTTAAAAATATGAAATGTTGTCAATTCCCGCCACCGCAGATAATACCGCCACGAAACTTTTTAAAAGTTTTTTTTTTAATTTCAACATTTGTCATTCGACTTGGGTACTTCATACTGCCAAGTCATAAAAACGTTTCTTTGCGTTTTTAAATAATAAATGACAACTATTTTACCTGATTTTATTAAATTAACGATAGAAAACACGGAAGTGGTATAAATTTAAGAAAATTAAATAAATCACGACTTTAATCTGCGAAGTTTTATTGCGCGTGTGGCTGTTGGGCCCGATTACCTTAGTCTCAGAAAAAAAAAATACTTTATGCACTAGAACATAAAAAGCGATTTTATGTCGCCTAAACACAACATAAAGACGAACTTTTAGAGCATGAGAAGTGAAAAATATTTTTATTTCATTTCCGTAATTAAGACCCTAATTACTTTTTTCATACAGCCATATCAGATCTGCTATTCAATCAGTCAATTAGTCAAATCACATAACGTGAGATTTGTTTGACAACAGGTTGATATAAATAAGGCTTTCAATAACCGAGGTTAATATACAGGTTGTTGTTAGGTTGCTAATAAAAGACTATTATATTATATTATTTACGAAAATAGGATACACGTTAATAAAGATAGTCTTACTATCACCTAGTCAAAACAATAAAGACCAAAATAACATTACAAAACGTGTATTCCTTTACTCAATGCCTACAAAGTTTCCTGAAATTGTAAACGGCTAGGTGAAACTTTTTCTTGTTAAACTTTGTTACTAGAACTATTAACGTCCAAAGGGTATTGCTCCCACCGTACAAAGCCAATAACTGACAAATTATAAATTAAATGCTGTGTTCTGTTTGCCACATTGTGTTTCCCTGGGGGTTGCTTGGGGTCAAACGTTGTACTGAAGTAATTCCCGTATAGAAAACCTGCCGTGTAATTGCGTAATACACATTACAACACAACACTTTGTGTGTTACTTTCGTTTTGACAGTTCAGCCGCGTTCATTGCGTTATGTACGTTGTTGAGCCGACGAATTTTTCAAACCCATGAAGCAATGGATGTCAAAATGAAAGGCATTACGATCGATCGCCATTTTCTGTGTTTCACGCAATTGCGATCAGATCATTATACCCTTAAGAATAAAAGACGTACAAGTGTGCCAATTCCTGCGTAAATTGTAAGGATCAAATTGAGGGTTCCTCTCAATTCTTCACTTACAAAAGGGTTCTCTCGTTTGATTTAGGTAAAACCTGTACGGTGCTCCTCAATATTGTCCGCACATGTTGGTAATACCTTTTTGGGTTTTACTAAGCCCGAAAGCGAAATGATTACCTAAACGATAGTACTTGAGTAATTTATAGAAAGATTTTATATTTCCCTAGTACTAAAATCGGTAAGTATTAGGCTCTTTTCACCCGTTCATGTTCAGCCTTCTGCCTAGCCAAGTACCGACAGCGTATGTATGGGAAACCAGGTTGAAATCTGCCAGTAGGTGTGAAAGCTGTCATACATATCCATACACCATTATTAATTGTAACATCGGTCCCAGCGCATACCCGACAGCTTGATAGTGAGAAAATAGCCTTATGCTAATAAGCTTACATTCATTGTGTCTAAAACAATGTCATCTGAACTCCACATCGCTCAAAACTCGGAACGAAATTCAAAATAATTTCATTGCAATAAACACCAACTGTCTGCGAGAACCATTGTCTTGTTCCATTGAATGTAAACATTTAACAAATTAATGTTGTTTGGTTTTCCAACCATATACGCTGTTAACTAAAATGATGAACGCTGAAAGTTCTGGCTGTAACCAAACTAGATAATAGTATGATTATGTTGGACACAATGGACTTTAGTCAAACTCACGGTCTGATGGTCTGTTACGGCTTTAGATGCGAGTGCCTACTGTCCGCTAGTGTAACACGTTTGAGCACAGTATGTCTGCGACACCATCGGACATTCACGTCCATTGACACTAGATTAATTTATGCTTACGTGGTGCAGTGACGGGAATATACCTATTCGCTTTTATACCCACTCAGATTTCTTGACCAATATTTAGAACACCCTTTATTGTCAATAAGTTTGTTTAGGGAAAGGTCCTACATAAAACCATGAATCCTTATCAAAATGCCTCGTTAAAAGTATATTTCAACAACTGTAACAATATAGCTCCCAAATAAGTTAGTTCCAAACAATTGAATTATATAATTTTTAACGAAGGCCTCGTATTGTCATTTGGGTGGTCGAATATTAACCGTATTCGTGGCGATATACCGGCGGTCCCTGTCCCACAGAAAAGGTCGAGGCTTCCTTCCGTCCCACCCTGGGACCGCCTTTATTACGACTTTATTACGTACAATGAAAATCATATTTACTGAGATAGAAGAAGTCATAATAAACACATGCGCGTGAAGTATGGAGGGCACGCTTCTCTCTTATATGAAATTTTTGGGACACCCCCTCTCGCTCTTCCCCACGAGCATTCGACGTACGTCTGCCGCTTATTACGAACACAAAGAATCTCAAAACTGTATGCCGTGTCGCGCCGCGCCGCGTCTCTGTGCGACGCGTTGACACGTTCTTGCATTATGTAATTCAGCCGAGAGCTGGGCGCATTTTTCATAGCGAGATTTCAAGTGTACGCTCCGCACACCTGTCACAGTTCCCTTTTCAGAAAGGAATATTACATTATGTCTTTCAAAGGAGCGTCGGCGATGCGACGCGACGGCGCGGCTGCGAGCCGACGCAAACGACGCTGTCGCGTTCCACAAGTCGCGCTGTCAAAGCGTCGCGTCGATTGTAATGACATGCCGCTGCTTGGGTAATGTGACGGTAAAATGCAGATAATATCACATAATAGCACATTGTGTGTGCATAGCCTGGACCGTGACACGTTGCGTCAATTATGTGGTTTTTTAGGGTTCCGTAGTCAACTAGGAACCCTTATAGTTTCGCCATGTCTGTCTGTCCGTCCGTCCGTCCGTCCGTCCGTCTGTCCGTCCTCGCTTAATCTCTGTGACCGTTAGCACTAGAAAGCTGAAATTTGGTACCAATATGTATATCAATCACGCCGACAAAGTGGTAAAATAAAAATTGAAAAAAAAATGTTTTATTAGGGTAGGCCCCCTATATGTAAAGTGGGAAGTGTTTTTTTTTTTAATTTCAACCCTACCTTGTGATATATTGTTGGAAAGGTATTTAAAAATGAATAGGGGTTTACTAGATTTTTTTTTTGGTATTGTCAATAATTTCGGAAATAATCGCTCCAAAAGTAAAAAACAATGTGTCCCCCCCCCTCTAACTTTTGAACCATAAGTTTAGAAAATATGAAAAAAATCTGAAAAGTAGAACTTTATAAGGACTTTCTAGGAAAATTATTTTGAACTTGATAGAAACAACAGTTTTTGTACAAAAAAGACAAAAAGTTGTACAAAATCATTTCTGAACTAAGTTCGTAGTATAATCGTATATGCAAGCATTTTTTTTTAACTTCGTTTACATATTTTATTATCCTGAACGTATCTTTTTTCAAACAAAAAAAGAATTATTAAAATCGGTTCTCGCAATCCAAAATTACCACCGAAAACTTCTGGCACGTCTATGTATTATTAGTAACCCAATTCCCCGAGAGATGGCGCTGTAGGTACTTATTACATTGGGTCGGGTATTATCGAATTGTACGTGGGAACACTTATTGTGACGGACGGCAAACTACGGAACCCTACACTGAGCGTGGCCCGACACGCTCTTGGCCGGTTTTTAATAATTACAAATTGCACAAACTCAAAAACTACATTTGGGTTCTCTTTGTTATGCATGAAACATTTAATCCTTTTGTTGATGCCTGACAAATGACACCCATTAACAAACAGAGAGAAAGTTGCAATTAACATGACAGTATTTTTGTTAATCATGACGTTTTAGTCAAAACCACATGCACGTATACGTAGAACGTTAATTAGGCAAAAGGCCAACAAAAAAAAAAAAAAAATCCTACACATAACACCATCACGCCTGTAATTCCTGATGGGGTCAATATTAGACTCACATTTCGCCAGATATGTTTAAGTCCAATTTAATAGGGGGCGAGTCTATTGCATTTAATAAGTACCTAATTAGGTGCATATCCTGCTCTGCACGGCTAAAAAGCTATACCAAGAGCAGAGTTATTCCGAAAGCAGCACTTACAATATGAATATCTCCAATGCAACCATTTTCGCCATAATAGTGGTGCGTTATAATGTAATTATCGCGGCAACAGCCGAGGCTAAGAGTCACTAAACGTTACTACAAATTAAGGCGACGCCACAACGGCGTCCGTTCTTCGTACCTCCATTATAATTAATTCCGCACACAATTGATTTTGTAAAAATAAAAATAAATACCAACTTTGTTCATGCGGTGTTTGCTGGGGGAAATATTGGAGTTGCGATGTGCTTAGGGAAACTACTAACTTTAACAGTTTCAGCAATTTTGTCTACATTTTCAACCAAATCCTACTATCCTACTTATCACACTAATATCATAAAGTCGAAAGTTGAGTGTGTTTGTATGTTTGTTACTTCTTCACGCACAAACGGCTGGACCAATTTTGATAAAATTTGGCATGAAGGTAGCTGACACCCTGGATCAACACATAGGTTACTTTTTATCTCAATATTCCTACGGGATCGAAACTTACGCGGGTGACACCGCGGGGCGCTGCTATTACATACATACTCGTACATACAAAATCACGCCTTTTCCTCATGGGGGTAGGACGCTACTTGCTACGATCCAATATTAACCAAATGTCTCTAATGTATCTTATTATAGGCATAAAAGAAGATACTTTTATGTCGTCATCTGAAAAATGGCTGAAATCTGGGCGAACCTTACTCAAATTATTTCCCTATTTGTAAAATAGGATCCTTTTTTACAAAATACTGATATTTTCAGACGAATAAGGGTACACTGTCAGATTTTGATGAAACGGGATGTGACTTAATTTCGGCTTATCATACTTATGTCAACAACATAGGTGCATGTAACCCCGTTAGTTAATACTCAATACTCAATTCTTTATTGCAATCCATATGAATTACCGTTATCATAATATCAAACAACCAACCCGCACTGGGCCCGCGTGGTGGATTACGGCCCACTCCCTCTCACCGAGAGGAGGCCTATGTATATGTCCCAGCAGTGGGAACATTATAATATACGCTGATTATATAAATCAACCAAAAACTACAACCCAATGAAAATGTTATAGCAAACAGCACTTTATTTGCGGCATTCTCATCGATCGTGCAAGTTAACCACTACATAAATAACTTAAACAACACATTAGCCCCAAGTTTTGAACGCAATTAGCGAGTATAATTAATAACTTCATAGCTTTACACTTTAGTGCGCCAAGTAATAAACCAGTCATGTTGTAGCGATAATGTGAATAAGTTACTTAATAGTTTTTGAACGACCTTGTACCTACACTGCAGAATGCTATTCTAAAATAGACGTTATTCGAACGTTATTCTGACGCCAAAATCTCAATTTAACTCATAAATGTTTTGGAAGTGAAATAAAATGTAAGTATACAGATTTAGAAAAAAAATACAAGTCGAACTCCGGGTCCATAAAAAAAATCTGCCCCAATTTACCCTGTATATTTTTTATCAGATTAAAAGTTTTTTTTTTTTTTTTACTTAAGTCTACGTTTTAGACCGAACGAAATAGTATTAAATCAAGCCTCCCGACCAAGTTATCAGAAAGCGTAGGTTCCACACAAGAAAAAGCGGGTCTAAATCAATTTAGGTAAGGCTTTTCTCTAACTTTCAAAGTAATAAAATCAGATTGACAAAAGTATGTGCGTGACCGTTTTTTCATTTTATTCGATAATCATATCAAGATTACTATGGTTGGATGGTATTATAGACATTTATTTGAGGACCGAATAAAATGATCACTTGTTGAAGGGAATCATTCACTCTACGTCGATTCCAGTTATGTCGACTTTTGAATTTTCTTGGTTTCAGTCGAGCATATTATGATAGCATTCTCTTTTGGGGACTGTTACTACATAATTTGTAGATAAAAAGTAAATATATTGAATTTATCGAAAAACCAGGAAAAAATAATGTTTCTTTTTTGTGCCTCTCAACATAAACTTATCTCTTTGACCACAAAAAGTTCACTAACGCACATAATATACTCTTTTGACAACTGCCCCTGACCACAAAAAATATATTAGTGGATTTTCCGCGCAATGTATGTAGGCTTTGAGGAAAAATACGAGTGTTCACTAATATTTAATGACGAAATCGACAAAAAAACTTACTGAATCAGCTACTTACTATTAAATCACTATACAGCATAATCAGCCCATAATGTTCCACTGCTGAGACACAGGCCTCCTCTCTGTGAGAGAGAGTGGGCCGTAATCCACCACGCGGGCCCAGTGCGGATTGAAGGATGTCACATGTCTTCGATTTTGGTTTTTGGACATGCCGGTTTTCTCATGATGTTTTCCTTCACCGTTTTAAGAGCAGCTGTGTTGAAAGAAATTACACTAAGTAAAGCGCCTGTCTGGGTTCGAAACCACGACCTACAACTCGTAAGTGGGGGTTGTAACCACTGGGCCACCACTGCTCTACCTCACTCTACTATACATCACTTACTTCTAATTTGAAGAGACCGTAATCAAAAATTTGTCACGGCTACTTAAGAAGTAAATCACGGCTAATAGGTATAATTTTAAATAAAGGCGAAGTTTAATTAAGAAAACAACACTGCCAATTACAGGGAATTATAATTAATATTAAATACAGTCGTCAAAGTAATTAGACGTGTATCGATGTCGATAAAGCAGGTCAATAACACCTGATATCGATTGTTGCATTACCGACCCGATAATCGTCTTGTAGGTATGCCTTACTTTCGTGGAAATCGACACATTTTTACGATACGCTGCATATATTTCGATTAGAAATGAAACTGGCTAGACTTTTAAAAAATATTTTAAAGTTTCAGTTGAATGACCACAATATAGCGAGATTCAAAAGATTTTTACCTTGAGCAAAGGTAAAAAAATAACGAATAGAACAGAAACGTTGTGGTAGGTACCTACCTATAATTAAAAAAAAAACTACATGCTACCTATATTTCAAAGAAATTTAAGTTTCCTACTAACAATCCCAATCGCAAAAATTCAAATGTACCTACCTAACGTAAAAACGAACCAAGCAAGTGGTTCAAGGTCAAAGAATTTGGGGCATCCGACCCTAAGAGCGAATAGAGCTGTGCGTCTGTCACGACCCAGTATAAAAGAGTATAAGGGTCAACTCAATACAAACCCTCGAGAGCATACGCTCGCTAAACCAAGTGTTTATCGGTTCGGGGAGCTTCTTCAGTAACCTCTTGCAATATTTCGTAAGTACGGGATTAACCATTTCCCTTACTTTCCGGCTGTTTTTTTGCGTATAATAATATAAGTAATGATATTGTTGTAACACGAACATCCAAATCTTCTACTGGGTACAAAATAAACCGACTAAGGAATTACAGCAAGGGAAGGGATAGGGATACCACCGGGTACCAATAGTCTTATAAATTGCGATCGGGACCCCGACAAACGATTTTCCAAGTACTAACTATGATTTTCGCAACTTTTCGCTTTGTTGTTTGGGTTACATGAAACTTCAGTAGAACATAATGTTACAACTCCAGTACTTCCTGAATGGCTCGCTCACGACAAAAAGGCAATAAAAATTATCTCTACCCACAATCTTCAAAACGAACATTGTAGGCACGTCTGAAGCGTCGAGTAAACAACCAATCGAGTCACGAACGACAGCGAATACGTACAAACTGTGAACACTATTGAATACTTATAAAATGAATGGGAAGAATGGGCCTCCTCTGAGAGCCATCGACGAGGAGTACGTGACGCGAAACGTAAAGTTAACCGAACGCGCGACGTTTAGCGGCGGTTTTGGGTTATGGTACGAGTTAGAAGGGGTTGTGTAGAAGAATTTGGGTCGGAATTAAGTCACCCATTTTTCTTTTGTGAAAATCGGCTGGATTGTATCAATGAGGCGGCATGTAAAAATAAATCGAGAGAACACAATTTTATATTCATGTACCATTCTGAATTTCAAATTAAAAATTTTCGTTTTCACTTGCACAGTCTTCAAACTATACCTACCTATCATAGGTATTATCGATTAGGCTAGATTTCTATGTTATAACGCGAGTGGGCTTGGTCTGGTCGAGTGCATTTAGATTATATGCAAAGAAGTATATTATGCAACCATCAAAAAAGGAAAAATGTACCATTCTTCTACAATTTAAACCAAACAATACTAGCGTTACTGGAACTTTGTGTGATCTAACCTTCAAACGAATAAGTGCCCATAATAATAAATAGCGAAAAAAATTCAAGTTTGCTTTTGCAATTTTGGTGCCTCCACTTTTTATAGTCCCGTTTTAGTGTTTGGCAATATTGCCCCAACATTTGAATGGCAAATGGACAGACTTACAAAAAACATGAATGTTAATGATAGAATCCAGTTTTTGCAAATAGGTTTTGAAAGGGTAATCGACCGCGTATAAAATTAAGTAAGAAAAACTACGAATGTTCATATAACGACTATCATTAGGTAGCAGCAGACTTTGAATTTATAATTTAAATAAATTACTGCCTGGAGCATGAAGCAAACCCAATGGCATACAATATTCTGATCATAAACTTAACACTTGTCTTACAATAATTTGATCAGAACCTCCTTAATCATTCCTTAACTTATGACGTGTACGCGCACACGCTCCCAAGTATTCCAACTACGTAACAAAATTACGTGTCGCTTAAGAATTACGTTAGTGATGGATGACACATTACGGCACAGTGTCGTGGTGTGTCGTGAATGTAGTCGCACACACGTCGAGGGCTCTTGTGGGTCGATTTGGTGGAGCATGTCAAACACAGGCGGTTCAGGACGTCTCGCGGAATAGAGCGAGTGTTTGGCGACACTTACTCGACAATGACAGCACACTCGAGTGTTTGTGCACGCCAGACCGCGTCGAGTTTGCACACACACTTGCCTCACTAAGATTTACTCGCATAACACTGGTCTTAGTTCTTACTAAAGGAGTAAGTTTGGTTACAGTAACGTTGAATGTGTCTCAAATGTGAAATAACACTAAAATAATGTGCGAATGAAAATATGATGGTCTTTGTCATTAGGTTCATGTACTGCACTCGGCGTACTAAACTGTCGTGCAATTCAATTTAACAACTCCGACACCAACGCAAAAAGATAGTCTCATCGTCACATTTCAGCGCGGGCGCTAATAAAAAAGCGACTAAGTGAAAACTATTATTTTCGCATCATGGACACTTTTTACGATCCAAATTAAAGTTTCTACTGAGTTTTTCCTTCGCTAACGACTTGTTCGAGTTAAGAGAGACAAGAAACGCTTTTGTGTCTGGAGTAAATTAGATATCTAGTTACGAATCTTTTTGCCAGCCACGAAGGGAATTAGCTCTCCGACCCTCCCGAGTTTTGGTTAGGTTATAAACACGTGTAATACGTGTTTTATACACGTGACTAGGTATAAAAAACAGTCCCTTTGCTCAACAAAAACACAAGTGTTTGAGACGAACACAATGATAGGCTTATTTAGAAAGTTTTTGTGTACAATATTAACCTTCTTAACGTGAGCATGTACTAGTCCTGAATAACGAAACATTATACAGTGAATAGTTAGAAATCGAAACGTTTCATTGGTATTCTCCCCGTATCCAAGTTGGAAGATGTAAGTCGAACCTCGTAAAGTAGGGCTAACTCGACGGAACGGGAAGCAGGGTGTGGATTTGGAGCGGTGTCACAAACTATGCTCCACCGCCCTTTGTGCCCCAAAATATGCAGCCAAAGTGACCTCTGCGCTGCTACCGATAACGCTGTGGAAGTGGCAAAGTTTTGGGCCAACAAAATTTAAATAACTGTCGCGCCAGAGGCACGAAGAAGAAGAAGATTGGATTCATATTGTTTCGTTTCGTGCTTAGAGGAAACGAAAGCACATATACATGAACATGACATGTACAGGAATGCTTTTCTGCACATAAAAAATCTGTAAGAGCGCCATCAAATAGCGCATTAGGTAATCCGCTTTGTTAAGGTACATACATAGCCGGAAAATTAATAATGCAAGATACCAGGAATCAGAACCTTCAATAACGGCCTATATCGTTTTCCCCAGACATGTTCTCCGTATCTCTTCATATATGTGTTTCTCGTATGAGTCAAACATTCGATAATGCGGCAGGATATGTTTCAATGTGTTTCATGGAACAGTCGCCGGTTATTCCCAGCTGAGTCCGGAGTAAGCACTCAACCTGCTCCACGATACGTTTCCCGGTTTCGAATTCAATTCCATTCGTTCCGATCATCGGCTCGCATTGGAGATAAAAATCTAATTTGGGAAAACGTTGGCGTCAACAGTTTTTGGACAGCGCATGACATTTG
Source organism: Amphipoea lucens (assembly GCA_947508005.1). Lineage (NCBI taxonomy): Eukaryota > Metazoa > Arthropoda > Insecta > Lepidoptera > Noctuidae > Amphipoea > Amphipoea lucens. The sequence continues at coordinate 5,325,040 of OX382371.1, forward strand.
AGATCGGTCGGCGCGATCGCAGCGGTGTAGCGCTCAAAGATTGAAACGAGTATGGACATTGAAATGGGTATACGGAAAAGTTAGTAAACCGTCCGGCTGTCATAAAAAGTTACACGATGCTGTTCATGTTGCACGAGACACAAATTAATACTTTAAATCTCCACGGAGTTTCATTTCATACGGACAAGACAAAAATCGAGAAGTCTTTCGTGTATACTCTCAAGTTCTAAGCTGTGGGATTCAAGTTATGTGAATAACGGAGAGGTCTTTGAATAACCTGGATACATAGCAGACTGTCTAATTTTCAGCTCGAGCCCAGCAGTTTGAAGGTCCTTGTCGCAATAAATCATTAACAGATTGTCGGAATTGTGTTCGAGTCCAAAATTAATTGATGGATATTACCGACGTACATTGTGTCCTTCGAGTTAAGACTTTTAGCAAACTGTGTTAGGTGATGTTGCTAACCACTTCTAATTATTGGAAATTCTGTAGTTATATAATTTCACTGACAGACTGCCGTTGGTTTAGTCATCTAGTGGTCTCTGCTGCTGAGCATGAACTCTTGGGTACGATTCCTAGGTCGGGCGAGATCGCGAGTGATTTTTCATTAGAAATTTCTCGTTCTGTGCTCTTTTGATGGCAATAGGCCCCTTATTACATGAAACTTAAAACAACTGCCGAAATGTGGGTGTGCTACAGGTACACCTCTGCCTAACCCTAGGAGATCATAGGCTTCATTATGTCTGTACTGGGGAATGTTGGTGTACTTTTAGTACATCCAAATTTCGCCAGTTATGTTTTATAAGTCCCATGTTCATCATCTGCCTAGCCTTTTCCCAACTATGTTGGGGTCGGCTTCCAGTCTAACCGGATGTTAATGGATAATACTATACCCCTTGGTAAGACTGGTTGTCGGACTTTCGGGCTTCTGACTACCCGTAACGACTGTCAAAGATCCACGAATGACAGCCGGGACCAACAGCTTAACGTGCTTTCCGAGGCACGGAGGGGTCTCGGTATGTAAAGATGGTCACCCATCCACAGACCAACCGCAGCAAGCGTAGCGTAACCTGATCGATCGACCTGTGCGGCTGTTATTATTTAGCCACAGGCCCCCCTAAGTCCCAGGTTATGTTATATAATTTCATGTCCTTTAAATGGTCGCAGAAGAACGTTATATCTAATGCCATAAAATAGTACTAATCATAAAATAATTGCGCATTAGCGACATCATTTATCAGCTTCCGGGACATAACAACACAAGGAAAAGGGAACGCTGGGGAAATGTAATTTGTAATAACATCCTTACAAAACAACATTGTTACACAAAAGTACACCAAAATGTTAAGAAAGTATAGAACAACAAAAACCCATGTGTGTCTCTGATGAATTTATCCAAATACCTTCTTTCTTTCATTTAAATAAGGGGTTTATTTATAAACATGCGTAATGATAAGAGACGTTTAAACGTCAAAAATCATTACTTAACTTTAAACAACATTTATAAATAAAGGGGTAAGTTTTCAGCACTTACGTTTTTTCCACTTTTGTTTATATTAAGTCATAGGTAGATACATAGAATATTAATGGCACCAACTATAAAATAGACACAGAAAACTACAAAAAACCCAATAGGAACGAAAGAAGTGAAACCAAATACCTAAACCCCAATTTAAGGTAATTCGGGTACGTATCTACCATAATTTCCACGAAACACTTCACCAGACATTCTATTCATTTTTTTTTTCATTCATTCCACCATTTCATCCTTTCTTTATGGCCGTATTCCTGCAATTTATCTCGCAATACCTGGCTAATTCCGCCAGGTCCTTTGTCACCGACCAGATTTAGACCCCACCTAAATATTACTTGTGCCTAATTGAAACCTTACCTTGTACCGAGCTGATAAACGAGAAGCCGTGGGTAGATAAAAAAACATAATTAACAGGATAGCGGTGGTAGCTCCGCCATAAATAAGACCCGACTCAATATTAGAATATTATGTAAAGAATTACCTTGTACTAGTTTATTTAACAACCTAGAATACTATTTATTACTAGAGTTATACAGAAATGTGGTGGACAATTTAATTAAGTTGTTAATTAATTTTGGATGTTATAAACTTATGAGTTTACGATAAAATTAACGTAATAATTTTTTAACCCGGACCTAGAACAATCGGATTTTATTAAACGAGCTGGTCTATGATAGAGAGACTAGGGATCTAAAACCTAATCTATACTAATATTATGAAGAGGTAAAATTTGTGAGGTCGTATCTAGGAGGTAATCTCTGGAACTACTGAACCGATTTCGAAAATCTCTCACTAATGAGAAGCTACGGTATTTCCGAGAATCATATCATAATGTATAATAATAATCAGACTGTTTTGTCCCACTGCAGGGCAGTCCTCCTTTTCCTTATTCCATTCAAATTGATCGTGAGCCAATATGGACCAATCCCTCATAAGAGTCAAGTTCATCTATGCCTGGGTCTTCCGCGATGCCGTTGAACGTTTTCAGGAACTCATGCTGTGGTAGTTTTAAACCACATATTGCAACCGACATATACCGACGTATCCGGCTCAGTCCCTATTTAATTTACTCTTGGCTGCTTTTTGGGTGACGTCTGCGATTCGTGTCTTAGAGCGCAGTATCGTACTCCGTATCCGGTCGGTAAGTCAAACTCGAAGGAAACTACGCTCCATCGCTCGATGGCAAACCTCGATTCTGGTCTTCTGCTGAACAGTCAAACACCAGGTCTGAGCGCCGTGTATGTAAAGATAGGGAGAATTTACATGTCCATAAATTTGCGTTTATGGCTATGAAGATCTCATTTCATAAGGGCTTTCATCGACCAATTTCTTCCAGGCGTTTAGGATATACTTTATGTTATACTTAATAAGAAATTCATGCGAACAGTCGTGGGCATGAAGTAACACATAATGTTATACGTCAAACGACATTATTATTACGATTACGAACATCAACAAATTAAGTAGTCAAACAGTAACCTAATGAAGCGACAGGCAATCTATCTTCCAGTAATTAAACAGGACGCCTGACACGTTTGTAACACAATATAAAAACTTGAACGTAGATTGAAGCTAAAAGGTTGGACATAACATAAAACCTTAGGTATAGAGTTAGGAGCCATTAATCACTGGAGAAAACTTAATTGGACGGGCGCGCGACAGACAGTCACGCAAAGAACTTGGGTGTAATAAGGGCAATATAAACAACTATACAGCGTTGTTAAGGTAAAAATATTATCTTTGACAAGTCTGGTGGTGATTGTTTTTTAAATTTATTTACGGGGCTTCAAGTCTCAGTATACAAATCACAAATACATTAAATTCATTAGATCATTAAAATAAAATACATTAACATTCATTAAATCATACTATATTAACATTCAATACAATCATTAAAATAAAATTAAATGTACAAAAATTAAAAAACCGGCCAAGTGCGAGTCGGACTCGCCCATGAAGGGTTCCGTAGCAGCAAGTAACATAATATAAAAGTTCTTGTAGTTCGTTGTAACTTTGTGAAAGGTAAATTGCGGTTTTCGATTTATGACGTATTAAAAAAAACTACTTACTAGATCTCGTTCAAACCAATTTTCGGTGGAAGTTTACATGGTAATGTACATTATATATATTTTTTTAATTTTATCATTCTCTTATTTTAGAAGTTAGAGGGGGGGGGACACACATTTTACCACTTTGGAAGTGTCTCTCGCGCAAACTATTCAGTTCAGAAAAAAATGATATTAGAAACCTCAATATCATTTTTGAAGACCTATCCATAGATACCCCACACGTACAGGTTTGATGAAAAAAAATTTTTGGAGTTTCAGTTGTAAGTATGGGGAACCCCAAAATTTATTGTTTTTTTTCTATTTTTGTGTGAAAATCTTACTGCGGTTCACAGAATACATCTACTTACCAAGTTTCAACAGTATAGTTCTTATAGTTTCGGAAAAAAGTGGCTGTGACATACGGACGGACGGACAGACAGACAGACAGACAGACATGACGAATCCATAAGGGTTCCGTTTTTTGCCATTTGGCTACGGAACCCTAAAAAGAGCTGTTTAACTTAATTTTATTCGTAATATTTATTTGTACCTATTATTTTTTCGAAAAAATTATCGCTCAGAGCAATAATAGGTAATTATGGCGGTAATCGCCAAGCCAACCCATCTTAGCAAGCGTGGTGATCGTTGCTTTTATGCCTTCTCCGTATGATAAGAGGCCTTTGCCCTGCAGTGGAACAATAATAGGCTGGTATTATCATAGGGTGGTATATTTTCCAAAAAAGATCGGGTTCCATTCTTGGATAAAGAGATTTTAAAAATTTGAAAATGCAGTATTTTTCTACAAAAAAAAAAAAACACCCTGTATACATAAAACAAGGAACATCAGGGCTTTGTAATAAAAATTCCTGGCACCAATTGACCCGAATGGACATTTCGCTATTATATCGTAAATTGGTAATTAGACATGTTGACCTAAAAGTTCTATTTTTTATAGTGAAATAGCAATTTCTGCTAAAAGTTTTTGGTGTTTAAACTGAGTATTAATCTTTATATCCGTTAGTTTTCACGGTGATATTATGTGCCCAATGTTTTATTGCGTAAAGCTGATATAGGTACCTACCTACTAACATCTAAAATTGCACTGCAATCAATAATTCTGGATATTTACTCTTGTACATAAGACTAGCTTCTGCCCGCCATATCGTCCGCGTGAAAGATCTTGTTTTGGCATAAAATATATTCTATGACATTCGGCAATACTGTAGCTTCCCATTAGTGAAAGAATTGATTCATTAGTGAAGAATCGGATCAGTAGTTCCGAAGATTACCTCCTACATACAAACTCCCAAATGGGTAAAATTTATTTATATGTTAATTAATTTTAATCACTTTACAAAATTACGACTCAAACTAGTCGATTTTTCATCATTTTTCATTACAGCACTTTTTCATTAAGTCGTGTAAAGCAGACATCACTAATTGGTTAAATAGCAATGAATTAATGGACATAACAACGTCGTTAAAATAATCGTTTCACAGTCTATTATTTTAATTGTTTCTTGCAGTTGTTAATGTGAAACAATAAGTTTTATAGGATGTTATGTTAATTGAGTATGAGTTGCGTTATAAATCGGATTAACTATATTTTTCAATGTAACTGCCACATTGGTCTAGTAGTCGCAAGCGCAGCTGCTGAGCATGATGGCCAGGGTTCGAATCCCGGGTCGCGCAAAGTGGTATTGGGTTTTTCAATCTGGAATTTCTCAGTAGCTGCCCTGAGGCTGGATTTGTGCCTGGTTGATGGTAATAGGCTCGCCCCCTTACATAGGAGTTTAACATAACTAGCGAAACCTCTGTTCGAGATGTCGGGGATGTTATATATGCTGGTGTTGTATGGCACTATTCAGCAAAGCCGCACGATTACCCTTTGTTATAGTGGACTGTAGGTTGGTTTGATTACCAGGAGATGAGGGATAGAAAGAACGGTAAATAACACGCACTTGTTACCTTGAATACGACTCCGAAGACTTCTTTATTCTCACTACCAAAAGGCACTGACACAAAACCCACTGACAGATGATCTGTCAAAATGACAGTAGCACAATGTTACAATGTGTAAATATTAACTAAAATGTTGCAACTTCCAAAAAACTCTGCCCATCCCTTCGTTTCCCTTGTTTCCCAGAAGGCGTGGTGTTATGTTATGTTGTTATGTTTAACTTTTTCAAGTATTTTCTAGGACTCTTTTTCATGATATCGCAAAAAGTATTAAAAAAACACGTAACTTAATTAGCGCTTTGGTTTACTCCAGAGACCTGACAGTCTCCAGACTAGACTACGCCAAACGGTTAATTATAAAATACGTAACGAAGACAAAACTAATTATAATGAATGGTTTTTGCAACGCAGCGCTCCGTAGCGTAAGAAACTTCATGACATCTAAATCTTAACGCTACAGTAAAAACAAAAATGCCCGAAAAGAAACGTAATTGCGTTCTAATTGGTTGCGCTCGGAAAATTTGGCATAATGTGTCTTATGTAACTACATAAAAGCACATAATACATGCTTGCTTGCCCAGCATGACATGTACGGAACTACGCACATTACCTACCACTTTTGGGACAGTCCATTTAGGTGTTCTTCAACTTTAAAGGATGTTATCCAGTAGGGAGCTGTGCGGCCTTTAACGTAGTCGAGCAACTTCTCTGTAGCCACAATAAGCAAGAAGAAGTACGCAGTCCAACACTCAGCATTGACGGAAAAGGAAGTTGGTTAACATACCTGTCCATGGTTAACGAAGCCGTGCCTCCTGGCGATGTCATCGACGTGTTCGGGCCCGGCGGGCACGTGCACCGCGAACTGATCGTGGTACACCGGCTCGGGGAGAGCGGCACATGCGCACAGCGCCGCCAGCAGCGCCAGCACGCGCCATGACGTCACCATGACAATGAGCACAACACTGCACAATCACAACCGCATCTGCGACCCACCCACACAGTACCAACCAAGCGTTTCAACTACTAACAACCCTTGACATAAGGACCACCCACACACTTTTTCTCAAACACACTCTAACTAATATTTCCCGGGCGCCAATGTTGACCCGTTCGAACACTTTGTCATCCCACCTCGTACTACCTGCAACAAAAACGATTAAATTAGGCTTTAACATCGAAGGACTTAATTAAAAGGTTCTCTGTAATTGTAACATGTACCCGGTCTCGAACACAAAAGGTGCTTGAGAGATATTAAATTTTAATAAAGAGTAACTCCCTCGGCGGAGGCTCCGCTCTTCATTTAGCATTATTTTTTACGTTCGAACGAACTCCATAAACATAAAGGGGAATTTAGGGTGCGATAAACATATTTGGCGGAGCGCGGGCGGCACCACGGCAAATCACGCGCCAGATAAAACGCAATAAGCGGACGCATAAACGCGAACAAGTTAAAAAAAATCCGTGGGAAATCCCGAGATAATCCAGATAAGCCACGCGGGCAAAGTATGAAAAGCCTGACCGTGAATATATCAAAAATATTTATGAAATTTTATTTGGTAATTTATCTGACGTCCGCCACGAGTGAAAGTAAAACCTTTGAACAAAATTCTTTGTGTCCCCGCCTGCGTCGGTTTGGTTTTTCCAGGCTGTCTTTTTATTTTATAGCAGTCTTGGTGAATAAATTAAAGGGCCCTGGAAAGGTAAAATCGGAACCGGTTATTCGTATAACAATCGTTGAATAAACGCCTTATTTGAGCAATTAGTTAATCCGCTACCGCGATAAGTAAGTCCCAGTAACAAAAACTTGCTTTTCTTGAAACGCTGTTAATAAGACCGCGCCAACTCAGTAATAGCTCTGTGAGGCAACAAGTAATTCCACTCAGAACTAAGCAAGCTTTTTTCTCACGTGTGTTTTCACAATTGCCCGAGGGTGCAATAAAAACAATTTAACTTGTTTGCCTCCTGAGTTCCTGACTTCGTAGCAGGCTAAAAACTGTCTCGTGAGATAATGCTTGTTTTAAAATGTTCACTAAAATTATATTTAATGTAAAGTTTTTGTTTGAAGTAGGTGCTACTACTACTAAAACTAATGTTTTAATTAGTTAATAGTGGCGTGCTTTTTAATTAACGTGTTTAGTAATCACGATTTTTTTTTTAAACTCTGCTTGATCAGAAATTGTTGATTAGCGCGAATTTAATGAAATCACACTTCAATAAATGCAGATTAAATTTTAGTTTTACATTTAATTGAGTCTATTCGCGCACTAAAATTATTATATCAATATTATCTTGCCACGACGGTTATGTATTTACATTAATTCATTAGGTGTCATCGTCTTAAGTCTTGAACAGCGGGTGTTATTTCAAACTACCCGCGAAACAAGCAATAGAATCATTTCTTTTCTTTCTTATGTCACATGTTGGACCACTCATCATAATCTGCCTAGCCTTTTCCCAACTATTTTGGGGTCGGCTTCCAGTCTAACCGGATGACACAACTCGACCGGATGATGGACATGTTGGACCACTATCATTGGTAATATTAAATTTTACATGGTCAATAAGTAGTATAACAGATACCAAATAAATTCACAAAACGCAACATTTTTCAACAGACTCACTGAGTCAATCAATCAATTATCATAACATATCAATAACACGTAATTGGGAATTTATTTTGATATCACATAACCGTTATGAAACATGCAAGTTATTCGCAGATCACAGCTCCATGCACCGTAACACATATCTCGTTATTTATACATAACACGGACGCCCGCCGTGTTTTAATGTAATGAAATGTGTTACCTTTGACGTGAAACGTTTCAATTTGGTAAAATTATTAATTGTGAAACATTTTTAAACAACCTGAATTCAGTATCGTGTCGTGTAACGTGGGTTTAACGATAACAATTTTCAATTAAGTATAGAAACAATTTATTAAAGGCTTACGGGGAATGTGAAAATGCCGGAATCGGTAAAACATGAAAGAAAAGCTGCGGCCAAAAGAAATTCTTGTGCTAAAAATATTGTGCTCTTATATCTTGGAAAAATGCTACCTGCATACCATACTAGCCTTACGTACTTTTAAGTAATTCAATCAGAGTAAACTTGTACTTCTTTATGCACCTTTTACTTTCAAGAAATACTAAATCATATGTGCAATATACTTTTAGCCTCGTATCGAGCTGGTTTCGCGGGAAAATAGTACCTACCTAATAAAGATATTATCGTGAAGTTTACGATGATATGCTCGAACAGGATATTAGAATACCCTACTCGTGTCTTAGAAGATAGCAGCATAATATCATCGCGTGGATGCAGATAAACATGGACACCTTTCACGACTCTGATGGAATCTTCTTCTAGATTGTAGCCCAAAAACATACGGATACACAGACTAGGATACACGGTACCACGAGACGGGTACGGGGTAGGGGTAGGGTGGGGTAGATTGGTTTAAAGGTTCCTATCGTCAGCCCTAAACGAAATTCATTACGCTATACTCGCATGCACACACACTCGTGTATAGTCGAACTAGAAAAAGACAGAGAGAGAGAGAAAGTTAATTTAATACGCGTTTTTAATACCTACATCTAGTATAAGTTTTAAGAAGCTCTCATAAAGTTGTCGCCATCTTAGATTTTCATTTTGACCTCACTATCGGAATAAATCGGCTCTAGCACCCTCGAAAACCATGAAACAGAGAGAGAGAGAGAGAGAGAGATTCGCATGGAGGGGGCATAACGCTTTTTTGTTACGTGACGATTTCTCCCAGTTTACTCCTACGCAAGCCGCGTTAAAGATCTTCGTTCCAATAAATGAAACACGATACTCAGTGATCCTGTTGAATCTAATAGGAAATAAGTACCTAAAGGCTATTCAAGATTTCGGTCCACAAAATTTTAATTCCACATCAACACATCACTGGAAGGGTGTTAAGTTGTATTTTTATTGCGTCACGCGTTCACCCTTCGGGGCAATATTTAAAAGGTCTCGGGGTCGTTCGAATTAATTTCAGCTATAGCCAGGATAATTTCATTAGCCTACGTAATCGGTACATTGCGGGTCATGGAGAACCCTGATATATACGACTTAATATTGCACGGACGTATTTATTCAGATAATAGATATGTTTTATTCTGTTTTATAAGCTTTGTTTGAGTACCGAACATTTTCTTACGAGTTTTGGCACATTTTGTGATGTGACCCCCCGGTTGCCTACAACATTATCCTTTTCATCCCATTTTCGTGAAACTCATCTGGCCGTCTCATCTGCCATAATGTCTAGTGCCATCAAGTAACGTTAACTGCGCCAAAAAGCTGTAGGAGCATACTTATGCAATACCATAACGCAGATATTTAACATTAAAAGCAAATTGTCTGATACGAAATTGTTTAACGTAACTAATTTTGTTTAATAGGTTTATGCTTTCACGGTTTCTAACGCTAAATAATAAAAGTAGAAAACGGAATTAAGTTTCACCATTTTCCTTAACCAAAAAAGTCGTACCACTCGTTTTTTGTGATCTAATTTTTCCTGTTGTAATTTTCGGGAAACCCAGTTTGAGGCGAAACAAAAATTAGCGACACAACGAGCGATAAGTATCTGCGCTCCCGCCATCCAGTAGCGTTAACAGAAATCAGATACCTAAGTCAAAGACACATTACCATAATCAATTTAGTGAGTAAGCAACTCCTTGAGCAAGCATATTGAAAATACATCTCGCGACTTTATTAACGTGACAAGTGAAGCGGCACATTCATAACAAGCTGTGCCGATGAATTCCTCCGGGCGCCTAAATCTTGCCGCCGAACACCTCAATAATTAGCCGGTTATTCGCAGCAGTCGAGCATCGCGGCATGAATAAAACATCGTTTGCGAAACACAAGTGCCATTATAACGTCCAATCTAACTTGATCCCCCGCCCCCTTTCTTGTGTAGACGATGTGGAACATGTGAAGGGAAGGTGGGGTAATATTGGCAGGTCAGGTTAATTTAGTCTTGATTTACGGAGCCTTCGAGTGCACGGGCCAAATCAAACAGGCACCGTGCAAATAAACGGTGACGTGGCTAACATCGACCGCTATTACCGATAATGGGATTAATTACAATGCACTGCTCGTTTGTATAGCTAAGCCGCAGCCGCAGGCATGATTTTTTAATGCACTTCTGGTTTAGATATATAAATGCAATCTAATAGGTAATAGAACATTGCATCTCTTTATAGAAGAAACCATTGGCAATATTTGAACCACCATGTGCCTGATGTGATAGGAGACAGGTGGGATGAGGACTACAAATGTGTAACCAGCACTAAACATGGGACTCACCGATCCACAACCGAGACACGATATAATAAGAATGAAAGAAAAAGTGCTTATTGCGACTCGTACAGGAAGATCACAAACTAAACTAAACACAGTAAAAAATTAAAAAACCAAGTTATATAAAAAAAAGTAACAAAACGAAAAATTAAACAGAAAGTCCTATACGAGGCCAAAAGGCTCCTATCTCAGCATGATGCTGCGACATTTAAAAAATAAATGTTGCAAAAAAATAAATAATAAAATAGGTATAATAATATGTAAAATATTGGCAAATAAAATAACAATATTATTTTTTAATCCGCGCCAGACGTAACCTCTTTACTTGTCTATGCCTTGAGTGTCAGAGGCACTCTTGTGTGTCTGTGTAATAAAACCCCGTTGTACATAAACACGAGAAGGTACATTCATAAGTTCGGCTTCAATTCTACTAAATGTTTAGCTAAACCCAATAGTTCGCGTGCGCTAATTGTAAACTTCTCATTTGAGCTGGTGGTACCTAAAAGCGCTGTATATTATCGATAAAGTTTTGCTGTATCGGCTCTTTCCAAAGCGAATGCAACGCGCTCCGCAACGAACGCGAAATGCCCGCTTTTGTATATGTACTTACGTGAAATATGCAACTTAGTTCTCTGATCGAAGTAGGGGAGAGGTGCTATGAAGGGGACAAAATTCTTTAGTGGCTGATTTAGGTCAGTTAATGAGAGATAAATAAAAAAAGTTTACATTTAAATCATAAAGTATTTATTAAAGTTTAAAAAAATAAATAAAAAACAACTGTAAATCGACGCATTTAGAAATAAAAATACAAATTAAACAACATGTTGATATGTCCCATTCATAACAGGGTGGCCATGAATGGGACATCGTAAGTTATGAAAGGGACATATAAAATAAAACCTATATTTTAACAAATCTTATTTATTATTGTAAATCTTTATGTTTTATAATCAGTGCTTTGTATGCTTATGAAGTATAAATTATTATTTGGAAGATTTTAATCATATTATATAGGTTTGATGCAATCAATTAAACATCTTCCAATTAAGTAGCAAAAAAATAATAATAATAAATGTAGTTGCACAAGTTACAAAAAAAAATTAAAAATGCCTTTAACACCGCATTTTTCATTTGCCCATTTTAGACAAACTTTGTATTGAAACCAATCCTCCTTACTTGTAGAATACTGCTTACAGACACGCCCATATCTTCTATAGTGTTCGATGATTTTCTAAGTTTATATAAAGGTTCATTATCACAATCAGACACAATCGACCTGGAACAAAATTAGCAAGCAATTTTATAGCAACAGTACTTAGATAATACCATTCAAAATCAAAAACTGCCACCAAGCATCACTCAGATAATTTCGTAATGAAAGGGACGGTTATGAAAGGGACGTCCCATTCAAGACCTATTAGAGTGTCCCAAACAAAACTTTCATGCTTTTTGTAAAAATAACCCCACACCAAAAAAGCCATAAAGAAAGATTGCGTGATTGTGCACTTACCTGTTAGATACATAAACCACTGATTAGTTTACATTATAGACACTTTCAAATATTACTACATTCATGTAAAACACGACCATAAAAAACACATAATAAAATACTTTTCATCACGATATATTTCAACAACGCTTCACCATTTTATGACATTTGACAACCAAGTGTCAGTTACGTCAATGTGCCCTATGGGTTAGTGTTGCCAAAATATAAAAAAGGAAAATGGACTACTGTGCTCCTAGCAGAATTTATTGAACTTGTCCCATTCAAAACTTGTCCCTTTCATAGCACCTTCCCCCTAACTTGCGATTCGGGTGAAATTGTAGTTCGTCGGTGAATTAGACTGTTATTTTAGTATCGCGTGATAAAGGAACTTTTTGTTAAAATTGGATAAGATATAATAAGTAGATAATACGTAGGATAAATAGGATAACTGGATAAGATATGTATTTAAGTGCTGTTAACTTTTTACTTGATGATTTTACTAGCTGCGCCCCGCGGTTGCACCCGCGTTAGTTTCGATCCCGTGGGAATATCGGGATAAAAAGTAGCCTATGTGTTAATCCAGGGTGTCAGCTACCTCCATACAAAATTTTATCAAAATTGGTCCAGCCGTTTGAGCGTGAACGAGTAACAAACATATAAACACACACACACACTCACAAACTCTCGCCTTTATAATATTAAGGGTGATTAGTGTGATGTGTATACATATACAAACTGTGTCTTTAATTTCTGTAATTGGGTTTAAACCGTTTTAATTAAAGAAATAAATAATTATCATTTGCATTATTTTATGAATTCTAAAATTATACATTCATTCTCTATACGAAGTCAAAAGCATACTGAAAATGATCACATTCCTACATATAAAGCTTGGATTCATATAATCCTCACCAATTCAGTGCGCAGTGAGCATTCAGGCCATTCGGTACGGCTGTATACTTGCATTACTTACTACCTTATTAAAAGTTATTAATAACAAACATAATCAGCTTACATTAACCTTTGTTCATTACTCAATATTAACTCATTAAAAAGCATGCCTTTCTGAACATAACAGTAAACAACAAATGAAAAACCTAGTTCAGTTTAAACAATAGGAATTATCAAGTCGGCTTATTATGCCGAGGCACGTGGCACGGAGTGCGGTCGACGTAGCACAATATGCTACGAACCGGCTACGAGGCGCTACGCTCAGTTAACGCTACGGACTTCAGTCTACGACATTCAGAAGCTCTACGAAACTTTGATTCCACAACAATAAAGGTAGACGGTTTGCTTTCAGTTAATTTATATGGAAAATGTTAGTGCTTTTAAATTCTATTATTTATAATATTTTGTGGAAATTTTGCTGTACCTATTTAAAGAACACAAAATATCGATACGATACAAAATATATTTTGTTTTCTACCGTAAAAAATGAGCATCTAAAAATCTCCAGCCGTTCCAGCTTATTTTGTTTCGTCGTCAAACTGGCCATATCAACCACAAACGTTCGTACCACAGCGGCAATAAAGAGGAGCATTAAAAATTAATAGTTCGGTCAACTATTAATGTGGTGTACAGCACTAGTGACGTAGACCACGTGACCCAATTGCGGGCAAGCACGGGATTCATCCGGACTTGGGCTTGCGGACAGAATCATGTTTATACGCCATTTGTAGACTTACATCGACTTTGGTAAGCCTATCAGATGCCAGGCGTTCGGTAATAGAATAAACGTATGATAAATGGAAACAAAGAGTAGTGATGGAAATGGGAAGACGGTGACGGGTACCTATGATTGTGGGCAGTTGACTTGTAGTTGTTCGATAAATATTTTTTAAGCAATGTTTTTTTTTCAACATTTTATTGAATTTGTATTGAAATGAGTGTTGCAAAAGCTATACATAATCAGCCTATAATTTTCCCACTACTAGGACACGGGCCCGCTCTCTGTGAGAGGGAGTGGGCCGTAATCCACCACGCGGGCCCTGTGCGGCTTGGTAGATGTCACATGTCTTCGAATTTTTGGTTCTAAGACATGCCGGTTTCCTCACGATGTTTTTCTTCACCATTTTAAGAGCAGTGGTGATGAAATAATTTACACAAAGTAAATCGTCTGTCTGGGTTCGAACCTAAGACATACAACTCGTAAATCGCGGCCTTTACCATAGGGCCACCACTGCTCTCGTTGCAAAAGCTATACAGATGTTTAAAATAACAAGACTGTGTCAAAGAGTACCGATATGGTCTTTCTTAGTTTGCAGCTTTGCAGTTCTGATTTATGAGGACAAGGATGCAAAAGTGAAATATTCAGAAAAACATAAGAACAGTAAATTAATGTCAAACAACGTAATTATGTAAATGAGAGAGTTATAAATATACGAGTAATGAATATAAATAAGGAATTCTTGTTAGAAATTATTATTACTTGTGTAAGATTTGCATGAATACTCACAAATTATTAATAATTTTCCTGCTAACTCGCAAGTAACTATTCGAATAATTTATGGAATTAATGACTTGCCAATTTCTAAGCATACACAAATAATTAAGTAGTTAGTAATTACCTCATTTAATAATAAATTCATAATACCAGTACCTTACCTGTAATTGGCTGTCAGATTTTATCATACTGTTATTTATCACTATTGTATTTAGCTGTAAGTCTTCCAAAGTCCTTAAATAAATAAAGTAGGTAATTGTTGTTTTAATAATGCTGGTTTTGCTTTTTTAATAAATTGATTATTAAATAGGTAAGTATTTAAAATGAAAGCGTTTTTATGGTGAAAAATATCGCTAAAATTAATGACCACAGTTCATGAGAAACGTTTTAGCAAATAAATAAAAACCGGCCAAGTGCGAGTCGGACTCGCCCATGAAGGGTTCCGTAGCAGCAAGTAACATAATATAAAAGTTCTTGTAGTTCGTTGTAACTTTGTGAAAGGTAAATTGCGGTTTTCGATTTATGACGTATTAAAAAAAAACTACTTATTAGATCTCGTTCAAACCAATTTTCGGTGGAAGTTTACATAGTAATGTACATTATATATATTTTTTTAATTTTATCATACTCTTATTTTAGAAGTTAGAGGGGGGGGACACACATTTTACCACTTTGGAAGTGTCTCTCGCGCAAACTATTCAGTTCAGAAAAAAATGATATTAGAAACCTCAATATCATTTTTGAAGACCTACATTTTTGAAGACCTATCCATAGATACCCCACACGTAGAGGTTTGATGAAAAAAAATTTTTGGAGTTTCAGTTGTAAGTATGGGGAACCCCAAAATTTATTGTTTTTTTTTTCTATTTTTGTGTGAAAATCTTACTGCGGTTCACAGAATACATCTACTTACCTACCAAGTTTCAACAGTATAGTTCTTATAGTTTCGGAAAAAAGTGGCTGTGACATACGGACGGACGGACAGACAGACAGACAGACATGACGAATCCATAAGGGTTCCGTTTTTTGCCATTTAGCTACGGAACCCTAAAAATCAATCTGCCTAGCCTTTCCCCAAATATGTTGTGGAAATTTTAAATAGAGCCACTGTCTGACCTCCACAACCCAGTTACTGGGTAACACGATAGCCCTTGGTTAAACTGGTTATCAGACATTTGGGCTTCTGACGACCCATAACGACTGTCAAAAATCTATGAATGACAGCCGGGACCAACAGCTTACAAGTGCTTTCTGTGGCACGGAAGGGTCTCGGTATGTAATGGACGATCACCCATCCACGGACCGATCTCGACAAGCGTAGCTTAACCTTCGATGGACCCGTGCGGCTCTTTTTATTTAGCCACGAATAAATCAAATAGATGCAAAAAAGAACTTTGCATTCAATATACTTACTAATTACTTAAGGTGAATGCGCAGTGGTAGCCCGCGAAATTCAAATTTTCTTACGTTTTTTGCAATTTTCAGCTCAGTGTCAGGTTTTATCTTGATCAAAATTTGATTCGCGACTATAACAGGTACGTATTCACAGAATTATAATCATCAGAATCATTAAGACATCTTTCTAAGTTAGATTTCTACCATAAACACTTTTCCATACGAGATTTGTTCTTAACGGTAGAAATCTAACTTAAAGAGATATATTAATGATTCTAATGACTATAATTATGTAAATGCATATCTATTATAGTCGCGAATCAAATTTTGATCAAGATACAACCTGACACTGACCTGCAAATTGCAAAAAACGTAAGAAAATTTGAATTTCGCGGTCTACCACTGCGCATTCACCTTAAGACTAATATTAATAAATTGATTACCTATTCAACATGCAACCGTTTTTATGCTCAGGAGCATCCCTGCAATTACAATTAATGACCACAGTTCTCATGAGAAACTTCTAATGTAAATATTTATACAAATATGAGCGAATGTTCACAGCAATAGGTATAGAATACTGAATTCATTATACTAATTACTTACAATACCAAACTGTTTTGATGGCAAATTCTGTTACCAACTTACTTGCCTACTAACTTGATTCTGTCGGACTATTCATTCAAATTAAAGTACGGAATAACATAAATCCGGTATGATTTGAAATTATAGCGTTGTTTGGATTAGCAGTTCATTATTGAACTGGATTAGAATCATACTTAGGTAATTATGTCGACGTAGTTGTGGTATGAACAAGATGTGTGTATATACATATGTGTTTGGATAGTATCGTAACCACCGATTACATCTCCGGTACGCACAAACAGGGACAAACAGTACAGACACACATCAGCAAGCTAACCATCAAGTCGTTATTAATCGAATATCGATCGCCCGCCAACCAATGATCGGAGCTATATCACGCGAGATAGACCACAACTGCGGAGTGGGTCGTCCGTTGAGGGCCCCCATTGTATCGGCTTGAGAGGCCCCCTCTACGCTCATGCAAGTGCCTGCAGGGCCCTTACATAGGCTCCCACGTATGTATAATACCTACATACCTGTAATCGAGGGATGCTTATGACATATGTAGGGGTCTGTGTCAATGGGGCCTAAGCCTATAGTGATCTAGGTCAAATACTCTTTCTAGGTAGGTACTTAAAGCTCTTTAGGTTTTTTTTATAAATGTAAAAAATCTTTTAATAATACGGTATTGCCACAAAATAATAAGCTTGTCAGGCTTAAAAACAGCCCAATACCCGTATTTTTTGTAAAAGAATTGGAATAAAAGAGAAAAGAAATTAATTGCCTGTTCTTGAGACTCTTGACAGGCCGTATAATTGAAGAACAAAATTTTTAATCACGTTTGGTTTTAATAAAACTCTATTAAATGTGAGTACCTACCTATCCTAAAATTAAAACGTTTATTTTTTGCGTCCCTCATAGATACGCTGAAGTTTAATTAATGGCTTAGTTATTATAAATTCTGTGTTTTTTCTGCGATGAGCTTTATTTGTTTGCGGTGACATTAGTCAGTCCTAGAGCCCTTGAGGTTAGTTCAAATCATTTACTCCAATCAAACTTGTTTGAAACTTTGAAATGTCATTTACAAAAAGCTTTTAAACCTCTATGATTTCGTTTATTTTATTTTAGGACTTATAGCTAGGTATTAATTAGCATAGGCTGTGTCGTAAATTCGGTAAACAAAGGACGAGTCCAAAGTAAATGTTTTTCATTAATTTACGGTTTAATAATTATTAGTTTTGTACTCAGGAGCTCCACATCTATTTAGTTATTAGTAGGTGGGTAGTACTCGCAACTGGTATACGTGTATGGCCAGATGTAGATATGAACGTAAACGAAACAAAAAGAGTAGGTACGCAAGGATCGTAGCAGATGGCCTTCTGTAGATTCTGTATACCCCCATTGGAAGAAAGCTTAAGTTTATGCGTATTTAGTTATTATGTTATAAATATGTTGATCTAAAAAAGGCGACAGTTTTTTAAAGTGTACATAACACACGCAGATCCAGTTTCATGATCATGTAAATATTACACGCTGAAATTACGTTTTTTAATAACAATCAAATACTTTAAACCCACGTCCACAAAAACTAAATTCGAAACAAAATTCAATAAGCATGGGCGCAAACAAGCCAGTTTAAAACGTAAACAAGCGAGCGCTATAACGTTCGTCAATAGATATTGCTCACATTGTTTGCACAAGTTTGAAATTTTTTAAACGCTTCTATTTTGTTTCGCATTTGTTGAATAAAAAATCACAATTCAAGCTTCAATTTATTTGGTAAAGCTCCAATCTGATGTGTTGGTTTTGTGTGAGATTATAATATATAATTTATATGTATACGAAATTAAATAAAGGAAATAATAATATAATATTCCACAACTATCACACAACGCCATCTAGTCCCAAGCTAAGCAGAGCTTGTGTTATGGGTACTAGACAACTGATAAACATACTTATATATTTCTAAATACATACATATTATAGATAAATTACACCCAGACACAGAACAAATGATCGTGCTCATCACACAAACATTTGTCCTGGGTGGGAATCGAACCCACGACCTCCGGCATAGCAGTCAGGGTCACTAACCACTAGACCATCAGGCCTGTCAATTTTTATTTATGAGTGTGTGTAAATTTTGTTTAGATGCATTTTTTAACTGTGGTGCGGCTAGCTTGCATAGTAATAGGTACTCTTGTTTGTATTCCAGCCAATACGACTCTATGATAGTTTGTTGTATTTTAGGGTAATTCGACATAAAAAAAACCTAAGACAGTTAAGCTAAAAATAAAGCAGACAGATAAAAATAATAAAACTCAAACAAAATGGAAGCACTAACGTTCTATTAAAAACTATTTCAGCTTCAAGCGTAAAAGAAACACTTTGCGAAATTGATAATGAAGAAAAAATCTCATCAAACTGAATACGTACTAATACTAGAAAAACAGTAGACAAAAATTTATATGGTGACCATTTTTTTAAACGACCAGTGTTAAAATACAAGGGCGACGTGATCTTTTCGCAAATTGCTGCGATTACACCGTAATGTTCGAGCAGCGCCTTAATTTGTCTCGGGGAGACTCGATATAAGCGCTCCGCCTGACAAAATACCTGTCAGATAATGTTTGTACTGGAAAAAAATACATTCCCTTTACAAATTACCATTTAAAAGGCTCATATATCAATGGAGCGTTACTGGTTCCTTCGCTTAAGCGTTAGTAGAGCTGTTCTCTGTAGAAATAACATTGCAGTGCAGCAATACTGCAGCTCACAACAGCACGTAGGTACCATAAACAATCTTCTGAGGTCTGAGGAAATGAGAGACGACTATAAATAGGAATGAAACAAAAACACATCTGAAGTTACTAACAGGGTTAACGAATAAATACCCTAAATCAGAGATAGCGAACCAATGGCACGCGTGCAAATTGGTGGCACGTAACAAAGCAATTTGAGCACGGCATCATTTTTCAGGAATTTAGGTTTTAGGAATATAGGTAACCTAAGTCATCTAGTTTGCAACAGCCGAAGTTGCACTAATTTGTTCTTTCAAATAAATAAATATAAAACTGTTATTAACATTACTGTATAATATTAAAGGTATTATTTTGAAAGTATATAGCTGGAATTAAAAAATAATATTTTGAATAATATATAGTTTTTTTTTTACAGTAGTCACTAAGTCAAAATTGATGGCACGTCATGGCCACATTTTTTTTTTTTAAATGGCACGTAGGTATATTATAGAGGTTCGCCAACCCTGGCCTAAATGATAACCAGCCCGTAGTTGGGTTAAAATACACTTAAGTCCATCCATGTAAACCCAAATGTCATCAAAACATAACTTGTAAAAAAAAACAAGTGTCGCAACTCAGTTCTTCTACCGTAAAAAGTTGTGAGATCCATGTTATACCAAGTCGATTAATTTATTCAGTCCCTACTTAAGGGACCTTCTGTCTTAAGTTATTACGTAATTAGCTAACCTAACAACATTTTATAGTGAGCATATCAATATTAAAAATCTTTTACGTTTTTAATAAATATATTGACTTGGCAATCGCACTAAACAATCTAATTTAATATAATATGTATTACTTGTGAGATACAGTGTGTTTTCATGCGATGGCCAAGTCAATCTATTTATTTTAGTTGGGTCAAAATACACTAAAGTCCATCCATGTAAACCCAAAAAGGATAAGATTTTCAGTACCTAATTTTCCTTCAAAAACGTTTTGTTTAAAAAACACACCACTAAGCAATACATTTTCCTTATTTAATTTTCATTGAGGTTGAAATATGGATATTAAATTGTGGAATTTAATATCCATATAATAATGGAATTAAATTTTCTCTTGTAATCATAATTAAGTTATGTTTCTAGAGGGCAAAATATAATTAATAACAGTACCGAACATTACTTGGTAATAATCACCCCTGGGTATACAGCTTGAAACATTATCGTACGCAGTGCAAACGGGGGCTTACGACTGTGTATTGTTTAGTCCTTGGCCACTAAATTGGTTATGAATGACTAATTCGGCGGAAATCCTAGTAAATACTAGAATGGCCTGCTCGATTTTCCATGAATGAATTTTGCAAGGTAAATTCCATTCTCCTTCATTTTAGGTCTTTGGTTCCGAACAAACAATTAAGGGACAAAGATGGCTGAATGGCATCCAATTGAAGCAGATAAGAAAGATGTTTGTTCACGTTGGTCCATTAGGTGGGCACGCGAGTAATCACGGAGCGAATGTGGCGTCTATTGAGTTATGCAGAATATGAATCAACACAAATGAACGAGTCACGGAACAAGGTACCGTTTTAGTTTAGGCGTCTATCTGTTCATTCGGAACATCATTTACAACTTCTAGTATTATTTTGAAGGTGCCTCTACAGCACACAAAGAACGGAATCTTGCCTAAATATGTCAAAATCACGCCCTTCACTTTTGAGAAGAACCGGTACATAATTAGATCAAAGTCCTGGCCCGAAGCACTACGCATTAGCATGATGCTGACGTGGCTGACGTCGTAGTCGAGTGTGGACGTCTGTGTCTGCACTTACCGATCAATTCGAATTAGACGCTCCGATAGGACGCAGGTAACCGTGCTACCTTTGAATACAGCCTTAGACCACTCCGCACATAGACGGTAATTGAGTTACCTTGATTCTTGGTACCTCAGCGGGTTTTCTTGATAGATTTAAAATGTAGGTAAAGGATAACGAAATAGTAGTGTTTGATGATAAATACCAAATGTAAACCTTCGCATAGAGGAATAGTTCCATTGGGTTAGACTGGAAGCCGATCCTAGCATATTCAGGAAAATGCTAGGCAGATGATGAGAGTAATAATGTACATAACCACTCAGAAAAACAAACGCGAATACTCCAACGCTCCGAGATCATTAAAGCCATTTAATAAAGCCTCGAAAATGATGTTAGTCAAAATCCAGAATAATGGAGAAGAAATGAGGGGGATCTTCCGCAAATCCTATTTCTTTACTTCGGTTACGCGAAATAGGGGAGAATTTCTTGCAAATTGGACAGTGGAAAAGTTGTTACCTCACTCGCGTGAACTACACTGAAGCCAATTTTCATTCTTCAGCGTTAAACTTTGAATATAATTTACTGAATAGACTTTAAAGCTTTTATTTGCAAAATTGCAGAGAAATAGACGGAAAGTGGTCCCAAATTCAAAATATATTTCGTGGAGCGTGGAGAATTCTTGTCGTAGCTATTCACGTCCGCTCATGTATCGGCTCACTTTGTGTAATGTATGCAAAGCGAGCTAATAAAACGCGAGTCGCCCCGGTGGCGCAGTAAATTCGAGAACAGTTGACATTTATCCAAAGTTACATCCGTTACAATAACAGTCGCAGTTACGATATCCGAGCGCGCTCTGGCGTCCATTTGTTCTAGTTCCGGAGGCAGTGCGCTGCAGGCAGCTCACTCTAATGTAATGGAAAACTTTACACAAACACGTTCCGAAGCTCCCGCGGATTAGACGTACGAATCGCGCGCCTCACCATCGCTCCGCCGCGCCGCCCGAGCGCCGCTCGCCTTAAAACATCATTAAAATTCACACTACCGCCTGTATCTTACGGGATACAAAAATATTTGCCGTCACAACGTATCCGAAGCGAGCGTTTAATCAAGTTTACCTGCACGCTGCAGAGCGGAGTTCATGTGCCAAATTATTTTAATTAAGTCTTCCACAACCGCTATTTATTAGCTATTCTCTCTAGGTGGTTGTTTAATGTAGGTGCGAACAAGCACCAGATACTTGAGTATGCTCCGCTAATCAACGCTTCGGAGCTTCGCCTTGCTTGGGATCCAGCAGCTCAATAGATCAACGTCAAACACATTATTCGTCTTACACAACGTTTCACCACAGAATACTTAAAGTACTACGTACAGAAAGGCCACTCCCTTCCCCGCACTAACATCAGTTACCGCACCTCACCCCGCACTTCGGCGTATTCGTCGCAGTTCTTTAACAAGAGCGCTCGCAAACACAAGTACCTCACGCACACATTCATACGTATACAAACGTCATTTTTTAATGTAGTAGTAGTAGGTAATTATTTTGCGAGCGTTGTATGGAGTGTCCGGGGTGTGGTTTCACTCTACATCAAAGGATTATAGAGCTTTTGAAACCCTAGTGGAAAGTGTTTATCAATGAATGTTTATATCGGTATGATATCGATGGTAATTTATTATTCGGTCCACCGGGACAAACGGAAGTGCCCGTCGACGGATAAATCTGATATATTTCTGTCTATTTTAAGCGGCATAAAAATATGGCCCAATTAACGTGTAAACGGAGTGTCAGGTGAGAGATGTATAGCTTCATTTCAAGTCACGCTGTACCGTACGGCCTTTTTTGTCACGAGGGATCGAGCTTTATATGTCTAAGTAACGGTTGGTGCTGCCCGGAGGAAATGAGAAAGTTATCGGTATCTAAATCCTCGCCCGGGGGACCGTTGAGCGTTTTCCTAATAGATATAAAACCCGGGGCTTCGTATAATTCAATTTCGGTTTGTGGAATAGTAGGTAATGGTGCGAGGCCGGTGTGCGATTTATGTGTGGTCACGTTGACGGTGTGAGATGCAATCTGACGAGCGTGGCGGACCGCCGCGTCGCGCGTCGTCGCCCCGTGTCGTGTGCGACTCGCCTGTCACCGTGACGTTTGCGGTTAGCTGCGGACGCCACATCTAACTAATATTTACAATTCTCAGCGCCGTGAATCATTTTCAAGCGTGTCTAAACCACATTTCAGCTGACTGTAATTTTTTTAACACCCGTCTAGAGGCTTCGCCGGGAAAAGAATAACATTTCCACCTTGCTTGTATAACTTTTTGGCTGTTAATAACATTATTATTTACTAAGATTAATATGATATTTTAGCGAGTGTTTCCCGAGCTACTAGCAGTGATGGTTTTCGCGTAAAACAGCTTTCCTGGCAAAGCTTTTAACGAGCATTTTATGGTAAACTAACCAGAACTAGCAACACTACAACCACCAAAGGGAACACTTAAGCATGTAGACCGCTATATTTTTCGTTTATTTTTAATCTCTCGAATAAATACTCATTATTAATATACTAGCTTCTGCCCGCGATTTCGTCCGCGTGAAATTTCTTGTTCCCCCGACCAACCCCGTCGCATCGCATCGCCTGCCCGCGCTATTACTTCGTTTTCGTTCTTTGTGACTTTTTTCTTTTTGCTCGGCGCCTAAGGGTCATAGCATGATTTTAAATACCTCAAGAATTGGGCTATCAAATTCAAAAATAATCTTTCAAATCCGACTGGTAGTTCCAGAGATTAGCACGTTCAAAACCAACAAACAAACTCTACAGCTTTATTATGAGTATAGATTAATGCTATTTCAAACTCGCTAAAAGCAACTCAAGGCGTTCGAAAACGCCGAGCAAATTATGCATAAATATTGACTCAATCAAGTGGAACGACCGTCCAAATAAGCGGCCGTCAAAGTTCAACATAAATCGGGTCGAGACATAATGTGAGGCGATAAACCGTGCAGTTAACATCATAAATTATAACATCAGAGGTCGAACGGCCGTAGGTCATATCCTTAACATTAATGTTATCTGCAGTAATAAACTATCCGGGGTGTCCGCTTCCATTTGTCGTAATATTCACCGGACGAAGCGCACGTGACTGGAACAAGCGCGATCCTGATTATATACAACTGAATTATACTAATACAAGTGCTTATTTCAAATTAGGGTGCCTATCTACGAAATACTGGCGTTGTGACCCAGAAAATGTAAAACCACCCCATTTCAACTAGTTGTTGGGGGTTATTGGCGTTACAATAGCAACAAATATTTATGAACATTTCTAGAAGGTCAGCAGCAATGTGTTCCTTTCTCTCTCTCTCTTCTGGTCTGTTGTTCACCATTCAGCAAATTTGGTAACAGGATTGAAACAACATACAGGTACTACGTCACTCGTGGTAAATCAACGTGACACGATGACCAATCCATATGAGGTTGACTAACCGAACCACGGATTTGTGGTAAAATTACTCTCACACGAATCTGTAAAGCGGAACTATGGCGGCTTATGCCCATTACCGGACATTTACTGGCTGATGATGAACCGAGATATTTGAGTAACATAAAAGCGACAAGTCCACTACATAATCCGGGCTAATACAGCGGTTTATCAGCCTAATAGCCTGACAGCTGTTTAATTGTTTATACACTTTAAGTAATTCGTTTGAAAATAAACTTTTGTTCAGCGTTTTTAATTTACGCTAGCTCAAAATGAGTAAACTCGATTTTAAGTACCACCCAAGGCTGCGATTCGGACCAACGTTTAGTTTCACAACTTCTGTGCCTAGATGAAAAAAAAGCTACTAAAATTATCGCGTTTTATGAAAAAAGAAAAATTGTACTTTACTTAAATTTTTAGAACAGTTTTCCCGCGCAATTATTAGACTGAGGGCGCATTTCACCAAACTTTTATACCTAGAATAAGTCTTATCTTGACATTAAATTTTTAATTTTAGACAGTTTTTCTATACTAAAACTGTCAGAAGTCAATTTTATTATAACAAAAAATACCTATACCTGACTTTGGTGAAATCAGCCCTTAAGATGGTAACTAACCTGAACTCGCTTAGTTGCCACTTTATCTCAAGAGGTTATTCGAAAGCTTTAGCCATGAATGTGAAAATCTTACCCGTATTCTAAACGCCTAAACAAGCCTCCTCCGTCAGTAAATCTGCCGACACTCTTTTGATTGCTCTTGTGATTTGGTTGACCAATCTAATATTACTTCCCAAGCCGATTTCGGCTACGGTGACTATTTTTGTTTCTATCCTATCTTGACTGTAAAGGTCTGTGCACAGTGCGGATACGTTAGAATGTCATTGTGGTAATGGCATTGTATGTTGGAGGATGGTTTCCACTTAAGGTGATCTCGTCTACTGTCAAGATCTCTCTTCCGTTGGTATTCAAAGTCATAAACATTTTGTTTTACAAAACGCCTCCAAACAGGTCCATCATTTCCGAAACACCATATCATACCGTTGGTATGGCGCGGTGGTCACCATACGATTAACCAAAACAACAAAAATCATGTAGTTGCCGTGAGTCTAAATTGAATATGATTTCAGGAACCGTGGTCCAGAGTAAATGTCGGGAATTTAATCAAATCTCTAGCAAAGTTAATGACGCCAGCGCAACAAAGTAAATATTATGTTGTGAAAGAAGTTTAATGCCGGTGTTACGTGTGAGGAGCTTTTTTCTATTTTGTCGGTACTTAGCCATCATGGCGGACCGTCGGCGTCGTATGTCACAAAGAGAAAAGTATTTCTCATTTGCTCGAGAGGAAAAACAACGAAAATACCGCACGTCCCGCCCTCAATCTCCTTTGGCTCGGAGACAAAGGAATATTATTTCAATTAAGACCCACTAAACTAACACAAAGTCTACGAGTACTTGTTCGTGATAGCCGCCATGTTGTTTAATTGGCGTAACTTGAAAACAGAATTCATTTTCTTTTCCGTTTCCTCGATCACGTAAATTAATGACTAAGGTTAGGTCACACCGGCGCGAGTGCGACCGACACATGGAGAAACTGTGTGGGTTCTAAAGGAACATTGGAGTGGTGACAATTATGAGTCCGGGATAACCTTCATGATCAGTTCGATAAACTGAAAGTCTACCTCCTATTGACTAGGTACACAAAACAGACTTCATACCAAATACATAAACCTAACCGATTGTGTCAAAATTCATATAAACAAGGTCACCTTGATTACATGAATTTTGAGAATAGACCCAGTATCTAACGCTACCTTGACAAGGTGTTCAGGTGTGTTTGTGTCAGGTAATCTTTTGAATAGAACACACACAGACAATAACTTTACACGTGTTCTTAATTAGTGTCTAACATTTCTTGAGAAGCCTCGCGTTATATCTAAGACCTTTGTGGAACTCCTGAGGCTTAAGGTTAAATTGCGTAGCGCCAGTCTAAAAGACTTTATGTACGACCTTAGTTTCGGCAATTAAGCGATTTTATTCCAGTAACCTTGATTTAATTAATTGAACAATAGAATCCCATTTATTTCATTTCCATCTACTTTAGTGTTTAAACACTTTGATGACAACTCAAAATATAAATAAGCGGTTTCATACATTTTAGTCAAGTAGGTATCGAACATTTGTATTAAACAGCAGATTTTTTTTTCGTGATTTCAGAGTTGGCATAGTGAAAGTTGTTCATATTCATGGGTAGAAAACCCTGTAAAAATTTGGATGATGATAAAAAAATCTTCCTGTATAAACAATATGATCTAGTAACAGCACACTAAACCGTCGCAAAATAAATCCAGTCAGGCCACGCACAGGACTCTTCTATTTTCTAGGTTTAAAATAAACCCTCGACTGCATTCAAGTAAGCTGGTAACGTACGTAACAGTGTAATACTGACAGGCAGAACAAACACGAACACGCCATATTTCAATAAAGCTTTCACACTGTGCAAAACTACGGTAATTCAGTTTTGGTTTGTCTTTGAAGCAACTGTACCTATCTATTGTCCGACGCATTTGAAATTCGCAACTGATAAAACGTACAGTTTTCATTAAGTATGTTGGGAAATCTGGCTTGGAGGTCTTATTTATAAGGCATCCACATGATAGCACAGTTAAGCAGCCGACAAACTTCAAGGTTGACCTGAGAAACGCCAATCAATCCGCCTAACCTTTTCCCAACTATGTTGAAGTCGGCTTCCAGTCTAACCAGATACAACTGAATGCCAGTATTTTAAATGGAGCGAAGCTCAAAACTCAAACTCAAACTCAAAGCATTTATTTCAATTAAACCATTTACAGGCACTTTTGAATTGTCAAGATATTTAAAAAAATATATGTTGGAAGGCCGAATTACTACGATAAGTATCTACCTACTCTTGAAATACAAACACTGTTTTAAATGCATCTGTTTTATCATAGTGTTTCTTTACAAAGTACTGAAATAAACACTACGTTACACCCACATGCAAGTAGTTCCAGCAGTCCTCCACAATTCACAGTAAACTACTGCCCCATAATTTCCTTAGCAACAATACACACGTCCTCGGTCGCGGCAGTCCGTATCGGTTAGTCGTTGTCTGTAACTAAAACTAGCTGAATACCAAGTGAAAACTTAGTCGGATTGTGACACCAGTACAATATTACATATTACGCTAAGTTCTGCCTGGCGCTACGGTAATCCCAAATGTAGCTTTTATGAACACTAGCATCGCAACGCGTCACTAATATTTTAAGATAAGTCCTGGATATTAAAATATTCTCAACTTTGTTGAATCTCTGCGCGAGTGTATGCGGAGAGTGAAATATTGTGTCTTAGCTTCTCATTATCCAGCGCACGTTGTTATGTCGCCTCAGGAAAGGGATTACGATGGTTATGAGTGTCAGGAAGTGCACTTTAAGGCGATTATAGCCTCGAATGTCCTTGAGCGTTTGGGCGGAGCATAGGCGAACTCAGTGCCTCACCCCGCGCGCCCGCTTACCTCCCCAATGTCAAAGAGTGTCGTACTCGTACGTAGCGCATGCAGATGCGGCGGCGTGGGACGCATTTTGTCTTAGGCAGTTTTATGACGCTACCTACTGAGTGTAGATGGATCGAGAATACGTACAATATTTATGTTGTGAGTATGAATGCTATTGTACAGTAAAAATACTGCTTTCTTAGAGACAAATAAAAAATAATAATAATATCAATAAAAAACGTTCATTCAATATACAGTTCGTTTTTCACGTATACAGATTATAAAAAAATACAATTACAAAAAAAAAACTTATGACTACTACCGCTTTTAACAGTGGTAGTTTTTAGGGTTCCGTACCCAAAGGGTAAAAACGGGACCTTATTACTAAGACTCCTCTGTCCGTCTGTCTGTATGTCACCGGGCTGTATCTCACGAACCGTGATTGCCAGAAGAATACCATTATTATAGTTTCAAACTCAAATGGGTCCCGCCTGCTTCCAACTTTTATTTAATTTAAAATGGGCTTGTTTTTAGCTTTTCAGTTAGTTTTAGCATAAGGTTGCAGTCGGGTTTTTTTAAATTTTACTGCTTTTTAGTTTACAAATGTGAAAGATTTCGCAGACGATTTAGTTCTTGGTAGGTGTTTTTTACGATTTGTCACTTTGAATTAGTTTTTACCATATTATAAGTTATATATATTTTTGTAATCACATTTTAAAACCTTTTATTTTGATACCCCACTCGATAGGTTATGAGAAAAAAAATTTTTGAAGAAATAATATTGCGCCAAAAATCCGCCATTTTGTATTTTTTATTTTGATATACCCAGTGTCACTCTCACAGTACATACGTATCTAACGACACCTCTCAAGCTAAAATCCATCGAGCCGTTCAGGCCGCAGAGTGTGCCAAACAATTATACATACATACATAATAATATGTGTTTTCAGTTCTCATGCTCTAAAAGTCCGTCTTTATGATGTGCTTAGGCGACATAAAATCGCTTTTTATGTTCTAGTGCATAAAGTAATTTTTTTTTCTAAGACTAAAGTAATCAGGCCCAACAGCCACACGCACAATAGAACTTCGCAGATTAAAGTCGTGATTTATTTCATTTTCTTTAATTTATACTACTTCCGCGTTTTCTATCGTTAATTTAATAAAATCAGGTGAAATAGTTGTCATTTATTATTTAAAAAGGCAAAGAAACGTTTTAATTTTTTGGCAGTATGAAGTACCCAAGTCGAATGACAAATGTTGAAAATTAAAAAAAAAACTTTTAAAAAGTTTCTTGGCGGTATTATCTGTGGTGGCAGGAATTAGCTATGGATGCAACATTTTTGATTAATTATGTACTGTATACTTTATGTCTGTTTCATTTTCTCGCAATCGAAGTGTACCTAAAGCAGAGTGTATAACTCAGGCGTAAACGAGCCATTTTACCCCTCGACTTAACTATCCACTCTCGCCTGCGGC
The DNA here is from genome assembly GCA_947508005.1 of Amphipoea lucens. Taxonomy (NCBI): domain Eukaryota; kingdom Metazoa; phylum Arthropoda; class Insecta; order Lepidoptera; family Noctuidae; genus Amphipoea; species Amphipoea lucens. The sequence continues at coordinate 5,354,831 of OX382371.1, forward strand.
TCGGGTGGATATAAACGTCTCGGGGTAAAATAGCTTCTTTTATGCCTTAGTTGTACAATCTACTATTATGTATGTATAATTGTTTTTCGAGAGTATATATTATATACTCTCGAAAAACATAACCCTTCTTCTGGCTATCACGGTTCGTGAGATACAGCTTGGTGACAGACAGACAGACGGAGAGAGGAGTCTTAGTAATAAGGTCCCGTTTTTACCCTTTGGGTACGGAACCCTAAAAACTACCACTGTTAAGAGCGGTATTAGTCATAATTTAGTTTTAATTTTTTTTTTGTAATTGTATTTTTTTATAAACTGTATACGTGAATAAACGAACTGTATACTGAATAAACGTGTTTTATTGATATTATTATTATTATATTAGTATTCAATAGACAATAATATAGCGTCCACTCGCAAACAAACTATCACTATTACTAATACTATCAACGTCCAAGCGTAAACGAACAGTCCGAGTGTACTATCTGCGCTATTTAGTCTTTGCCACAAAAATGCAGATCGGAGCGAGCCGACATGCGACACAACCTCCCCGTGCGAACGATACAGCGAGACTGGCCGGGCGGCTGCTGCCCGCGCCCGTATAGGTAAAACCATGGTGTTATTGATTTTTTCCCACTTAAATAATAATTATTAAAAAAAACAAACTTAATTTTTATAAACCATTAAATTTGCTATAATTTGGTGAAAGAATCATCAAAATCGCTTCAGGCGTTTGAAAGTAGAAAGAAAATTCTTGCGTAAAATAAGAGGATGGATATGATTTTTTATTGTTAAAACTAACAGTAATATTAAAAAAATCAAACTTAAATTATATTTGTAAACATATGTCACATATCATATATTTTTTTAAATATATTTGGGCTATCCGTTTGGGAGGAGTAGGCCTTCAAAGAGAGGTCTACTTTGAAGTTTGGCGTAACCATTCGCCTTAAGTCGGAGTTCAAATGGATATGGAGATATATGAGAGGGTAGCCCATAAAAATATAATGTTAGAACCGGTCGACTATCGGCGGATACTTTGGTTGAACAACGTGCGCACACCCTAAGGCCAGTAACCCGCCACAATTCATAACATAAGTTACAGTGAACATTACACCCGCCACTATTATTTAAGTGCGTGACTTCTATCTCGTTTTAAATCCGCTTGCGGTTTGCACTGTGGAAAACCGCAAGCTAATGAATTATAATTCTTATAAATACACGACCACAGCTCGTACATCAAGGTACAGTTTTTATTATAAATACGAATTTGCAAATGTACGTGTTTAATATTAATCGAATTACATTCACCTGCGTGATTGCCTCACTGGGCCTTGGACAACATTACTTATGAACGGCTTGTTGACTTGATCGTATAACGTTTGACTACGATATGAAGCAAACAGCTTAATTATGTCCCGTATAGTGGAATGGCAAATCCTTAATTAACAAATTATGCCTACAAGAAAAGAAATTCACCTGCGAAAAAGAAAAACGAGAACGGCTCTGTGGACAAATCATTAATTGTACACACTCGGCTCCGTCACCCACTTTTGTTTTTCTTTCATTGTCCTTTATTGCAGTCCCGGTGAAAAAAATATCATCCGTTTACTCTCAACCTTTGCTCGAGATAAATTTGTCGAATATTTGTCCTTGTCAGCGCGACTTTGCCGTCTCCCTATTGTAAGCGACATCTCCTCGGCTGATTAAGAGAAGTTGGAGGTTGGAGCATTCCACGCCACTTGCAATATTAGCGGCTCGGCGCATCGCAGCCGACCTACACAGAACCTACTTTTAAACTGCGAAGTTTGTATTCAAAACTATTTTACAAGCGAGATAAAATTTAACAAAGGAATATCGTAAGTTTCCGAAATTTAACTAAAGAAACTGGTAATATTGTGAACATCTTTGTTGTTTCATTGTGCTTGCGGATAAGATTTATACTATGAGGTTTTCCTTTATATATGAGCCTTCACAATTTGGTAGTAGATAGGTACTCATCCCGATTACAATATTTCCTTACGGAACAACAATTCCTATCACTTACCTAAAGCTTATAAATCTGCTGTCATGATTACAAACATTGGACGTGATCCAAGCACGAACCACTTAGCCATCTGCGTTCCCATCACACATGCAAGTTAAGCAACCATCATCACTAATTGACGAGAAGTCTCGAACGCTCCACCACTCGCGTTCACTTGCGAAACGCATCGCGTCCTTGCAAACAGATTCGATTAACATTTGCAACTTGTAACGTTCATACGAAATTAGTTTCCGGAGTCGAGCTTCGAATGAGAATTGCATTTTGTGTATAAATAAAACGTTTGTTTTGAGAATGTGGTTGCATCAACAGATTGTTTTATAGACCATAGTTAAAATTTGTCTGTGAGAGAAAACTCCTAAATAAGAAAAGTGACTTACTTATATATTGCACTTTGGATTGCCATGGGACACTTAATATCGTGCCCTGCATGTCCTGTCAGCTGCACGTTACAGGAACTGATGGACGCTAGTGATGGCGCCAAACAAGTGGCCGAATTCTGGGCCGAGTACATTTAGATTGCCATCGACACGCTAAGAAGAAGATATATTGCACTGATGAAGGTTTAGGTACCGAGACAAAATTACGTAGTCACGAAAAAAGTGAAGCGCACAAACAAAAAATGACTTTACTAGAACCATAAACAGACGTTTTTGCAAACATTTTGCAATGAAACTTCAGTTATAGTTACACCAAAGTCTTCACATCATCTGTAAGTAGGAACGTCTAAATTACGGTCATAAAGTCATAACTTTTCCGTCCGCATACAGAATACACGAGCATAATGAGCCTGATAAAATAGCTCTCAACAAACTCGAACAGGCGTGCACGCTGTATTCTCTTTCAATACTAATGAACCGAACACGTTGCGCAACGTACCGTTCGTTCAGACGCAATGAAAACTTCAATAATTCGCACATCAGCGTGTACCTGCGAACGTGTTGCTGTAACGGGCTCCAATTAAGCTGTAAGCACTAATGAGCATGTACGGAATTCCTGTTGAATTATTACCGCCATGAGGGGACACGATTGACAAATTAATTGTGACGAGCTTTATGACAATGGATGGAAAGTTGATGTTGTGGACGATATTTAATATGCTAATTTGATTAATGTTGGAAACTTAAGAACTAACAGAACACCACGTCTGATTTCCCTGAAGGGTTAGGCAGGGGTGTACCAATAGCATACCCACATTTGGCCAGTTAAGTTTTTGAGTCCGGTCTTGGGGGCGATTCTACAAGGCTATTGCCATAAACCGGGCACAAATCCAGACCCCCAGCTGCTACAGAAAAATTCTTATGGAAAAACCCAATAACAGTTAGCGCTGACGACCACTAGACCACCTTGGTGTCTTTACAAAACTATACATTTACATATAAATCTGAGTAGGTATGCAATTAAGTCATCGAAAATTCTTATAGAAAAATAAAAAGTTAACATATCAAGTTTAACAGAATGAAGTCAGTGGCTTATCTGAGTTTTGACACATTTCCAATTTTTTAGTGACTACACAAATAAAAATCAATTGGCGCCACCATTCAGTCATAGAAACTGCTATAAAACAAATTTCAAACCCGCAAAAGCTGTGCCAACAAGAAAGTCAGTCCTTGGCTTCATTTCTGAAAGAAAGAAAGAGAAAAAAGGCAATAGCGAACACACAAATCATAAACACTAGCTCGAGCTAACACAATAAAGAGAACTGTAAGGTTGCCAGTACTTAGTAGCTGCTTAATCTACTAAACCTCTGATATTACTCGCAACGAATTCCCTCGTCGCCGCCGCCGGCGCAACTCCGGCCCCGGTATTAATTAAAAATAACCACAAACTTTCCGTTCCATACTAATGGAATGGATGCTGTCCACTGCCAACTTTTCGAACAAACAAAACTTCATATTGTTCGGCACAAAAGGAAATGTAAATGTACCCGACATGTAAGTTCGAATTCGGAACGGGTTTGCATAGAGTACGGATAGGTTTTGACACTAGTTAAAAAATTGTTGCGAATAAAAAAATAACATTGGGTTTTTACAAAATTGTTTATGTAACTTTACAGTAAATATTTAATAATTAATTACCTGTTTGCTTCATTTTAGTTTAAAAATAGTTTAATCAAACTTTCAGTCGTAGTCGCAAACAAACTTTTGGTAAGAAAAACTAAAAATTCATTATTTTGTAAGTGGAGATGAATATGTATGAAACTGGGTCTCAGAATTTGAGGGTGAGCTTTGTTTTTCTAGAACTTGGTATGTTTATTAAGAGCTGTAAATAAATACTAAGTTTTTCTGTATGCCTTCGCTGCTCTGCTGGGAAACTCAACCACAATTGCTAGTAAAAATCCTATACGGAGAAATGGTAGGAGTTCCAACGAGTTAATCTTAAGTGACACGATCGTGACACGATCCTTAATGAGAAAGCTATTAAGGGAGGTTAAAAACCACAAACCGCACTTCAAATAAACATCGTCTTTAATGCTCTTAACCACTCATAAACCAAGTCCATTGAACTTAATTGAGTGCTGGTCAGCCAACTTTGGGCAAATTATAACAGCTTTACAAAAAAGCAATCTATTAGAACTTTCAAACTAGTTTCATGTCCATTGCAACTTTTCCACTTTAGCAATATTAATCTTACAATACATAACAGCAATGTGCATGGTACAAAACGTTTGAAGTGGCATGTAAAAACTGAACTCTCTCGCCGCGGTATGGGTGTCGAGCGAAACCTCTAACTTTAAATCAAAATGTTGGCGTATATTCTCTAAGCAAACTTTTAATTGCGGCTCCCGGTTATACAGTTCATACTGTGCGAGCATTCGTGTTAGAGTTTAATGAAATTTCGCACTGAAAATTTTAGAATAACAGGAAACGTTTGTGCGTGCCCAATGCTTCCCATTGATTGCTTCATTCAAATAAACACTATAATACTGATGGCCGAATACATTAGTTGATGGCACTGGTGAGTTCGAAAATTTAGCCACATTCGCTTTTAGATGCATAGCCATTTAAAAGCTCATCAATTAAGCCCGTCTGCCTTCAATTTGGATGGATTCACATATTGTTCTCGTTAATAACTACGCTCAATATAAAAAAACTTTGATAAACTGACCTGAAAATCACATAAACTTTCAATAATAATACAATAAGGTATCCCTATCATAAAATGGGTACCGGCACGGAGAAATTTGGAGATAGCGACAAAAGGGTTATATTATATTAGAAGGTTTATTTATTAGAAGCATTGGACAAGTAAAGTTTAGCGAAAAGGGTACGTCTGAGCCTAAAAAGTGAGGACGAACAAAGACCAGTGATATTATTTTGGGCAGGAATAGAACTTTCGAGGACGTGAGACCCAAATCGACATGCTAGACAAGCTGAAATTTTAAAATGTTGGAAATAAAGCGAACTAAGTAGAATACCAGAATAGATACTGCTACTGCTGGGAACGGCAGGTTCGTTTTCCATTTGTACAATTTGAATACTTAGTTCAAATTCTTGGTCTTTACGTGAACATGCTTTTTAAATTGAATTGTTTTTACTTGCACACGAATGGAGTTGTTTACTAAAAGAATGCTAGTGCACAAAGGATGTACCTACTTCTTAAATGTATAAGCAACAATGCATAAACAGTGATGGCCCAGTGCGAGCAGTGGTGGACCAGTGGTTCGCGCAGGCACTTTACTTTGTGTAAATTATTTCATCACCACTGCTCTCAAAACGGTGAAGGAAAACATCGTGAGGAAACCAGCATGTCTTAGAACAAAAAGTTCGAAGACATGATACATCTACCTACCAACCCGCACCGAGCTCGCGTGGTAGATTACGGCCCACTCCCTCTTAACGAGAGGAGGCCTGTGTCCCAGCAGTGGGAACGTCATAGGCTGATTATGCAATGCATAAACAGCAGAACGTGTAACTATATCTGCATATATTATGTTCTACGAGGCCCAGTCAGACATTCCTGATAAATTATTGACACCACATACGGACACAATCAAGTGTCATTGAGCGCACGATGCGGATATATTATGATTTAATACAACATGGCCGACAAAATCAGTAATTATGTCAACTACATGTGTCACATTACACATGCAGGCTGATAACAATGAAATGTCTGGAGATGGCAACATTAGTGCGGGCGGTTGAATAATAATAGAGTGGAAGCCAGCGATACTACCCACATTATATGTTAATACGTAACGTAATCGATAATGTACGGTGTTCTGATAGTTGTTAAGCTAAAGATAACATAACAAAGGATGCTGCGTACGTCACAGAACTATTAGCAAATGACCATGATAACGGTGAATCCCAAGAATTAATTAGTGTTTAGGATTTAAAGCATACACCTTTACTTCCTCGAACTATTTCGGGTATATCAGTGGTTGATCAATAATGTTCCTATATTTGGTACTAGCTGTGCCCGCGACTTCATTCGCGTGCACGTCGGAAAAGAAATTGGATTTTATGGGTTTTAATCATTTTGCGCGGAACCCTAATTCTTTTTCAAAATAAAACCAAAGTCACTCCTTATAACATCAGCTATCTGCCAGTGTGAGTCCCATTAAAATCGGTCCAGCCGTTTCGGAGATCAGCCGGAACAAACAAAAAGACTGACTGACAGAAAATTAAAAAAATGTTTTTTTTTGTTATAAGTGCCGTACATAATATAATTTCATAAGCATTTAGTAGAAAGCTGTTATTTTGACATTACAAACAGACACTTCAATTTTATTTATATGTGTTGATATGTTTTTATTATATTAAAACATTAACCCCCTTATTCATAATCCTATTTTATCTCTATTTTAGCTAAAATAGGTTTATAGAACGTTTGTCTTTATCTGTCACGTTGTCATTTCTGTGTGTAAGAAAGAGACAAACCCCATTTTAACTAAAATAGGTTTGATAAGTTTTATGAATAAGGGGGTAAATACATAGCTTTCGCAATTTACTCACAGTGAGATTACAGAGTCAAAGTTTAAAAAAAGGTAACAGAAAATGTTTCCGTTAAAAATGAGGTACGTGTATAAACACAGGCCACAAAAGAATTCGTTTGGGGTCCTAAATTAACCTCAATGGGCCTATTTATTTAGTCGTGTACCCGTGACAAATTCTCTCAGTTTCTTTTATTTCAGAACATTAATTGTATTTAAGCGTCCAAAAGGCAATTTTCTATTTAGTTAGTTAAATATATAAAATTCTAGTCCTAATTAATTTTCAGCTTTTTACAAGAAATGCTGGATAAACTGTACATTTATTTTCTGAAAACCATTAAACTTTGTTTACTTCTGGATAGATTTTACTTCGGAACTTCGTTTAGTTGAATGACTGAATGTGTTTCGAGATCCAACTCATAGCTCTAGTCCTATTCACGTTCATATGTGGGATGCAGTGGTTCGTAATCGTTTGTACAGTCCCTTCAGAGTTATTTTACCTCTGACAGCGGCAACCTAACAGCAACCTTATTATAACAAGAATAAAAATCACAATGATTTTTACGACCTTGTCAGTGGCAGCAACCCAACATCAACCTTATAAGAATAAGAATAAAGATCATTACGGTTTGAAAAGTGATGCAAACTAGAGGTACAATAACTGTGAACGGACTTTAGGATGTATTTTGATACATCAGTTTTGAGCCTAACCAATATACAGGGATGCTTCACATTTTCGATTCATGAAATCTATTATTTTGAGCTGACTGGACCTCGGATATCTAGGATACATTTGAAATATTAAACGGTCACCGGGACGACATTCCGTATGCACTGGCGACTCAATCCGACCAATTACGATTGACACATGAGCATAAAAGGAAACACCCCGCCTCAATTTGTGCTTCAAAGTGACGGCGGAGGAGGCAAGGCTCGAAGAATGCTGGTCGGCTGACTGAGAGCAATGCATTCCGCATCAATACAAGCGCTACTACAGTTAGTGACATATGAGTATTGCAATTTCCGAATGCGGGGTCGTTAGTTGGCACAGTACGAGATAGCCGACTCGACGGACTGACTAGAGGAATGATTTACGGACCATTTGCACATCCGATGCTCGTGATGTTAGAACTAACACTGGTTCCGTTCAATTAAAAAGTGTCAATGGACGTTGACTCCCAGTTAGGCTTTTGTTTCGCGTTGCATCCATTGTACGCAACTGGTATGAATTGTTCACTTCCTTTTGGTCCGGACAGGCTGTCAGTGCGCTTTGGCGAGAGGCAAACTAGACTCGATTCTGGTGGAAATTTGATATGGTTCGTATAAGTACGTTGTAGGAGATGATTGACTTCGATGGAAATGTACTACAGCTGACAGTAGGTTTTTATAATAGAACTCTCGTTCTGTTTGTAGGGTCAGATATTATATCAGTTTAAAATTATTGTAAGTAACTAAATTATTTAGTTAGTAACGGAACTGCACAAGTTAAGCAACGATTTCAACGAAACAAACAAATTCTAAAATAATGTAGATAAAGCTGTAGCGAATAAATAAGGACAAGCACATTGTAGTTTTATTAAGGTTAACAATTAGACATGGCGACAAGTCAATTACGTGTTGCGGATAGTCGCCTGTTTCGTTTTCGTGTTGAAATAGAGTCGCGATAACATCTCTGTAAATGTCGCCGGTAAAAAAGTTGGCTGAGAACTGTAATTGTATTGTTTGCTGCAATACACAATTAAACATGCGAAATTGCAAGGCATTGTTGTCGATAATCCTATTTACATTAATTAAACGTATAATAATATTGCCACTCTATCTTCACCTTCTATAAGAATTAAATCAAGCAGCAGATGAGCTGAGATAACAGCGCATAAGAGCACATTAAGGGTTCAATAAGCTTCTAATTTTCTTCCAATATGTACCTACATTGAGAACAAAATCTTGTTATAAAAATAAGATAATAGGTATATTGTAAATAAATGTATGTTGACAGTATCGTATCTAAGTACAAATTGCCAAAAGCAACGTCGTTACGATAAACAAGAAAGTAACTACTTTTCCAACTTCATGAAAATGGGAAAATCGTAATCTGAGAACATCGAATCTCGCAGCAAACCCAATGTACCTCATTATTTACGACAATGTTCTAACAAAATGGGGTTTGTGAAAAAAAGTTGCGTAAGTGTAATAGTAAAACACGAGTAAACGAAATGCGATAAGAAAACTCGGAACAGAATGAGCGTTGTCGTCCAACATTAATTACTATGGAGCCCACAAAAGGAACTTGGCTTGTCAAAGAACAACTTGCACGAGTACTGGCCGAGGCAAGTTTGAACACCCGGGGAGGTACAGTTTTTATGCTCCCGCCTCCCGCGACATCGGCAGTAATACCTGTGTTATAATCCAACTCGCAACTAGCACAAAAACTCGTCAAGCGAGTTTATTTAGCGCTTTTGAGTCTTTGTTCTAGCGGTCGGTATAGTTGCCAACTACCGCGTTCCGAACAATGCAAAAGTTTCGACGAAAGTTGAGATTGAAAACGAGACGAAATTACGCGCGAATTAAGACTTTTCGAGACGGAATTTCGTAATTAAACATTTAATTTATTTATTCGAAACGTGAGTGGCAAACTTAACATATATATAATATAAATATCAGTTTCTATTGTTTCCGCAATATGAACGGTAAAACACGATTAATGAAAAGTATGTGCGTAATGGTGAGCGTAAGGGTAATATTTACGACCGGAAAATACACGTGCTTCCGGGAGTAATGCTTGTAGAAACGTAATAATACACTAACTAAGTATCTTGTCTCGAACTATAAACACAACAAAACGCTGGCGATAAACCAGGACGTTCATCAACTGAATTTGGTGCGACGGTCTTTTGATTATAATTAAATTAATGTAGTACAACGGAACGAAGAGGGAGGCGAATATCTCCTTTAATCCAATAACAGTACCCTCTAAGGAGTCGTTATCTGGCGAGACCTTCCCCAAAATCAGCGTTTCATTAATTGCTAGACAGCTTTATCTCGCGCCTTACGAACTCTGTTACTGACCCTAATGTAACATTGACGTTGATCCGACGCCAGATTAATTTATTAGCCGGTACCCGAATAGCCGGCTCTACTGGAAATTGACTTAGTTATTAATGTCATATTTTCCTCGACAGATGTCCGAAATGTGGCGAGGGTTTATCTACTATCGTTTATAACTACGACGGTTATCGGATGAGTACATCTAAATTCTGTTGTTTTATACATGTTTTTGCTGCTTTTGAAGTTTTTATTTCATTCTAGCTAAAAATACCTATAGTAGGTATTTCATCAGTCATCTCGAAACGAATTCACCCATTTCCCAATAAAATTAAATCGATCCATCGGGCCCAACAAAGATCGGCGAATAAAAAAATCAGCGCTAAACTGTTTACGGGAACGTGATCGAATGTAATCTCGAGCGACGCGGTACCATTTCCGGCCAATTACGTGACTTCGGAGTCCAGAATACTGCCCCCAATAGAGTACTGGCTGGCTGTTCTCTACAACAATGAGGGTTAATTATTTCGTTATTGAGGAAAGGTAGGAAAACTCTATGACATTTTGTTGGGGACTGTATGACTGGACTGTATGTGGGTGTGAGTGTACTCTGGATAAGGTTTTATTATACAGACATCAAGGAGAAATACGTAATTTGGGAAGAAATGAAATCAATACTAATAATTAAGTATTACTCGTTTGGGAGGTAAAGGAAATCGCAATAAAGCACTAGTGATGAACAAACCCATAAAATCTACATTTGCTGCACTCTGCATCTAAACAGTTATCCCGAAACTGCTTTTGCGCATTTCTATATCATCAAAGACACTCGTTTTAGTCACCAAACTGTTTCTATTCAAAACTATCTTGCACAAAACTAATAATAGCTTAGCTATGAAATCTGAAATAGCAAACATGCACACAATGTCGCCGAGACGTACAATAAACTGTGTATTCAAAACAAGAGTAGCCATGAATCAGGCAGCTCTGAGCGCACATGCACTGTTTATGAGTGCAGTTGATGTCCCTCCGAAGCATAAATCCTCACGGCTTGTGCCAAAAACAACCTGACCTCTATAATTCTCGAGGTTTGGGCTAGTTTCGGGGCTTGTCCAAACATATACCGTAAAATAGAACGGGGAAGTTTGTGCAAACACGTTTCATGCGCTGATCACTCGCATCGATGTGGTATACAAACGTTAGTTACGAATCGAGAACAAATATTGGCGCTACAATGTATTTTTACTTAATTGGAGGAAATTTGGAACGAATGTTGGCATTGTTATATACAGTTTCTATTTGTAAATGGGATACCAATTCCACAGTTATTTTTTAATGCCTGTCTTGTAGTCCTATTGTGTCCATGTAAAAAACTCTGACCCAAATGAAAATTGAACAGGCAATTAAAATGTTCCTAAAACTATATAAACCCCAGCAGAGAGTGCCAAAAACATTAAGACAACATTTTTCCGGAGCAATTTGAGAACGTACAATTTCGGAGGCCTTTTCCATCAGCGTTCGCTAAAAAGGCCCGGGCCACCTGTAGAAGAATCGGAATACAGCCAGCTCGGAACGTGCCAGAACACAAAGCGCACCTTTTTACAGAAACTGAGACTGAAAATTCGTGAGTATTTCCTTGCGCGACAGCAAAGACGCCGCAAAAATGCGAAGAATGGAACCACCCCAGGGCTGAGCCCGACCCACCCTCGAGCCGTACCAAAATAATGCCGGCATTTATTATTCCTCCGCTGTGTCTCACGTGTAGACGTGTTACGAGAAAATTTTGATATACAAATCCATTATTAGCTATCTCAAAAACACTGTGTAGGTATATGAAATTTTGATTGCTCCACGATATGGAATGTCTGTAAATTTTCGTTTTAACTTTAATGGGATAGGTAAGTACACAAATATGACATTACTGTATCGTTACATATATTTTGAGAAGTAATCTAAAATATTGATGCTGCAAGGGTTATTTTCTTTAAAAAAAAGCGGCCAAGTGCGAGTCGGACTCGCCCATGAAGGGTTCCGTAGCAGCAAGTAACATAATATAAAAGTTCTGGTAGTTCGTTGTAACTTTGTGAAAGGTAAATTGCGGTTTTCGATTTATGACGTATTAAAAAAAAACTACTTACTAGATCTCGTTCAAACCAATTTTTGGTGGAAGTTTACATGGTAATGTACATTATATATATTTTTTTAATTTTATCATTCTCTTATTTTAGAAGTTAGAGGGGGGGGGACACACATTTTACCACTTTGGAAGTGTCTCTCGCGCAAACTATTGAGTTCAGAAAAAAATGATATTAGAAACCTCAATATCATTTTTGAAGACCTATCCATAGATACCCCACACGTACAGGTTTGATGAAAAAAAATTTTTGTAGTTTCAGTTGTAAGTATGGGGAACCCCAAAATTTATTGTTTTTTTTTCTATTTTTGTGTGAAAATCTTACTGCGGTTCACAGAATACATCTACTTACCAAGTTTCAACAGTATAGTTCTTATAGTTTCGGAAAAAAGTGGCTGTGACATACGGACGGACGGACAGACAGACAGACAGACAGACAAACATGACGAATCCATAAGGGTTCCGTTTTTTGCCATTTGGCTACGGAACCCTAATAAATGCAGTAGGACCGAATAACTTCGTTTAGCGGTTTGGGATTTCGTGAACGGTACATGAGAAGAATGTTTGTTCCTTTCAGGTGCTAAGTTTTAATGAGAGAAGTTTAAGGTGAAACTAGCCGGCAACTTTTAATTATGGCTTCTAACCGCTAGGGCATCACTGTTAAGGAACTTCTGAACTTTGATAATGATGATATGCGAGAAATGGAAACTCGCGCGAAAACATTACGGCGCACAAAAATGTATAAATAGAACTTTAGCTAACTATTATGTAACACAAACTAAAATATACAGGGTGAATTTTTCAAGTGGGCGTGGATGGCCAAATTCTAAACTATGAGGAATAGCGAAAAGTACTCAAAGGAGTCGCGGGCTCGATTTTGATGAAAACTAAAACTGCATCATTAGATTTTTGAAAAATCAATATTTCTAGCCAGGAATCGAACCTGTTGATTTTGAAAAAAAAAACACACGCTGTATTATTACACCATTCGATAGTGTCCCTAATAAGGATCAAATTCTGGAAAGTAATGACATACGGCAAACTAAAGGAAAGAGCTCATTTTTAACAAAATACTTTTTTATTTGTCTTTTGTTACCTACCTCAATGATGAGGTAGTAGGTAACATGGATGATGACATCTGCCTAGCCTTTTCCCAACTATGTGGGGGTCGGCTTCCAACCTAACCGGATGCAGCTGAATACTAGTATTTTACACGGAACGACTGCCTATCTGACCTCCACAACCCAGTTACTGGGTAATACGATACCCCTTGGTAAGACTGGTTGTCAGACTTTCGAGCTTCTGATTACCCGACTGTCAAAGATCCTGAAATGAAAGCCGGGACCAACGGCTTAACGTGCTTTCCGAGGCACGGAGGGGTCTCGGTATGTAAAGATGGTCACCCATCGACATACCAACTGCGGCAAGCGTAGCTTAACCTGATGGATTGATCTGTGCGGCTGTTATTATTTAGCTGGGCCCGGGTTATGTTACCTATACCTACCTATTAAACCTTAACTGATTAATTGTTCATAATGATGACCATTGTTTTCAATACATAGCTGGATTCGACGTCTCAAGGATTGTGTACTGCATTCAGCATTACAATATTATTGATTCCATTAGAATATTTTCCAAAGATCGTAATAGAAATTTTAATTTAGAACATAATGTTGTAAAGGTGACTGCGCTGCGGGTGTGTTAGTAAAAATATTGAGCATAATTTCGAACAAGGTACGTAATGTAGGTATGAATACTATAAAATAAGAAGCAGTTTATTAAGATTCAACATCTTCCTTAAGTTTGCCGTATGTCATTACTTCCCAGAATTTGATCCTTATTATGGACACTATCGAATGGTGCAATAATACAGCGTGTGTTTTTTTTTTTCAAAATCAACAGGTTCGATTCCTGGCTAGAAATATTGATTTTAAAAAAATCCAATGATGCAGTTTTAGTTTTCATCAAAATCGAGCCCGCGACTCCTTTGAGTACTTTTCGATATTCCTCATAGTTTAGAATTTGGCCATCCACGCCCACTTGGAAAATTCACCCTGTATAACAAAGACCAAACTCATGACGATATTTGTAAAGACACACGCGATCATTCAATATAGGAAATACGATTTATTTTCGTTGGATCCCGCTTTTGAATCCCATTTTAATATTTTTGGCGTTGGATCCCGCAAAACATTATTATGTATTTCCGTTGGATCCCGAATTTAAAAAATGCATGATAATTACGTTTTATTGTCGTTGAATCCCGAAAAGTATTTCCGTTGGATCCCGAATGCTTAAAAAAATCTGAATGCGGCTACTTTCAACAACACAATAGTTTATAATAGAATGAGGGGTTCACTAATGTTTCACCAAAACTCCATTGACAAATTTTTACTTTACAACCAACGTTTCGTATATTATTTATTTCACAAACAACTCATTTTCTATATATACTAGTCGTTTCTGGCACTCGCCGGCCGCTGCCGCGGCACCGCTCGCTTCGCTCGCTCGGCTCGTGCGTAGGGGTCACAGTTTTCACCTAACCTAACCTAACATTGTTTTTTTTTTTTTAAATTAACCTAATCTAGCTAGTTCGGTTCCGGGTAGCCCACTAAAAATAATCTCTTTTTAGTGTTTGATAAAAGTAAATCACTTTTCTTCTGGAATGTACACATGTTGTTATAATATGGGATTCAACGGAAATAGCAAACGGGATCCATCGTTAATACCTAAAAAATGGGATTCAAAAGTGGGATCCAACGAAAATAAACGGGAAATACATATGTATAATCGTTTAACTAAAAGCTTTTTTCAATTATGTATCTGCTGTTCTATTCAGATATGTAATTTGATAATGGATCTAAACTATGAAATATGAATGGGTAGTCCACGATAGTCAAGAAAGATTATTAAAATGAAATGATTTATCGATATTAAAACTGTGAAGTAGAATATGAGAGAATATCTGTACCATACTCATAGCAACGCTGAAGACTGTTTTTTTTTTTTGTTTGAACGCGCTACGTGGCGCTACTTTCTGGAAATAGGTACAGTCGGATTATTTTTTTTTGCATTTGATAGCATAATTATTATTCTTAAGGGGTAATAGGCTACTTAACATCTTGGGAGGAACCTTAGAAGGGGAGCAAAAAGAAAACAAGTCAGAGAGAACGCTGAGTGAAAACGAAGTACTTAATTTTATTTTATTTATTTATTTATCCATTTATTTCAGGCATCAAGGCCCATATAAAACACATAAAATACAATATTAATATAACTTAAAAATACTATAAATACATACAACATTATAATCACACTAAGAAACTGACTAAACACGAAGTAGGTAATAGCGCGGGCAGGTGATGCGATGCGACGGGGTGGGTCTGATGAACAAATAAACACCTTTTTTTGAAGTCGGCAAAAATTACACGCGGGAAAAGTCGCAGGCAGAAGCTAGTCTGGACAAATAAAGGATTTTTTTGTGTCTATTTACTTTTAATTTTATACTAAATGTCTGTTAGTCACAACTGTTTAACTTTAGAAACTATAGTGTCTATTACTTACTGAAGCGCAGTTGTTATTTGCTAGCAGTTGTACCTATAACTCGACAAGCTAAATATTGACAACGGAATAACGGATCCTAAAGGGAAGTCGAAATTCCTCTCGTACCTACTTTTAGTTTCTCGACACAAGCATAGGAAGCTTTCAACACATTAGGACATAGTTTATACGTTCCTTCGCATCCTATGTCCAGACATTTCCACCATTTTTAGGTCAGCAGCCTTTTAGCTATTACATGCACTATACAATACTTTTCGAGCAAATTAGATACAGTATTTCTGGAAACGCTGTCGAAGGAAATTCTTGAAACATTTTCTGTAACCGCGGTTCTTATAATGTAGGTACTTAACCTAAAAGGTCGAAATATAAAAAGACGCACAATCGTATAAGTAGGTATTCGAATAAAAATAACTATTTCAACCTCCAACAATGGAATATATTCCGAATAAGGGAGATTTTAATATTGAAATCAGCATAAAGGATTGATATCAAATAGACCCCTTTCTGAGGATAAACAATAATGATATCTATAGGTATATGTATTACGCAGTATCGTCCCCAGCAATGTTGGCAGACAATTTTTTGCAATATAATATGGAAAAGTGCCGATACATATGCTAATATTGAAACGTAAGTATTGCTTTCTTTCTTATATTTAGCGTTATTGTTATCCTTTAAAAGCATAGGATATACATAATCAAATTACATGCGTACTAAGTTTATTTGTTCAAGCTCTTTATTTCATTGATACATATTGCAAACTGTACCAGCAATGCTTACCCTAACATCTCACCTAGAACATTTCAAAGATCCGATGTGGTCCAAATTCGAACTTTAAATATTTAGAGCAATTGTGAGCAACTTCGGCAACCCTCAGCAAAGGTACACAAGTTTGTTTATCTTCGGCATACATTTGACTTGTACCAAGTGCTACCAAGGTCCGTAAACTCATAAATAAAACGATACTGAAATCTTGAACATTGTCGCACGTAGAATTTAAGGAAGAAACTACAATGTACTTACGTGGAGGAAAATAAAAGTGCGACATGTTCAGTAAAAGTGTTGAGGGATCCCATTTTCGTACCGAACGCGACGTAGGCAAACAACCGTCACACTTGGATATTCGATTTAGGGAAATAGCAGAGTCGTGCTTACATGCGTCAGTAAATATAAGATACAACTGCGCGTATAAAATGTGCGGCATATACCTTCTAATACGTTTGGTAAGGAAAAAGTTGAAATGTGCAGATTTAATGGGTAATCAGGGCGGAACATTGTTTAATTTTACTGCAATGGAAGGTGCAAACTCTCGACTATGAAGGATATAAAAGAAACAAAGTTGTGTAAGCAAATACGTACAAGTTTGTAGAGTTTATTTACAGCGCTAGGTGTAGCTAGCAGCTAGGTGTGAGCAGTAGTATCAGCAATGACTTACGAGTTGTAGATCGTGAGTTCGAAACCAGGTAGGCACTTTATATTGTGTATTTAATTTCATCACCACTGCTCTCAAAACGGTGAAGGAAAACATCGTGAGGAAATCGCTATATCCTGGAACCATAAAATTCGAAGTCGTGTGACATCCACCAACACACTGGGCCCGCGTGGTGGATTATGGCCCACTCCCTCTCACAGAGAGGAGGCCTGTGTCCCAGCAGTGGGAACATTATATATAGGTTGATTATAAGGTGTCTTTATTTACCTGTAATACCTGTGTGCCCGAACAAAGCGATAAAAAACATCAAAGCGATATTCTTCAAATACATGTAGGTATTGTAAAATATCCCAAAATACTGGACTTAATAGGATTCTGGATTCAAAGAAACACCTATTACAAATTCATGATCATCAAACATTCAAAACATCTTCAACAGTCTAATTTATTTTACACAAAGGACCATCAGAAATACTAAATACAAATGATGCACACAAAAGTTTCAGTTCACAACTGAGAATTTACAAACACGCAACAGGGAACAGCGAGGATTGCACGAGGGAACATTAAAACAAGTTCAGGGAATGCATAGTCGTTATAAAACAAATGTAAGACCATGATTATTTAAATATTTTAATGTAAGAACTTTGTCCATTGTGGATTTTGGAGCTATTTGAAGGACAAAGCAGAGAAAGAGCCTGACTTCGTCTTAATACAAAATATCCGTCGACGCTGATAGACCAAGATCTGTCGTCGGTCAACATTCAGTGCTGAAAAAGATCCTTACAATATTAGAAAGCGAAATAACATGACTTAAAAACAACTTTCAAAAAGAAACTAACTGTACTTCTATTAAATAAATGTTACTACTCCGTATCGGATTTTCTAGCTGATACATTTTAGTTGTATATCAATGTTTGTATGTTTGATGATGAACTGCATCAATGTTTGCATGCCAAAATGGTAGAATGTACAAGGATTCTTTAATATTTTTGTAACCACCTACCTACGTTCTGAGCAAATAAATGAATATTCTATTCTATTCTAAAATCCCTATGATTTTGGAAGAATGAAGAAAAAGCGGCGGCATTTGTATATTACAAACAACTTATTACAAAACACAGTGGCAAATACCAACCATATGTACATACACTTGGGAGCAAATAAATCGAGCCACTTCCTTTTTTCACGTATAATGGTTATTATTTTTGGTATTATGGAAGGTATCAATTCAAAACATATATCGCCTGAAAGCTTATTTAATAACCTTTACAATGAGGGTAAATTATTGAATGAAAAACTTATTTAATGATAAATTATTGGCTCTGAAAGAAAAACGATAATTTTGATAGAAAATTGTCAGTCCAGAAAAAAACAATTAAAAACAAAATTATGGTATAAACTTATTCTTAATATCTTGTATTACCCCCCCTTGCCCTGATTTCGATAGATTTTCTGGACTGTTTTAACCCTACAATTTTCTATCAAAATTACCGTTTTTCTTTCAGAGCCAATAATTTATCACTAAATAAGGTTATCATTCATAATTTACCCTCATTGTAAAGATTATTAAATAAGCTCTTAGGCGATATATGTTTCGATTTGATACGTTCCATAATACCAAAAATAATAACCATTATACGTGCAAAAAAAAGCAAGTGGCTCGATTTATTTGCTCCCAAGTGTAGTTATAGACGTAGAGTGACGTAGACGAATTCATAAATGTCTCACTAATTCATATTGCTCCTGAATAAATAACAAGATCGTGTTGCTACTACGATATCAAATATCTAAGCAGGTTAAAACTCCGTGAATTATGATGGAAGGTAATGGATACTAAGAGTATAATATTGCTATTCATCTAATATTAATTATAGCTGGAGTCAGGGTAGGTTATTTCGACACAAATACGTCTAGACATGCCTCGGTTTTTCTGATCGCGAGAGTAATGAACGGTACATGCAGGATTAGGCCTTAGAAGCCGGTACTTCTATTAAATAAATGTTACTACTCCGTATCGGATTTTCTAGCTGATACATTTTAGTTGTATATCAATGTTTGTATGTTTGATGATGAACTGCATCAATGTTTGCATGCCAAAATGGTAGAATGTACAAGGATTCTTTAATATTTTTGTAACCACCTACCTACATTCTGAGCAAATACATGAATATTCTATTCTATTCTAAAATCCCTATGATTTTGAAAGAATGAAGAAAAAGCGGCGGCATTTGTATATTACAAACAACTTATTACAAAACACAGTGGCAAATACCAACCATATGTACATAGTTATAGACGTAGAGTGACGTAGACGAATTCATAAATGTCTCACTAATTCATATTGCTCCTGAATAAATAACAAGATCGTGTTGCTACTACGATATCAAATATCTAAGCAGGTTAAAACTCCGTGAATTATGATGGAAGGTAATGGATACTAAGAGTATAATATTGCTATTCATCTAATATTAATTATAGCTGGAGTCAGGGTAGGTTATTTCGACACAAATACGTCTAGACATGCCTCGGTTTTTCTGATCGCGAGTGTAATGAACGGTACATGCAGGATTAGGCCTTAGAAGCCGCTGTGAAAGCAATTAGTGCCGAAACACGGTACCGATAAGGCACTTGACCCACGCCGACGATGAAGAGACTAGCTATCAATGATTTTCTCGCTCAGAAAATATGAAAAAGATCGCAGGTCCCGTGAAAGTAAAAGAGATGCATATTTTAATAGTTGATTGCTGACTGTTCATACCGCCGCCGGCGAGTACTCTTTTCTCGCAGCGACAAGAGCTATCAAAGAGAGCACTCGCTCAACAACACTCGCTTGGTGGGCATGAACACTCGCTGAGACACTCACGCTTGTCATATTTCTAGGGTATGGTATGCTATGGTAACATGCAGTAGCTACTAATACTGCAATTCGCATAACAGCGAATAATAGCTAGTAATAGTGTTTAGTTGCTAGCTCTACCTACTCGCTTCTCGTTAATCGCTGGCGGTGGAACAATTGCTTAACGTTCCGCTATATCCATAACGTTATAGGTGTGATACCGTTTTGATTTCAATATAATAAACTATCGAAATAAAAAAAAAATTAAGCATTTTCAAAGTTACTGCTTTTGAGCTGAAATTTTGTACAGAGATTCTAGACCAGATACACTTCAACCCGTTTGTATTGATATACCCTTTCCGTAACACCCTGTAGATACAATGGAAGTTAAATCACAGGAGATTCTTATCAGTCATTTTTTTTACACATGACCGCGTATTTCATGGCCCGCTCCATCGCCCGATACTCTGTTGGCGTCACAACTCGACAATGATTCGTACAAACATGGATAGGTCAAGAAGAAAATAAGCTTATTTCGGCCTAGTTTATTATATTTGGCATGTTCCAATTACGACCGAAATCATATGGGTCTACGAGAAAAAGGTACTCCTACTTTAGCGTGTGTAATGTGTATCCCTTTGTATTAAATAAGAGGATCGCATATGGCCCGTGTGGGATACGAATCGGTAAAATGTTCGGACAAGAAACGTTTCATAAATCGGCATTCAAATGGTTTATTATCGGGATAGGTTCACAGAACTAGGAATAAAACCATTTTTAGCAGACAAATATTGCTTATTTATCACTAGCAGTGTCCGCGACTTCGCTCGCGTGCATGTCGGAAAACAAATTGGATATCATGGGTTTTAGTTTTTTGTGCGGAAACCTAATTCTATTTCTAAAACAAAAGCCTAAGTTACTCCTTATAACATCAGCTATCTGAAAGTCCCGTCAATGTCGGTCCAGCCATTTCGGAGACAGACAGATATTAATTTAAAAAATAGTTTAAAGTAAGTACCGTACTTATATACTTTCATTATTCATTTAGCAAAAAATTGTTTTTTTTTTACATTACAAACAGACACTTCAATTTTATTTATTTGTATAGATAGATACGTCCCCCAATTCCCTATTTCTCAACTGACTTAGTTCATTCAAACTCACATGCAAATAAGCATACATGTCGAAGAAACGTATCATATCCAAACCAAACGGAATTTTACAACAGCACATCCCGTAGGTACTCCACACAGAATGTATTTGACTTTCAATTCCGTCCAATCGTAACGTATCAGAGTGCAGCTTATTGGAAAACAAACGTAATTACGTCCGACCAAACACGCCGAACGAAATACAACGTCATTTGCTTACGTCACACGCGCGCCGTCAATTCTCATTCGGGGCGTCACGGGCGAACGGGCCGCGTAAACAATAGCTGTTCGCAATGTTCGCGTTAAGGCCTGTTCAGATATAAGTGCATATTTATAAGCGATATTCGTTCCAGTTCCGCTTCAAGGGTCGGCAGTTTGGCCAGATTGAATATCGGTACAATTTTTCATGAAGCACCTGTATTTTCGCAATGCAATTCCATAATATAGCCCTTTTTTAGGCTTCTGATTTATGAATGCCCTATCAAATATCACCGATGTTTTTGAAAATCGAATAGCGCGTTCTAAACGTGCTTTTAGACGTCGTGAGTTCCGAATTTTTAAAGAAACACTTTGCCGCTACAACTGCTATAATTTAACCATGAAAGCTTCTAGATCACGATGGGGCATAATTATAGACTTGACAATTAATTCTTAGAAGTCCTTTAACAAGTCCGCCTCTCCCCTTCTACTCTCATCTATCATATCAAATGGGAGTAAGTATATCATTATTTGGTAACAAGTACAGGTCGGATGTGCCTTGTACATTGTCACGCGATATGGCGTGTCGTCCCAGTCGCATTAATGAACATGTAATTACTTCTACTCCGCTGATTGTGGTGATCAGGGCTGGCTATAGGCTGTTTACTTACACTAATGTTTAAAACAGCAATAGCAACAGTATTTTCTGAAATTAATCTGACAACACATTAGTACTGAATTACTAGAAAAAGTTCTTGAAACCAAAAATGAGGTATTCAAGAAACTAAGCTTCTCGTGGGAAATTAAAACCATTTCAGTACTGAAGAAAGGTGATCGACTTCTCAGTTGGTTTTGCATAGTTTTGTACATATAGTGCATATTAAAGGACTAGAAAGGGCACTGTTTTTTTGTAATCTGCAGTAATCCCTTGGTTCGCGATGACGTGCAGCCCTAGGTGTGAACGTATGCCGTACAATACACACCATATTAATTTACCAGCGTCATACAGATGCTCAAGTACTATATTAACGTGACTAGTAATTAACATAACAAGTGTCGAGTAATTGGATTCGATGTCGCCTCGTACAGGCACGCACCGAATTACTCTTAGAACAGATTGGAACCACTTGTCTCAATCGCACGTGATTTATATCGTACATTGACTTGTGTTAAGTACCTACTGCTTTAAATAGCTTTGGAATTGCTGGTAAATTAGACCTTCCTTATTTTTTCTATGGGTGTCGTACATCATAATCGCTTCATATGCAAGTGCCATTAATAGCCTTAAGGTGTTGGTATATGTATAACTACGTCAGAACATATTAAGGCTACCACAAAAAGGCGCGACGCGACTCTAGTAGAACATTTTTTTTGAAAACTTCATGGAAATTGTTTTATCAAAATCGCGTCGCACCATCGCGTCGCACCATCGCGTCGCGCCTGTCTGCGGAAGTCTTTAAAAGCAACATACTACACAACAGCCTCGTTGGTCTAGTGATCGCAAACGCTACTGCTAAGCATGAGGTCCTAGGTTCAATTCCCAGGTCGGGCAAACTGTTATTGGGTTTTTCTATCTGAAATTTCTCACTAGCAGTCGGGAGACTGGATTTGTGCCCGGTTGATGGCAATAGGTTCGCACCCTCTATTACATGGGACCTAAACATAACTAGCGAAATTTGGGTGTACCATGGGCGCACCTCTGCCCAACTTTTCGGGGAAACAAGGCGTTATGTTATGTTGATAAAATATTTTATCACCAACTTGACTCCTACCTCGGTCACAGCCATTTTCTGAATTTCATGGCATATCAACTACGGCAATTTATTAAAGGAGATGGATTTTTGTCCCATACAAGCTTGGTCCAGAATGGACACAAATAAAACAAAATGTATTATGAAGCAATAATAGTGTTTCAAAACCCTGTATATTTTTGTTCGTCGTAAAAGTTGGTGAAGGGCTACAAGACCATTCCCAAATCTGATGATTTCAAACCTGTCAAAAAAATTAAACTCAAACCTGTCGATCACGGAGTAATTCACGGTCTTCCAACAGATTGAATTTCACTCAAATCTAACGAATGTATCATAAATGATTCATTCGCAATGCCCCAGTTTAGAGATTGTTGGATCTCCGTTGGAAACCAGGCAACATCAGAGTTGTCCGAGATGCGAGTTATAGGGATTGTTATTGTAGCCAAGGTAAACTGCAATGTAAAAATCTACAGTCCATGAAAGGCGAAGTCCCTAAGAAATGCAAAAAGATAACTAGAAACACAGCCAATTATATGTTTGAACAATTCACAAGAAATCACAACAAAACATTCATGATGCTGTCACACGCGGCACCACAGAGTTATAAATAAAATAGAAAGCACCAAACCCGGCTGACAAGAAGGGTTTGGTTGGTTTTGTTTTATGAGACGATTCCAAAAATATTACTTATGACCCTGGGGTCACCACGGTCATTTATTTATTTTTATTGGTTCACGAACAATTGTAAGCACTGATTAATGCTAAACGTGACATGCAAATGTGTGTATGAGACAATGCAACAATCACTTACGGTCGTCATATAATTGGGATCGTCAAAAATAAACAGTAAAGGGTACTCTTTCTAACACACAGGATATATTTCGGATAGAAAAAAATAAAATATTGCGTGGCATTTTTTATCTTTCAATGCCCCCTCTACATTAGTTTTAACTCTATGTAAAGCATAATGATATTATGTCATAAATGACAATGACGGTCAGTGACAATTATTATGAAAGATAAAGAAGGTGCTGCCATTACATACTTTAAAGACTGGACTTATCTATTTGTTTTAAAAATGAAATTGATACATTAATCAATTATTAAATATCATGTTCAGTTCAGTGTAATTATTATTCAATACGCTTTAAATACAGTTTTGATATTCTATATTCTGAAAATACTCGTGAAATCATGTCAATTCTTACAATAAGCATGTCCTAATTACCATCTTATTTCCAAAACTGGCAACATAAAGACCTCCCCGAATACTTGAATCAAAATATTAATCTTTTAAATTGAAATATTTTCTGCAAACTTTTGCCAAGTAACGAAAGCTGTGGTGGGATTTCAAATATTATCAGTTATTTTTAGATATTATTAACTTTTTGTCCGTACAAGGCCACAAAAAATCCATGTCCTTTACTAGTCCAAATAGATCATGAATTTACACAATATCGATTTATTTTTGAAAGAAGCATCGTTTCGAGTTATGTAATCATAACTTGATTGAAACGTGTGTGAAATAGGGACGTGAGGTGACGCGTAAACGAGTCGACGTTTGTACCACATACCAAACCCGACGATGTATTTCCGTACGCTACACTAAATTATATTGCTTGCTCAATTATCCATACAAAGTGAAATTGATGTGCATTAGGTTAGCATGTGAAGATATTAGCGGATGATGTGCGGTTTCCATCTATAGATGTAGGAAGATGAAATGCAAGCAGAGATATCAAAATACATCTTGTTTACAACAAACTCTTGCAAACTGCAAATGAAATTCAGCTAGTTGATAATAGTCCCAATGATTAGTAATGTATTGAGAAGGTCGTGACTAAGTAATAACAGACGCACGGTTCGATCGATCAGGTTATTAAGCTTCGCTTGCCGCGGTCGGTCCGTAGATGGGTGAACATCTTTACATACCGAGAACCCTCCGTGCCCCGTTAAGCCGTCGGTCCAGTCTTACCAAGTGTTACCCAGCAGTAACCGAGTTGTGGAGGTCAGATAGGCAGTCGTTCAATGGAAAATACTGGTATTCAGCTGCATCCGGTTAGACTGGAAGCCGACCCCAACATAGTTGGGAAAAGGCTCGGCAGATTGCATTGATTAGTAATAACGATATTTACATGCAGTTGCTTTTAGCCAAAGCACGTAAGCACTCGTGTACGTTACCCTATCCAATAAGCTCAGAACATCCTGCATGGTACGTGTACACCAATCGGTATACTCCGAGAGGGCCCGATAAATCCCGGGGAAACCCGACGTCGTTCAATATTCACATGATAGTAATACAGCCTCAATACAACCGGCCGAGATTAGAGTCCATGCCAACCGACACAGGATCGGATTGCCTCGGAACGTACGAGAAGCGTCGAGATGAACGTGCGAAGTACGGCTACCAATACATGGGTTATTTCCATATAAATTCTGCTATATTGTATTTCATGGTAAACCCTCTTTTCCCTTTTGATATAAACAAAAAGAAGTCGAAATATTTTGAAATACACACACATAAGGGTCGATGTTAGGATTGGTTTGAAGATGTCCTATAAAAATGGCCGAATGAAGTACTGCATTCGGAAGCATACAGAGATCAAAGGAGGTCCTTTGTGGAATCGGAAATTGCGGTATCGAATTAGATTCGACCTATTTGGATTGAAATTCGGAAATTCCATTCGTCCTTCATTCACATCTAATTACCGCACGGTCAAACAAACTACTCACTAATTCCATTAATTTGGAGCCGCGTCAGTTCACTGGCACTGAAATAAAGGGAATATCATCCCGAAAGTGGTACGTATTGGATTAATTCGGGAGCTCGTCAAATCCCCGTGTCACTTCACATCAGATTACATAGATTGATATTGGATGGTAGTGGCTGAGTCACAAACTCACAACTATTTTATTTTGCGTCGGACTTCCATGAGAGCGACTGACTTTGCCGTGCAATGGTTTTGGAAACATTCGGCTCTCGTTCGCCTTATTTTATACGGATTTGCTTTTCGTAGAATTACTCTTTTGTATCGGGCTTGGGATTTTTATTTTTGAGTATTTTAACCTTTGCTTCGTTTAATTAATAGCACATGTTGCGTTGCCTCCATTAAAGATGTAATACTATGAATTTTAAACCAGGTCCAATTACAGTGGTATTTCATACGAAACGTACGCCTCTTCAAAGTTAATTAATGTAATTCCTATTGTCCTTGCCACCTCCGCACATTATGATCATTAATCTAGTCGTAGGTGCTCTTCGATTCTATCTCTCATGGCCGCTATGTATGAAGATACATAATTAATTGTGTACAATTAATCAACTTAATGGATTTATATCTACGTTGAGGTCGGTATTAGTAATAAGTGCTAACCACATAGATACTGTAGTTATTTAGTGGTCATCCTGCGGTGGTGACATTAAAACAGAATATTTATTTGCAATAATATTGGGATTTCAATGTTCAGATAGAGAACCCGTATAATTAATAATTTACTTTTCACTTCTCATGTTCTAAAAGTTCGTCTTTATGTTGTGCTTAGGCGACATAAAATCGCTTTTTATGTTCTAGTGCATAAAGTAATTTTTTTTCTGAGACTAAGGTAATCAGGCCCAACAGCCACACGCACAATAAACTTCGCAGATTAAAGTCGTGATTTATTTAATTTTCTTTAAATTATACCACTTCCGTGTTTTCTATCGTTAATTTAATAAAATCAGGTAAAATAGTTGTCATTTATTATTTAAAAACGCAAAGAAACGTTTTTATGACTTGGCAGTATGAAGTACCCAAGTCGAATGACAAATGTTGAAATAAAAAAAAAACTTTTAAAAAGTTTCGTGGCGGTATTATCTGTGGTGGCGGGAATTAGCTATGCTTTGCAACATTTTTGATTAATTATGTACTGTATACTTTATGCCTGTTTCATTTTCTCGCAATCGAAGTGAAAAGCTCGACTGAAGCCTCGACTGAACTATCCACCCTCGCCTGCGGCTCGCGTGGATATAAACGTCTCGGGGTAAAATAGCTTTTTTATGCCTTAGTTGTACAATCTACTATCTAATTGATGGGTTTTATTTCTCAAAAATAATACAATTCACTTATAGTGAGAAATACAAGTTAATCATAATACTCGATAAAAAAAAACTTATGAAGAACGGTAGGTACTCGTAAATAAACTAGTAAGCAAAAATATTTGCGCTTCTACAAGCGCAAATATTTTTCATACAATGATGTGGGTAACAAGAAAAAGTTAGTGTACCATCATTACATATCGTTTCTTGATAGCAAGTCAATAGCAATCTCAATCTCGCGACAAGCTTTTATATCATACTAGCTGCGCCCCGCGGTTTTACCCGCATAAGTCTCGATCCCGTGGGAATATCGGGATAAAAGGTATCCTATGTCCTAATCGGGGTCATGGTCTACCTATGTGCTAAATTTGATCCAAATCCATTCAGCCGTTTTAGCGTGAAAGCGTAATAAACAAATATCCAAAAAATCAAAGTCAAAACAACAAAGAAACCAATTTCATAGTACCTACTTACTATCTAAAATGAAGCGAAATCAAGTGTCACACTGACACTCCCTTCCGCTCCACCCAGAGCGGGAGGGGTCATTTGATGCTTTCCCATCAACAAAAAAAAAATGTAACAAACTTAGCGTATTTTATTATACAAACACCGAAAAGTGTTTGTTTATGATGGTAATCTGTAAACGCAATACGTCAATGTGTCAAAACAAACGTCACATTATGTTATCTCTCTCTCGCATTTTCTATGGCCGTCTGTAAGAACGTTGTGAACTCACTTAATAATATATCACAGTTAATCCTGCCTATTTCTTTTATTTATACCATCAACCCTTCAGGTTATGGGCCCAGGACATTGCAGAAATATAAATCTGTATGTATTTTACGGGAAATAAAACAAATAAACCGGCGAAGTCACAACCTACAAAAAATACGGTGCACTGATTTCGTTACAACATGGCAGGTGCATCTTCAACAAATTTTCTTTCCATCGAGAAACTAAAAGGAATAGAAAATTACAGCTCGTGGAAATTTATGATGAAGATGATGTTAGTACAGGAAGAGTTATGGGAGTGTGTGGAAGATGAAGCACATGATGCAAAGAAACAAATGAAGGCACTATCACGAATTGCTTTAACTGTTCAATCATCAGTAATTCCACACATCCGCAACGCGAAAACGGCACATGAAGCTTGGAGCAATCTAACAAAAGCCTATGAAGACAAGGGATTATGTCGTAGGCTGGGGCTGCTCAGAACATTATTTGCTACCAAGCTGACTGAGAGTGAAAATATGGAGTGCTATATCAACAAAATCACAGAGATGTCACAAACGCTTAGTGAAATTGGATCACCACTAGAGGATGACTTTATAGCTGTAATAATGTTAAGCGGGTTGACCTCAGATTATGATCCGCTCATAATGGCAATGGAGAATTCAAATGTAAAACTTTCCAGTGAAATTGTAAAAGGAAAGTTGTTGCAGGAAAACATCCGTAGAAGTGACAAGAGTGAGGCTGGCTCCGCCTTACTTGTTCGAAAACAGCCAAGATGTTACAGGTGCAAGAAAGTGGGACACTTTATTAAAGATTGTCCTAAGTCCAACGAGCAAAAGAAAACTGGGAAGACCAATACGGATAAATCGAAGGCCCTACTAATTGCGCTGTCAGCAAACATCAAGCATGGTTCGTGGTACGTAGATAGCGGTGCTACAGAACATATGTGCGGGAACAAAAGCGTCATGAGTGATTTTGTGAGTGATAAAAAGCCAATAGAGGTTAATATAGCTAACGGTGATAAGTTATACACCGCTGGAAGTGGTTCTGTTAGTGTTAATATGAGGAATGGTGACATAAAGACAATAAGTCATGTTTATTATGTACCTAACTTAACTGTTAACTTGTTATCTGTGAGTGCTATGGTTAGAAAAGGTTTTAAAGTAGTGTTTAGTTCTAGCATGTGTCAAATTTATGACAATAAGGTCATGATAGCAATAGCCATGCTGTGTGATGGCATGTATCGACTAGACACAGTAGAATCAACTACTTTAAATTGTAAGTTTACTAGGAAATGCGATGCCCCTCTTAGTTTTTCAGATAGTGGTTGTGCTGAGAAATCATGTATTGTGGACGAGCCGGCTGTAAGTGAAGAAAGTTCAAAAGCTGTAGCAACGCCTGCTGTCATTGAGAAGGAAGAGAACCCTTCTCAGCAGGTATGGCATCGTCGTCTGGCACACCTCAATCATCGAAGCATGGAATTACTAAGGCGAGGTATGGTTACAGGCATTTCATACAATAACAGTGTTTTTCAGAAATGTGTATCATGTATCGAGGGAAAGCAGACTCGTACATCATTTCCTAAGAATTCTTTTAAAAGAGCTGAAGAAGTTCTAGAGTTGGTTCACTCTGACCTGTGTGGTCCAATGCCTACTACATCATTTAGTGGCGCAAAATACTTTATTACATTTATAGATGATTACTCTAGAAAAACTTTTGTCTTTTTTTTAAAAGGGAAAGATGAAGTGTTTGATACATTTAAAGCTTGGAAAGTTCTAGTAGAAAATCAGACAAATAAGAAATTAAAAATTATAAGGAGTGATAATGGAACTGAATATTGTAATTTAAAATTTCAGAACCTGTTGAAGGACTCTGGTGTTATACACCAGACAACAGTGCCATACTCTCCACAACAGAATGGAGTTGCTGAACGTGCAAATAGGAGCATTATGGAAAAGACACGCTGTATGCTGCAAACAGCGGGCCTTGGTCAAAAATACTGGGCTGAAGCTGTCAATACAGCTGTCTACATCAAGAATCGTTCGCCCACTAAAGCTGTCAGAGGGTGCACTCCAGAGGAGAAGTGGACGAATAACAAGGTATCCATTTCACATTTGCGTACTTTCGGTTGCATAGCTTATGCACATGTTCACCGTCGAACTAAACTAGAACCCAAAGCTGTGAAATATGTTTTCGTAGGATATTGCGAAAATACTAAGGGCTACAGATTATTAGACCCTGATAATCCGAAAGATTGTATAAAGGCTCGGGATGTTACATTTATAGAAGATAAATTTATTAAAGATAATAATGTGTCAAATGATGATAATCATTGCAATGAGTCATTCACACAAGTAGTCTTGGATGTAAAGAATGACACTGAACCTACTATAGATTCATCTACTGAGGGAAATATCTCTAATGAGGTCCATTCTGACGACATAACTTTAAGTCAGCCTGAACCAAGATATAGTGTGGTATCAGTAAATGATTCTGATAGTGAAGAAAGTTTTTATTCAGAAGATCATTCTTCAGACGAAACTTATATTCCTGATGTAGATGGAGAACAGTCGTCTTCGAATTCAGATGGTTCCATGGTTGCTCATCTCGTCAAAGAAATATCCCGGACTAGTGATACCGATGAACCACAGACAGTACAGGAAGCGCTGAGTAGTCCAGAAGCAGTTGGCTGGAAGCAAGCGATGAAAGATGAGTATGATTCATTCATCATCAATAAATGCTGGACACTTACTGATCGAGTTGATAGTCAAAAACCTGTAAAATGTAAATGGGTATTCAAAAAGAAACTGGGTGTCAATGGCGAACTCCTCAGATATAAAGCGAGACTGGTTGCAAAAGGATTCACGCAGCGACATGGGATAGATTACAATGAGACATTCTCTCCTGTGGTCAGATATTCAAGTATTAGAACACTGTTGGCTGTAGCTGCTGAGTATAACATGGACATTCAGCATTTAGATGTAAAGACAGCGTTTCTCAATGGTGACTTACAAGAATTGGTACTTATGGAGCAACCTGAAGGTTACACAATAAAAGGCAATGAGGATAAAGTCTTTAAGCTTAATAAAGCAATTTATGGGTTGAAGCAAGCTGCTAAAGCCTGGAATGATAAAATTAATAAGGTTTTGTGTGACAAATTAAATTTCAATAAGTCGTCATTAGAAGCATGTGTTTATTATAAACACAGTAATGATAAACTTATAATAATAGCACTTTATGTTGATGACATTATGCTAATGTCAACACCTAATACGTGTAAGGAGATAATTGATATTAAAAATAAACTCAAAAATGAGTTTGAAATAACGGATTTAGGGCCAGCAAGGTATATTTTAGGAATGAGAATCTGCAAGTATAAGGACAGAATAACATTGGATCAAACAAATTATATTGAGAAAGTATTGAACAAGTTTCAAATGGAAGATTGCAAACCAGTGGCGACACCTATGGAGACTGGTTTGAAACTTGAAAAATCAAGTGTTGATCAAAAGGACAAATTTGATTATAGAAGTTTAATAGGATCACTGATGTACATTGCAGTAGGATCAAGACCAGATATTACCCATGCAGTGAGCTATCTGAGTCAATTTAATGATTGTTATAATGAAACACACTGGAAATCAGCGAAGAGAGTACTTCGCTATCTCAAAGGTTCAAAAGAATTGTGTTTAGTTTTTCATAAAGGTGAATTTACTATTACAGGGTATGCAGACGCCGACTGGGGAAGGAACGAGACAGATAGGAAATCTTACACTGGTTATGTGTTCCAGGTTGGCAAATCTGTAGTTTCCTGGGAGAGCAGAAAGCAGAGAACTGTAGCCTTATCCAGCACAGAGGCTGAATATATGTCTCTTTCAGACAGCTGTAAGGAGGCTCTGTTTCTTCGTAATTTTTTGCATGAAATATTGGGCAAATTGTGTATTGTTACAATTTTCAACGACAACCAGTCAGCTCAAAAGTTATGCAAAAATACTATGTTCCATGCTAGAACAAAACACATTGACATTCGTCACCATTTTATCAGAGAACATATTTGTAATGGTTCTATTGATATCAAATATTTATGTACTAAAGAAATGTTAGCAGACTTATTAACTAAGCCATTGGCAAAAGAAATGCATAATAAGTTTGTAATCCAAATAATGTCAAAATGTCAAGAGTGTAATAGTTAAATTCATTTATAATTTATTAGTGTGAATTATGATGTTATGTTAGCAGATAGGTAAAGCTATTCTGTGTTTATGTTTCTTAATTATTGTGCATTATCTATGTACATTTAATTAATGTTTATTGCATCGGACTGTATTGGTTTAAGGGCCAGTGATGGTAATCTGTAAACGCAATACGTCAATGTGTCAAAACAAACGTCACATTATGTTATCTCTCTCTCGCATTTTCTATGGCCGTCTGTAAGAACGTTGTGAACTCACTTAATAATATATCACAGTTAATCCTGCCTATTTCTTTTATTTATACCATCAACCCTTCAGTTTACGTCTGTATATCTTCGTCATCTGACGGAGAAAGATAACATTGTGGGAAAAGCCTCGTGCTGCCAATAAATACATTTTAACATGAGTAATATTCTCAAAACGGCTGAGAGAAAACCCACCTGTTTTGCTTTAACTAACCGAGCTATAAAAAATCATAATAAGTATACCTATAAATACCTGCTGAGTGCACTGTGTAAGAGCCAACACTCTAATCTTTAAAAATAAATTAATGTTTTCATCTATACAGGTTGAAATTGAAAACATGCGACAAAACTAAATGGGAGATTGTACTCATCATTATGAACAACTTTTACTATGAGACCAAAATCGAAATCGCGAAAAAAAAAACAGCTGTTCCCTACATTTCTGTTCGAGTAACTCGTCAAAATGTAGGTAACAGCTCATTTTTTTTTTCTCGATTTCAGGTATGGTCCCATAGTAAAAGTTGTTCATAATGATGAGTATAATCTCCCATTTCAGTTTGTCGCATGTTTTCAATTTCAACCTGTATACCTGACGAGTTTGTTTTTTTGAACGCATTATTCTCTGGAACTACGAGTTTTTGCATTGACCAATTCTTGAAGAAGGTTATATAGGCTTTTAACATCATTCTGGGACCCTTAGGAGCCGAGACAACAGAAAAAAAATCATAGAATGCTAAGCGAAAACGAAGTAGGTAATAGCGCGGACGGGCGGTGTGATGCGACGATCGGGAAAACAAGAAATTTTACTATAAAACAGGTGAGTATCAATATTTTCGACCGCACAACATTAAATTACCGAACAAATCTTTGACTACCTTTCCACTTGCCAAATTATTACACTAACTCAACAAGATTTTTAGTAACGGGCCACAAAAGCAAGAAAGGTCTATTCCTGTGAGAACATTATCACTGGCAGTCAGCAAAAACCGAGTGACATTAATAATTCTATGATTCGATGAGGACGACAGGCGCTTTAGTCAAAGGAACAGGACACTTCATTTATCTAATACTAGCTCCGAGGCTCGTTCAGACGTCTGCATTCCCTTTTGTAAAAAGGTGGGTGACCTATAACTAATGGGAAAGTGAGGCTACAAATAGAAGAAAATGTCTGGCGTTTCAAAGGATAATGGACTCTGAAATCTCTTCGTTCTTATAATGTAGCTCATATGATATGACTTGAATTTATGTACAAATAATATGAAAGAAACAAAGGAGAATTTCTAATAAAAAGTTCAATTTGGGAAACTGAAATTGAATTTCTGTTGAGTTTGCATGCGCATGTTTTCATTACAGAGTGTACTGAAGCTAGTTTTCGTATTTCTTTAAGAATATAGCCCCCTTACTAATAAACTTTGTATAGCGTCTGTATAGTTACACAACGCTTTGACTTCTTTCGAAAGCCAAATTACTGACGACTGAAAGAGAGAAATCGGTGTGTAACTATTCATCTGATAATACGTTTATTAGTAAGGGGTTAGGAGTATAGTGGTAGCTATGGACATTATTTAACATCCTAATTTGGATCGAGTAGAAATTGAGATGGCCATATATACCTACCGAAAAATCTATTTCATTATTTGTAACAGCATAATCAGCCTATAATTTTCCCACTGCTGGGACACAGGCCTCCTCTCTGTGAGAGGGAGTGGGCCGTAACCCACCACGCAGACCCAGTGCGAGTTGGTAGATGTCACATGCCTTCGAATTTTTTGTTCTAGGTCATTAAGGACAACATCTTGAGGAAACCAGTTTCCTCAAGATGTTTTCCTTCACCGTTTTTAATTACTCGTAATTCGTGGCAGAACAAGGAGAAGATGGCAAAAATCTTAAATTGACACCTACCGAAAAGTCTGGGGAGAACAGGAGCATGTGGAAACGAGGGACCTTTGTTCTGCAGTAGCACAAAACAGGAGATAGCTATTAGCTAGATAGTAATAATTATAATGTACATTTTCTGCCCGCGGCTTCATCTGCGTGACATGTCTTGTTACCCGGACCGCATCGCCTGCCCCCGTTTTTATTTAGTTTTTGCTTAGTTTCTTTCTTTATGCTCGGTCCCTAAGAGTTCTAGTGTGATGTTAAATAGCCTAAAGCCTTCTTCAAGAATTCGGCTATCAAATGCAAAAAGCAAAACAAGCAAAAGCATTTTTTTTTAATCCGACTAGTATTTGCAAAGGTTAGCGCGTTCAAACAAACAAAAAGCAAACAAACTCTTCAGTTTTGTTATTAGTAGAGAATATATAGATTACCTTTTGGAGAAAAAGGAAATAATTTAATTTAAAATACAGCACAGCAGACGAAGACCTAAAAGCAAATCAGCTGCATCCAAGCTTCAAAGGAGAAGGAGACAAAGCGGTCCTGATATCAGGGGTATCTGAATAAACGGGAATACAAGAACGTCTCACGAGTTGCATGTTATTACGAGCGCACAATCCCGCGGCTACCACTCGTGATGTATGAACACTTGAATATGTATGGGCACGCAATTGCATCGCAGGAACCTACAGATTGACTTAAGTTTTGCTCGGCAACAGTGAATGGTTTATGGAAAACTGTGTTTGATTTATGCAATATCGTTGTTATTCTAACAAACACGTTTGCATTGTATGTCGTTGATAAAGTTTGTTTGACTTGATTCTTGAAGGGGACGGAGCTTTTCAGTAAAATGGGAAATCTGGCAGTACGCTGACGTAATCAAACTTCAGTTATCAACCTATATGTATAGCTGTCAATATATTCAATTAATAGGTATTACTCCGAAGAAGTTTAGTTTAGAATTTACTAGTCTTGTCGAACAATCTACAAGATGTTCTTTGAGCAGAATATTATCAAATTATTATTAGCATCGCTGCGTCTAGCTATTATATTCCAGCTTGAATAGGAAGCACCTAAAGTAGTCTGACAATACGGCAAGTCGTGAACCTCTGTCGAAGTATCGACGTCGGTTATAATGACAGAGCACATTACAATAAACAATGAGACACGACCTCGATCGCAGCACGCTGTTGTCGTTGAACAAGCTGTTTTAATTATAATTGCCCCCTGACGTGCCTGCAGCAGACACGAGCAGGATATACCAACGATAATAGCATTGAAAACAATAGTTGGCAATAATTCTGGCGCGAGTTTTAATTGGAGGTAAATATAGGATACCTAGTTTTAATTGTAATGTGCCAGCAATTTCTGTTCGTGTGTTTACATAGACAGTTCGATTTCGGTGTAATTTTTTTTTTTTTTTTGCTTTATACGTAGCATTGCATTCAGTGCTTATTTTTAAGTAAATGAATTAATCTATACTAATAATAAAGCTGAAGAGTTGTTGTTGCAGAGCTGAGCAAAAAGAAAACGAAGTAATAGCGCAGGCAGGCGATGCGATGCGACAGGGCGGGTCGGGGGAACAAGAAGTTTCTTTCACGCGGACGAAGTCGCGGGCTAGAAGCTTTAGAAGTAAAGTTTCCTTGTCTCTCTCAATTGGGTTGACTACAGTCGGTCTATTCTGTAAAAATCTCACCGCGAAAAGGTAGGTAGGTGATGTGAGCTGTCATTCCACCTCATGCTAGGGATTAACACTGTTGACACGTTAGGTAATTCACATAAGTTTTCACGATAAGATTTTTACAGAATATATCATCTATACCTACCCATGAAATTCAATTAATTTAGTTTATAATGTCAGATTTTCTACACTCTTCGTGGAAATTACTTATGGGAATAATCCCTTACGAGCCGTTAATCGTAACTATGTATTAAGAAGTCCCTGATCGGCACAGAACCTTTCAGGGTTCATGCATGTGTGTGAGTAAAACAAACAGCCACAAATTAAAGGAACACTGTTCAGTTAAGCTGACAAATCCTCTTGTCGTGTCTCAAAAGGTACGGTAAGATGTCGGTCCCTATTAAAATCTTTGGTTTCCTCTAGTAATTAGGACAAGAAAATGGAGCTCTAAAGTACCAAGATAACTAAATTACGATGTTAACTAAAGGGATCAGAAGCTCTATCATTGTGTCTTAATCAGAGGACTAAATACACCAAGACCTAGACTCCAGACGGTCCTAAAATAAATATTTGTTTAGGAAAATCAATAGTATTTATTTCTTATGTGAGTTTGCGGCCATCGTTGTCGCCGATTTTAGCGAAATTCAGGTAACTTGAAACTCGGAAAATTTTTGCATTCTGACAAAGCCGCAAGCGCAGCTAGTATTAAATATGAAGAATATAACAAATGGTATAGCTATGTACATAAATAAGTAAATGCATTAGCATTAAATGCAGATAGTATCGAGTTAACGATGGCCATAAAGCATTTTTCGCGTGCACGGCCCGAATACCAGGAATAATGCGTACTATATAACGTTAATAATGAATATTCAACAAGGCTAATAATAAATGTAAATTACATCCGCAGTGACAGCGAAATATATCTAATTTCAAAGGTAATTTAAGATCCTACAGTAAATTAACTTGATGTTCACATTTGAATATGGAGATTAAGGGATAGTGCAGCTGATGTGGCGCTCGAAGACTTTCAAGAAAGTTATTCATGGAAGCCGTATGAAAACATTTTCATATTAAAAATAAATTCGATGGAAATACTGAATTACTAACCTAAATTGGACTGTCAACAAGCTTTTAAATATTATTTAAATCGTTTACCCTCATCCCTTACATTTGAATTTACTTTCAAGAAAAGCAATAACAGAAGTACCCACCTACCGAAGACCCAACAAATTGTGAGTTTCCTTAATAATCTAGGAAACCTTGCGTAATGATGGATGAACAAGATAACAGCTGCGACGCGCTCGTTTAACCAAGAATTTCGATTAGACAGACGGGAAAATCCCTCTAATACTGCTAATGTCCGTCTAAACTGCCGCAGTGGTGTGACAGTGGAAAAATTCATCCAGGCAGACCAGTAATCAGTCAAGTTTTAGCTCCGCATTACTGTAATGGGACGCCCAAAGCGAATGCCGCTTTGTCTCCGTACACAGAGGTTTATGTAAAGGAGGCCACGCAGTCAGCGTTTGTAACCCGAGTAATGCATGTTATGTGTGAAATTGCTTCCGTTGCCTCTAATCCAATTTGGTAACAGCGGGGTGTGTAAATTGAGGCGTGATTTGAGTGCAACACTTTCGCTAAATTGATGACCAGTTTTATCGTTGTACGTTATGCGTTTACAGGCATTTGCGCTGATCAGAAAGTAAAGATACGTAAACTTTCTACATTTATCTATGTAGACCTGTAATTGGTCATCATCATCTGCCTAACCTTTTCCCATCTATGTTGTGGTCGGCTTCCAGGCTAACCGGATGCAGCTGAATACCAGTATTTTACATGGAGCGACTGCCTATTTGACCTCCACAATCCAGTTACTGAGTAATACGATACTCCTTGGTAAGACTGGTTATCAGATTTTCGGGCTTCTGACGACCCTTAACGACTGTCAAAGATCCACGAATAACAGCCGGGATCAATTCCAAGGCACGGAGGGGTCTTGGTATGTAAAGATGGTCACCCATCCACGGACCAGCCGCGGCAAGCGTAGCTTAAGCTTGCCGCGGTAACCTGATCAGGTTCTCAGGTTAACCTGATCGATCAACCCGTGCGGCTGTTATTAAGTAATAACGCAAGAGGGGTTGTGGCTAAGTAGCCACAACCCCTCTTGCGTTGATCAGAAAGTAACAGCAATATAGTGATTTAAACGCAAAAAAAATTAAAATTAGATTAAATGTAAAGCTCATGAACGTCGAATTGTATAAAAAATAAAATTATTAATATATCGGTTTCTTTTTTTATTATTGCTCAATGGAACTGTTCTTGACCTCGGTCACGCCTGATGGAAAGCGATGAACGAGGTCTATGATGGAACGATTTATATTTATTTTTCATTCTACTGCATTTGCTTCCAAATTAAAATTTAACATACACGCCGCAAACAATGTAAAATTGTCAAGAAAAATAAAAGTACTTCTGCACCGCTACGTAAATCGCTAACTTCATAGCTTGAAACTAAGCCGTCGTCCACGCTTTTTGCCATCAGATAATTCAACGCTATTTCACGACGCACTTTTTCGTCTTAAAGTGATCACTACACAAGGATTTACACGGATTCACTCGGAGTGCCAACAGACCTTTAATGATTGTACCCATTAGGAGCAAAGCTTGGTAAACACTGCGCACGTTTACGCTCACGCTAAAAATAATTAGAAGGATATTGATTGGCTCACATTCTGAAAATCCCCGAGTATATAGAATAAAAATAACGAGTTACTTTCCCGCAAAACGTAAGCTTATTCGACGAAGTAATTTTGAGAGTAATGCAATGTAATTGAACAGATTTACTCGTCGGGGGAAAAAAATATCAGAGGATGTATTTCGTTCAAGTAACGAGGGATTTGTAGAGCAGCTTTGACATCAATAGGTTTGTTTGTAGGAAAACTTACTCTGGATAATGATTCCGCTTCTAAGAAACGAAACGTCGCACTAACGACTGCGCTGCTTACCTGAAATAGAAAAATGTCTGTTAGTGAAGGAGAACACGGTTATTTTTTAGAAGGGTTTCAGATACTGTTAACAAATGAGTTTCGTATACAGGCAAGAATTAAATATCTTTACATTACGCAATCAGTTTTCATAATTACTTTAGGTGTGATTTTTAAACTGAAAACATATTCGTTGCTGTTGTAGTTGACGGTAATTTCATCGTCTTACAAGTTAATACGAACTTGTACGACATTATCAATCTCTCCTAAGTCAAATTCAATATGTCACGGCTAATAGCCGAAGTGCGGCTACACCTAGTTTTAACCGACCGTAGTGCGGCTACACCTAGTTTTAGCCGGCCGAAGTGCGGATACACCTAGTTTTAGCCGGCCGAAGTGCGACTACACCTAGTTTTAGCCGGACACAACTAGGTGTAGCCGGCCACATTCGGTTCGTGTGTACTTCGGGTGACATTGGTTGCATGGTTGCGGTCAGTAGATAGGCGACGTAGGATGCAACACCGAGCGAAGGGCACCACGAGGCTAGGTTTGGTTAGGTTACTTTAAACCCTTTACACAGAAATAGGAGCCTCGGTCGACGTAGGATGCACCTAGTTGTACCCGGCTAAAACTAGGTATAGCCGCACTTCGGCTATTAGCCGTAACAAGTACACAAAATACAATTAGTTTCAGTACAGCCCAGACTTTCTTGGAAACCAAATATTTCGCATAAGTACGTAGGTAAGTAACTGTTGGCGTGATAGAATTCAAAGAAAGTCCCGCCTTCTTTGAATTCTATCACGCTAACATTAGTATGCCCTAACGTCTACGTGAAATTTGATTTTCAGCATTATTAGAACCAGTAAAAGACTGATTTATTGCTAAAATATTCTGACAGTCAAAAAACTAGTCAACTGGTTGAAATACTGGCTGACATAGCAACGGTTAGGCAATGCAACAGTTTATGCTAGACAAGGTCACTTATAATATTTTAACATACAAGATAGATACAAATTAGCTTCATTTTTTTCAAAAACTTCATCCTTACATGAACGCAGTTTGGAAATATAAATCAGATTTAACGCTAAGTTAACCATTCGAATAGGGATTTTGAATGCTGAAAATTGTAGAACCTGTTAGACAGTTTATTCGGGTACAACCAAGTAACAGCTTAAAAGCTCATTTCCACCTGAATTATTGTCTCCAAAAGACAGACAAAAATCCAGATAAATGTGTTGAAAAGCAACAGTGTATCGGCAGTATGTTATCAGTGACTATAACCGCGGATGGATGGACACATGTCGACCCTCGTCTCAATAATATTCACAATCCGCCACTCCGGACAAAGGCACGTGTATAAAGTTATACACGTGCATACTAGATCGTTACTGACTATTTACATCAAGGTAAAGTACTAAAAAGCAGACTGTTAGTGGACACTGCTTGTAAGTTTCATATGACTACCGACTTGCAATTTTTTGTGATTAAAACCCTGCAGTTTAGTTGTCTTACTTGATAGCAAGAGTTGCACCATTTGCTTGCAAAATGATGAGTTCTCTCAGTGCAAATCGATTTCAAAATAAATCTTGCTTTTGGGCATCGCTTAGGAGCAGTTCTACATGAAAGTCAACTTTATTCAGGGGTTAAATATAGGTATCTGGAAGCTTTGAATATTCCTCTACTATATACAGTTGTCATACAAATGATGGAGGAATATTCTGAAAATTAAAAAAAAACAGTGCCTGCTCTTAACACGAGAGGGAGTTACAAAAAAAATAACTTATTTTATGGAAACACCATTTTTTACACAAAAGCATGTGGGTTGCAAATATCTGGAACGATCAAGACCAATGCATGCCATAAAGTCCAATCAATTAATGCCATTCATGTATTGCATGGAAGTGTTTACACGCGAGCGATTTCCATAAGATGGCGTAAGTACAATAATTAAATGCAAGTTTTGACATTCAAAAATTGCAAGCGAATTCTGTTTATGCCAAGGCAATTATTGCATGGAAGTTTTGCCTCGTCTAAACACAGAGTTTCACGTCCTTGTACAAGTATTACTCGTATTTGCTCTGCAAGTATATTTTGTACGTGTTGTTTAGACGGTGCCAGGCAATTGTCGCTTCAATTCTATGGTATGCCTTAGGCAATAAACTTGCACCGTGTAAATGGAGCTTAATTGTATCACATCCGTACTAATCCATATATACAATAATGAAGCTGAAGAGTTTGTTTGTTTGGACGCGCTGATCTCTGGAACTACCAGTCGGATTTGGAAAAATCTTTTTGCATTTGGTAGCCCAATTCTTGTGGAAGGGTATAGGGTATGTATAATCACGGTCAAGCAAAACGAAAAAAAAATCGGCCAAGTGCGAGTCGGACTCGCCCATGAAGGGTTCCGTAGCAGCAACATAATATAAAAGTTCTTGTAGTTCGTTGTAACTTTGTGAAAGGTAAATTGCGGTTTTCGATTTATGACGTATTAAAAAAAAACTACTTACTAGATCTCGTTCAAACCAATTTTCGGTGGAAGTTTACATGGTAATGTACATTATATATATTTTTTTAATTTTATCATTCTCTTATTTTAGAAGTTAGAGGGGGGGGACACACATTTTACAACTTTGGAAGTGTCTCTCGCGCAAACTATTCAGTTCAGAAAAAAATGATATTAGAAACCTCAATATCATTTTTGAAGACCTATCCATAGATACCCCACACGTACAGGTTTGATTGATGTTGTTTGATGAAAAAAAATTTTTGGAGTTTCAGTTGTAAGTATGGGGAACCCCAAAATTTATTGTTTTTTTCTATTTTTGTGTGAAAATCTTACTGCGGTTCACAGAATACATCTACTTACCAAGTTTCAACAGTATAGTTCTTATAGTTTCGGAAAAAAGTGGCTGTGACATACGGACGGACGGACAGACAGACATGACGAATCCATAAGGGTTCCGTTTTTTGCCATTTGGCTACGGAACCCTAAAAAGATGAAAAGAACGCTAAGTGAAAACAAGGTAACAGCGCGCCCGGGCGATGGGATGCGATGCTGTAGGGCGGAGCCGAAATTTCGCGCGGACGAAGTCGTGGGCAGAACCTAGTCTTGAATAATGTTCTACACGCATCCCCTCACTCACACACTATCTACATTCAATACACATAAAGCGAATCTTCTCTAATTAATCACGAGTGTGTATCTGTTTCAAGTGCTCTTATCTAAATGGTAATTAATTTTAAAAGCTTTGTAATACCATATCGTCCAGAGTCCGGACGGGCACTTGAAGTACGGTAATGTTACCGTGCTTGAAGCGTATCTCGGATGGTCAACATCTTGTATATCATATAGCCCGCTTGAATATATCACACTAATATTATAAAGGCGAAAGTTTGTGAGTGTGTGTGTGTGTTTATATGTTTGTTACTTCTTCACGCTCAAACGGCTAGACCAATTTTGATAAAATTTTGTATGGAGGTATCTGACATCCTATATTAACATAAAGGCTACTGTTTATCCCGATATTCCCTCGGGATCGACATTTACGCGGGAGAAACCGCGGGGCGCAGCTAGTTAAAAATATACGATTGTGGAGCAGTGGTGGCCCAGTGGTCACGGCCGCGACTTACGAGTTTTAGGTCGTAGGTTCGATGGTGGATTACGGCCCACTCCCTCACGAAGAGAGGAGGCTTGTGTCCCAGCAGTGGGAACATTATAGGCTGATTATGTATAAGTAGTATTGAAGTCTTTGTATTTATTTCACCATAATATAATGTTATGAATATTCGAGTTTCCAGTGGTATGTCTTTACGGTTTGGCCGAATCGTCTCCTCAATATACTGAGCGGCAGGGACATCGACGCGCAGCCAGGTACGGGGAGCGTGATGAAATGCGCAAGCACTCCAGCACCCCGGCTAAAGGTAGCAGCAGGACACCCGTGTGGTTTTAGTCAGTAAGAGTCTGACAGACCCCTCCACCCACCCCAGGGTGGTGGACATCCATGAGGATTTCCACACGATAAAAAAAAAAAAATATAGGTACTGGAATCATGTGCTGAATTCATGGTTACAGATTACATTTTGCGCGTCGATGTTCTTGCCATGTACCTATAGGTTTTGCGCGCACCCAAGTTGCGATACCCTACCCAAAGAATACCTAATCGTTACTATCCATACTATACCTACTAATATTACAAATTCGAAAGTAACTCTGTCTGTCTGTATGTTACCTTTTCACGCCTAAACCGCTGAACCGATTTCAATGAAATTTGGTATAGAGATAGTTTGAGTCTAGCGGGGCAATTGCGTAAGACATTATCAATCGGAATCGGTTTCATTTTGACAGTTCAACAACATTCATTGCGTTATTTACGTGTTAAGCAGACACATTTTTTGAACTTATGAAGCAGTGGATTAGCAATTTGCTTCAAAATGATTCTGATTCCGATTGATAGTGTGTTACGCAATTAGAGTGCCGGGAAAGGACATAGGATAATTTTTATCCCGATATATTCCCACGGGATCGAAACTTACGCGGGTGAAACCGCAGGGCGCTGCTAGTTTTTAATAACTTAGGCTGGTTTTATAGTCACGCCGCTAGACGCGCCGTTGGGCAGCGCGCTGTTGAACAGCGCGCGTTCGCGTTCACCGAACGGCGCTGCTCAAGCGCGCGAATTTGAAACGCTACTACTACCCCAATACATATCCGAGCGCGCGCGCTCCGACGGCGCTGCTGAAACGCGTGACTATAAAATCAGCCTAAAATAACTGATCTACTAATTTTATGTTTGGTAAAACCCACACCGTCTCATTACAAAACGAAATCTAAATTCAATTTTAGCCTAAACCTTTGGGCCAATATTTGTAATTTTTATTTCGAACTTTATTTCGACTTAAGCAAAGTTCTTAATACTAAAATGACAACTTAGCACCGATCTAAGCTGTAATTTTTGTATAAAGAACTGCGTTTCTATAACTGTTAGCTTCTTAATTCAATGATTCGCTCAGTGGTTTAAGCCTGATCTAAAGAAAAGCCTTGTTTTGCAATAAAAGGGACATAGTTACGATGCCATTGAATCAAGAAATTCCGATATACATTTGTTTTACAAAACGCACCATTATCTATTGTCTCGGTGCGTTGG
This sequence comes from Amphipoea lucens, assembly GCA_947508005.1. Lineage (NCBI taxonomy): Eukaryota > Metazoa > Arthropoda > Insecta > Lepidoptera > Noctuidae > Amphipoea > Amphipoea lucens. The sequence goes on from OX382371.1 coordinate 5,398,845, forward strand.
GCAAAAGTCCTGTCAATATTTATTTATCCTCAATACACGTGCGGGTCCTAGAAATCATGAGTAAACAAAGATTACAATCAATTTGTAGTTGAATGCATACCTACGTCCTCGTGGTAAAGAGTACGTAACCTTTGCATTCATCTTTCCATCAATGCATATTATGACTTTTTCCGTGAGAAATTCCTTGTTCCCCCGACCCACCCCGTCGCATCGCATCACCTGCGCTAATACTTACTTCCATTTTGCTTAGAGTTCTTTCTGATTATTTTTTTCTTTTTTTGAACGCACTAATCTCTCTGGAACTGGCGGTCGGATTTGAAAAGTTCTTTTGGCGTTTGATAGGCCAAATCTTGAGGAAGGTTATAGGCTCTATATATATTTAACATCACGATACGACTCTTAGGAGCCGAGCAAAAAGAAAGCTAAGCGAAAAATTAAGTAACGGCAGAGAATACTTAATAGCGCCATTTTTTACGCTACGCACGACAGCCAACCCTACTAGAGTTCACGTACACGTTTGCACGTGTACACACGTCATTTGGTTATGTAGAAGTAACAGGTAACTATTTTGCAAGCGTTGTATGGAGTGTCCGAGGTGTGGTAACGGGGCAAAGCTACTTATAGGATATAAGTAAAGAAATTTCACGCGGACGAAGTCGCGGGCAGAAGCTAATAATAAATACTCAGCAAATAATTGCTAATTGCATTTCTATGTCAGGGAATATAATAAGTAGGTCAATAATTAATTGAAATATACACAATAGTATGATTGCTCATTGCTGAACATTAATATAAAACCTCTGCCAGACCGCAACAAACAAACAAGGCAGAGCTTTTGATAGATATATTGATATAAACATCACGTTTAGCAAACGATCATTGGAAAATCCTGTGATAGCTTTTGATAGATATATCGACAACAACATCACGTTTAGCAAACTATCATTGGAAAATCCTGTGCTGTGATACGAGTACGCCAATCGGTAATTCGCACAAGAAAATCGATAATAACGATATAAGTGGGTAATTATGTGATAACAACTATGTTGTTACTTACTTTGTTACACGGTTTTAATTGTTACTAATCTATGTCCACGTCCCACGGACGTAAAAATATCCGGGAGGGATTTCAATAACAGTTGTAAGTTTGTCCTTCAATCCAGAATTGAAAAATTATAGGCAGTGTCACTTGAGTGGAGCCTCGGGCAGCCGGGCACAACTTTGAGACGGAACCCTTATAAGTAGCGCGAATCCTACTCGCACTTGTCCGGGATTTTTTATCCCAATAATAGCGGTTCCGCACTCCCAATCCGAAAAATTTCGGTCCGAAGCAAACATGAGTACTATTTATTGTATGAGGGGTTGCGCACTAGATCCGATTTGTGTCCGTCCGAATTTAGAACACCCCAATTCGGAGACTGCAATGGTGGGCACTGGCTCACCACTGCTCTCCGAATTGGGAATGTTCTGCCATTACTACTAGGTAACGGCCCAGACTTACGAATATAGATCGTCGGTTCGAAGCCCAGGCAGACGCTTTACTTTGTATAAATCATTTCATGACTGTTCTCAAACCGGTGAAAAGGAAAACATCGTGAGGAAACCGGCATGTCCTAGAATAAATGAATGAATGAAATGAAATGCACTGACCAAGAACAAAAAATTCGAAGTCATGTGAAATTTACCATCTCGCACTGGGCCCGCGTGGTTAGATTATAGCCCAATCTCTCTCGAAGAGAGAAGGCCTATACCCCAACAGTGGAAATATTATAGGCTGATTATGTTATGCAATCCGGATTGAACTCGGATCTTGAATTCGGATTTGGATCGGATGCAGTGCAGAACCGCTGCCTCTAAATAAAGCGCCATAGTGCAATATTCAGATACGAATTTTCTAACTACTCACTCGTTAACTGAAAATGAAAATTAATTAGTTTCATTAAACTAATTGGAGAGCAATGTTATGAACACTAGCTAAAGCCGATGCATTTAATTTGTATGTATTAGATAATAATTACGAATAAATAATTTCCATACCAAACACGCATTATGTAATAGTTAATGATCAACATTATGATAATAATGCAACACTTTCTCCCTTAATAGGGTTTTAACATAATTCATTATATACATAATGTTACCAAAATTATGTTTAATTTTCCATATTAACGTAGGTAATCGTGGTAGATTCTCGCAAATTAAACTATACATACTTGATTATAGATACATTGTAGAGGAGCCCGTGGCTTAATAATAACAGCCGCACAGGGCTAAGCTTGCCGCGGTTAGTCTGTACATGGGTAACAATCTTTACATACCGAGAGCCCTCCGTGCCTCGGAAAGCACGTTAATCCGTTGCAGGTCCCGGCTCTCATGCGTGTTGACAGTCGTTAGGGGTAGTTAGAAGCCCGAAACTCTGACAACTAGTCTTACCTAGAGGTATCGTATTATATATTAGTAAATGGGTTGTGGAGATCAGATAGGCAGTCGCTCCATGTAAAATACTGGTATTCAACTGCATCCGGTTAGACTGGAAGCCGACCCTAACATAGTTGGGAAAAGGCTAGACAGATGACGACTTGATTGTAGATACAATACCTAAGAGAATTGACGGAAACCGATCAAGACACATAAGTAATTAGATCTTGTTATAGAAAAAAATATTACATAATACAACATCACGCCTTGCTTCCCCGACGGGTTGTGCAGAGGTGTACCTACCTATAGTACACCCGCATTTCGCCAGTTATATTTAAGTCACATTTAATAGGGCACGAACCGGACACAAATCTAGACTCCGGGCCACTGCACAAACTGGGCATCGAACCCAGGACCTCATGCTCAGCAGTAGCGCTTGCGACCACTAGACCAACGAGGCAGTCACTAGACCAACTAAAAATATTTATATTATACAGCCGTTATAAGCATTAAAAAGTTGGTTCTTTTAAAAATCAAACCCAAGATCTAGAGCAGTCATAAAGGCAAGAAAGGGCCCACAAAAGATGTATCTCCACAATAGTAAAGTGACGTCGCACAGAATGCACTTCAAAACTACTAAAGACTGGAAGCGAAGTACTCTTTGTATTGAGGAATGGAATGGTCGCGTCATCATGTGGGAAATATAAAGAATAGTTCTTCATTGCACAACAATAAGAACGGTCTATTTTCGTTTTATTTCTTCTTTACGAGAGAGACTTCTGACCTTAAATAGAGCCTTGGAGTACTAAACTTCGCTCTATTAAACATAGCCTCGTCCACGTTCACTACTCATTTTGCATTAGTACTTAGTACCCATTGAAATTCTACGCACACAAGCAAAATCTACGTGTATACAAGCGTACGCACACATTGTAAGGCCTCCTAGACCCTAATTAGTAACAAGACGCAGTTAATAAACGCGCATGTCCCGGATTGGGAGATCGGGCCTTTGGGCCGCTTGATCCTACATACACCAACCAACCGTACTAATTGTACACGTCGTCGCGTTGACCCCCAACTGATGGCATACCCGTATGCAAATGAATAACTTGGGTGCTATAGAGGTGTAATGTAGGAAAGGACGCATAATTAAAAGGTAACTTAATTGTGCGATGTTCTCAGCGGTTAGTTAACCAGTAATTTGTAACTTTATGAATGGTCTCTTTGCTAACCCAATTTGTTTTACTGAGAGGTCTTTATTTATATTATTAATTCATTTTGTTTTAACAGTTTTAACAAAAACCAGAGGGAGTATTATGGAAACTTCAGGTTTTTTTGCAAAATTTTGTGCTTGTACATGGATTGCTCGGTGAAGACATAACCGATTGATAGAAAGAGTATATCAATCCAATCGCAAAGTAAACCAAGAAAGAATGGGTCGGTTCTAACTATTAATAACTATATTTTTATCTGTCATTCATAACATCGTAATATCTTATCTTAGCGATTACTTTTAAATGCGATACAAAGTTATTTACATTACTAAGAATGTTACTTACAATTTTTGTAAAATTGTTTCGTGAAATATATTAAATTACATGTCGAAAGAGATTTTTTTCTCATATTTCTACGTAGCCTGGTTATTAAAGTTCGTTCAACTTCAACCTAAATAGCACAGTACGGAGGGGATTTAATCACGGTCGCGGGCATTGGTAGTGTTTCATAAAATTCAACGCCCGTTTCGCTTATAACGCGGAATCCACTGAACCGATTCTTATCGGATTTTTAATATACTCGGATGCAGCTATTTGCTTATAGACCATTTACCTTTATACTGAATGAGGTACATGACGAATTGGTACATTAGAGAGGATAAAATATAGTTCCGTATTTTGGAGTGTTTTAAGTCGTCGCTTCAACTAACGATACGGAATAGAGATGCCAGGAAGATACCTCTTCAAACCAGGAAGCTTTAGCCATAAACTGGAGAGTCTCTTAAATAAGGAAATTTCGAGATAATGTTTTAAGATCCTGTTACTCTCCCAGAAGCACGTTTTCTTGGAATATTATTAGTGAGAGGCGAGGTTAAGGAAATCGAGTGCTGTGTTAAAATTCGCTATCTTGTTAACTAACGCAAAAGCTGAGACGCTCAAGAACATAAATAAATAATATCGTCCCCTCAGAAAAATACACGAGAAAAACTGGTGAAAGGAAAAACATTAACAGAAATGTTAAGAACATAAAAAAAAGATATATATTCGTTGCTCCCGTCATTCAGGGTGCGAATAGTCAGAATTATCTCCACAGTCGAATGGATGAATGGGTACTCAAGTGGCAGGGACGCTCAAGGGCCATAAGCCAAGCATCTCTGAACATACTAATTGAAAACGTGACAAGTACAACGAGTCTGATTCATGGACAGGGCTGGCGGAGAAATGGCGACAGGCATTTTAATTTTGGAAAATATCGAGACTTAACATTATAAATGTATGGCTGAAGAAAGGTAAGTTATTGATGGAGATGCGTGAGGTGCATGAGCATGTATTATGAGAATAAAACTTAAAAGTCAGCTTGAACTAACTTATGCATTATATCAAATGTTATTGTCGTCTTAAATAACATTTTAGTCTGCAATTTATTGGCGTGATCTTTCTAAATAATCTTCTTCTAGTGCAACATATGTAGGTACTTTGTTCTGGAATTCTCATATGTGCTTCAAGTCCAAAATAAAGGATAGACGCCATCCTGAATATAAACTTACAGTCAACGAATGCATTTGAATTTCAAAATCTTCAACTTAAAGCTCTACTTATGCTTGGCAAAAATCTTAAAACAGCTACGAGAAATATGCATTTATATATAAAACATCAAAATGAGTTTGTCATTTCTGTACAATCGCAAGCATACGAAAGAAAGCATAAGAAAGTAGGTACTTACCTACATAAAATAAAGTTGTATACAAAACTGTGATCCAGTACAATCTACCTTAAATCAGGCGTGCAAACATTGAAAAAAGAAATTTTATTAAAAAATAAAAATGTCAGTCCAATTAATAATCTCAAAAAAATTAAACCAAGCATTATAACAATAAAGAAACCCACAATCTCAAATTTGAAATCTAAAGTATAGTGTATTTAAGTAGTTATACCTTATAACAGAAGTATTCACAAAGACAACACTAATAACAAAAAGAAGAATAAAAATTCCAATAAGAATAAAAAAAATCATTAGAATTCCAGAGGGCTGGCCTATTTTTAGCCCAAAGACCACAATCAAAGACCTTTTGGGTACTTATCCTATTGACGCCCAATGCGCTCCTCCCTTTTTAGGGTTCCGTAGCCAAATGGCAAAAAACGGAACCCTTATGGATTCGTCATGTCTGTCTGTCTGTCCGTCCGTCCGTATGTCACAGCCACTTTTTTCCGAAACTATAAGAACTATACTGTTGAAACTTGGTAAGTAGATGTATTCTGTGAACCGCAGTCAGATTTTCACACAAAAATAGAAAAAAAACAATAAATTTTGGGGTTCCCCATACTTACAACTGAAACTCCAAAAATTTTTTTTCATCAAACCTGTACGTGTGGGGTATCTATGGATAGGTCTTCAAAAATGATATTGAGGTTTCTAATATCATTTTTTTCTGAACTGAATAGTTTGCGCGAGAGACACTCCCAAAGTGGTAAAATGTGTGTCCCCCCCCCCCTCTAACTTCTAAAATAAGAGAATGATAAAATTAAAAAAATATATATAATGTACATTACCATGTAAACTTCCACCGAAAATTGGTTTGAACGAGATCTAGTAAGTAGATTTTTTTTTTAATACGTCATAAATCGAAAACCGCAATTTACCTTTCACAAAGTTACAACGAACTACAAAAACTTTTATATTATGTTACTTGCTGCTACGGAACCCTTCATGGGCGAGTCCGACTCGCACTTGGCCGGTTTTTCTTAATTTTTGAAGTGAAAACTTCTTTAGCGGCGTTGCACACTTTTTGTAATGGGGAAAAAATGTTAAACTCGCGTCAGGACACGTGACCGTCAGGAGAGATTCCCCCCCCCCCTCTTTCTACGGCGGCGCCAACCGAAGTGAGCCAAGTGAGACACGATAATGGATGGATGGATGGATAGATGGATGGACGGACGGACGGACGGACGGACGGACGGACGGACGGACGGACGGACGGACGGACGGTGACGGTGACGGTGACGGTGACGGTGACGGTGATGGTGGACGTGGATGTGGATGGATGGATGGACAGCTGATGGCTCGACCGTCTGTGTAGTAGCCACACTGCTGTGTATTCGTAAAATTCGTGTATATAAAGTGTTTAAAATATGGAAATTGAACAAAGTGCATCGATTAATGAAAAAAGTGACGCAGAAATAGTGAAAAAAAATTAGTTATATTAATTCAATTCATAATTGATTTATTTCAACGTTAATATTCAAGTTTTCACTTCTGCCGGCACTCCCGGAGTGCAACCCGTCTTTTTTTTTATTATATAAGTACTTCCATATAATATATAATTTATATTCTAGTGTTAGCTTAGCTTGTAAATTGTAATTAAGGCTTTTTCTTAGTGTAATTTAAGAAATAATTATTTGAATTATAACACTTGTCGAGTAATAATTATTTTATGAACCTTTAGATATTCTTCAAGACCAGTACCTACAGCAAGTTCGCGGGTTTAAAGTAACCTAACCTCGGGGTGCCTTTCGCCCGCTCTTGCATCCTATGTCTATTGTTATTGATAGACCTGATCTAAAATAAATGGAAGTAGAAATTTCTATTACGTAACAGCCCTGAGACGCAGCCAATATTATTGATCCCAACGTAATACTATTGCTTGAGGAAGTCCTTAGCTGTAATGAAAATGTTGCCTTTTCCGTGACTATGAGTTATTAATTTGAACAATTCCAAGTATTCAACATTACGATTAGGTACTTATTCAGTGACAGCGAAGGTACCTGAAATTCAATAAAGGATTATTGTAGTCTCGCATGACTTGAAAAGTATTTGGAAAAGTAAAAGTATTCGATCGTTCGGAAAATTTATTACGAAGTGAGTCTATCTACAATAGACGACCCACTAATGGTTTGAGGCAATTAATTTCTCCTCAGCTCACGTAACGCTTTGTTTATTTGTTAAACATTAGTTGATATTTTATAGAGATGATTTCCACATGTATAAACAGATAATAAGAAAGGAAAAGAAAATTACGTACAAAGGTGATGTTTATATTTAAAGAAATCTCTTCCAGCATACCTGCCTTATTATAGGTACTACCTTATCATAATATTATGACAATAAATTACTCACGCGACACGTGTCACTAATGTTTATCGAAGACATGCATCCATCAGAAATAGACTAAGTTTACTAACAAATATCAAGGAACAAAAAGATGAAACATGTAATTTAAACAATACTCCTTCTTCAAATAGGTAATACGAACAAACACCATTAAGGTAGATTATTCAAAATCCACTTATTTAACACCTGACCTCAATGATTGTCATTCTACATTCTAGGCCCAAATGTATTAACATTAATGCTGTAACTATGAAAGGTCGTAATGACAGAACATATTAGAACTTGTCTGAATTAAGTAGAACGTGTCACCAAATGTCTGAGGTGATTACTTTAAAGACCCCCGTTAGCTGGCGGGATCACGAAATCCGTAGACATTAAGACCTAACTGACATGATCCGGCTTCCTTATTTGGTATAAGCAATGACCATTTCCTCTCCGGCGCATCGTAGACTGGAAGTAATTTCAACAGAAAACATTAAGACATTAAGGAGCACAGTGACGATGTTTACTTGATGCCTGGCTTCGTTTAATGACTTCCAGCACGAACATAAAACATCAAAGTCTTGTCTGATACAAAAGGACATCACAAGTTTACTTAATGCGGCTTTGTATCAATGAATTAGGTTAATGCTTTAGCGTTTGAAACATGATAATTAAAACATAAATCGCAATGGAATTGAAACCGGCCCGTGGGGTAGAGGCTACATATCAAATAAATAGACTTTATCAAAGAGCTGTTGTAATATAATCTAGAAAATCCTGTGCGCGATCCATCATAGGCACGTCAACAGAAACAAAACGTCACACCGACACGTGTCGCAGTTTGCGCCGAACGAAACAAACACACGAAGAGCAAAAACGAACCGACGCGACGCGATTAAATATGATGGACGACCGATGGTAAATAACGAAACGACCTAACCGTTCCACTAACGATCCCGATACGAGCCATCGCATGTTTCATATTCTGAATTTTATTGAGCAGATAAGTGTTAAAATTATGTTTCGAAAAAAACAAACGAAGACAAACAGGATGCTCCTGAGGATAAAGTTTAACAAAACTTTGCCAAGGAAGTCGTTCGATCGTATCAATCACTTTGTAATCGGTACGAAAAAGCAGCAATCGAAATAAACAACGATCGAAGGGATCGAATAAACAAAAAAAGCGTCGGAAATCGAGAGACTGTATCACAATAGCACAAAGGAAAAGGAGCGGACGCCGGAATGAAAGAAAAACATGAAGGTGGGAACATCAACGAGAATATTTTTCTTCTCAACATTAAACTTCTTAATGAGGTTGGGAAAATAATTGCTGTAACACAAGGAAGGTACGTGGAATGGGTAGCATTAATTAAAAACAGCACCGCAGTCGAGAGGCTGCGGTCAGACGAAAATGTAACATAAATAATAACACAAGGCCAAAACAGAGTAGAATGTATAAAATGTAAAAGGGCGGACGCTACTAAAACTTTTGGATCTCCCTTTCATAACTTTTTCGAGGAACCTTTTTTCCTACCATTATTTTATTATGCCTCATTTGACTAAAAGAAAGTCCGGATGAAGCGTCCGTGTTATATGTCGGTCCCTTCATTTAAAATATGTATGTGCATACGCCACACCACACCCAAATAACCCTAAAGTTGAGTTTGTGTCTACAAAGTGGATTGATTCACACAAATTGAATTCTGCATGAGGCCATTTACATAAAACCATTTTATATGTTTCCGATCGTTAGTGCGTCAAACTGTTGCGGTCTTTTTTTGTCGTTCAAAATCAATACTGTAAAGCAAATATTTTTAAATCCGGAAAAATTACGCTAAATCAGAACTGCCTTCCTAAGCTGAAGTCAAATTACATAGATAATTCATAAGCGGGAAGTTTTTCCTCGCGGCTTTCAGGATCCTTTATCTCGATCACTTTTCCGAGGTGAACAACCGCGTCCCGTCTGTCTTAAGCTTTTTAGTTAAGATAAAAGTAACAGGCGTCTCTGGAAGCGCCAACGGTACGACTGTATCCATCAAGTTTAGTCGCGCATTACCGTAACGAGCGCTGCGGGGTAGCCGCCTTTCTTACCATCCCAGCTTTGGCACTAGATTCTGTTTGCTGTTAAACTGTTATTGTGTCCTTTTATAGGCAACAAATTCATTCTGAATTGTCAAAGCTTATTGTACTGTTTCATTGGCCTGTTGTCAATAAAGAATTTGCTAAGAAAGTAAGAGCAGCTAGTATTCTACTGCAATTCAAATTCATATAATTTCTGTATAACCTTTAGATTTCGTTTTTCTTTTTACGTCTACGTTTCCAAGTACATTTTTAATACGTTTTAGACTAAGGCTTTCATTAACTCTGAAATGTTCTTCTTTTTGTACAAAAACATCATTAGTGGTTTCATATAAGTAGGTACTTATTTTTGTTTCGTCCCTCTCTGTGGCTGTGTGTGATTTCGTATTTCATTTTTACGTTTGTGTTGATATGCGATCTCCATACTTGTCTGCAAACTGACGTGTTTTTACCCAGGAAAAATTCTTTCTAGAATCATTTGCTGAAAGTCGTTAGCGATGTGGAAAGATAAAAAACTTGTGTAAATGATCATTGCCGCCACAATGTGTTCGGTCTTCCACATTTACATCTAATAGTTTTATTAAAAGTATACGAAGCTACTTTTTATTTCCATTGCCACTATCATTAACTGAGAGAGCAGTGGTGGCCCAGTGGCATTGGCCCCGACTTACGACTTTGTAGGTCATACGTTTGAACCTAGGCAGGCCCTTTACTTTGTTTTTTTTTTTAATTTTATCACCACTGCACTCAAAACGGTGAAGGAAAACATCGTGAAGAAACCGGCATGTCCAAGAAACAAAAAAAAAGTCGTAGACATGCGACATCTACAAACCCGCACTGGGCCCGCATGGCGGATCACGGCCCACACCCTCTCACAAAGAGGAGCCCTGTGTCCCAGCAGTGGGAAAGTTATAGGCTGATTATGCTATCATTAACTGACAAGTGATAACCCGAAAATGCGCGGTCGGTTAGTTTATGTGAATTTCACATTTTAATTAGCAAGAGTATAAGAAGTGTAAATATTAATTACTTTGAAGAAACATGTCTTAGTAAATACGATCTTTGATGTGTTTTGCGGTTCCCATACCCACAACCTTTACATCAAGATTAAGCTAAGTATCTACAAGACAAATTATCAAAGCTTTTAACGTTAATATTAATCTGGTATAGAGACATCGGGTAAAGAAGCAAGTCATCCAAGGTCTTGAAGGCTTCATGTCCTAAGTAACCCGATGGCAGTCAATTTATAAAGCTTCTCAGACTGGATTCAAGTAATGGAGTGTGCCGGGATCTGGATTAGTAATAGCCGCAAACGACTGGCTCCGAGGGTTTTAGAACAAACATATAACAAGAGTAAATATACTGTGATGTGTTCGTAGGTATATCTAAATCTAAAGAAATATATTATTATAAAGAGAAAAGATTTGATTTTTGTTTGTTTTTTACGCTTTCACGCTAAAACGGCTGAACGGCTTTGGATGAAATTTGGCACATGGGTAGACATTGACCTGGATTAGGACATAGAATAATGTCCCAATATTCCCACGGTATCGAGACTAATGCGAGTGAAACGGCGCCGGCGGGGCGCAGCTAGTCCTTAATATTGTCTGGTGAAAAGTTAATTTAAAAAAACCAACCATAATATTTATCTACTAAACATTTGTGTGGACAATCACATTTAAGCTGTGTCTTGTCATTTTGACTTTCAAATCAAGTACCTACTTGAATGGTACATTTTGGTTAGGTTATTTAAAAGCAATTAGACTTTTAAAGATCGTAAGTAAAGCCCTTTAACGACGACTAGTCTTGAAAATTTGACTATCCAATAAAATGTCGTTTGCAATACTTAAATTTATTTTAAGAAATAGATTTAATTTTCGAATTAAATTCAAATAAATATCAAAGTACAAATAATATAAAGTCTCTGAGAATATAAATAAAATTGTCAATAACTTAGAAAATCTCCAAAAAAATCTTTTTCCGTACAAAGAAAGAAAACTTAGTACCTAATTTCCTTTACAAAAGTTCGTACGCATTGACGGACAGAATACAAAAGAGTACCTACCCTATTGGAGTTTACCCATGCATAATAAAGCCTATAAAGTCTATTGCCACTTCCAGCACAGTAAATAGTAAAGGGGACGAAGGTAAGTGAATCATTGGTGTGGTTTGAAAAATGCGGTCCCTAGGTTCGACAGATAAAATTGCTTGAGCCAGATCAAGTAAAACGAATGGGAGAATTGAAAAAAATGAGGTGATTCACGACTAGGGTTGAGGTGTTGGGAATTGTTACTGGAAATTGCGATTTTGGGTTCTATTTGAATTGCCTGCGGCTTGCCAAAGACTGATTAATTACTGTTAGTCTATTGTTTCTTTTTGGTCCAAATTGGAGGAAAGACCTAATGTAATTAGTTAATGTATACCTAATTAAGCAGGTAGGTAGTATTATTTGACTTTACATTATTCTACCTAAACTTTATGTAAGTACAAAAAATATGATAGATCTATGATACAACACTAAAAGCAATCTCTTTTATGTTTTTTGTCTGGATTTTTAACAACCAAAAATTCTTATTGACGGCAAACAAAATGTGACAAACAAAAGAAGTAATTTAGACATTTTCATACGTGTCTAGTCTAACAATTTTTTTCTCAGAGTCATCATAAATGCTTAAATTTTTAATTAAAATGGGTAGCTAAAAAATATTTTTTTCATAAAAGGTAAAAATAATACGAGAGATTACGAGCAAAATATTTTGTTTTTTTTTAACCTTCCATTATTTATTTTAACTGCCTGTCACACGCTCGACATGAATACATCACTATCAAATTGCGTAAGATAGATTTCAAAAGTGATTCAAATTCAGTGCCATTGGCTCATCCTTTCACTTTCAAACAACATTCCTAAGAGGCATCCAAAGAAATGGCTCCAAAAGCCAAGCTTATTTAATGAAAGGCAATTTGTACCGACTGCTTAAAGTGTAATAACATCAATTTTAAACGTAATGACAGTTGGCAAAACTAGTTAAAGAGCCCACACTATCTTTATGCAAATTTTAAACGAAACTTAATTTCGGTTTGTTTGAATTCCAGCATCGGGCGTAATTGTACTATGACTTTAACCTCAGTAAGTTTATTTAGCTACATAATTACTACGAGTTTTTGTTTTTTTTTTTCTTACTGTACAATTACTTTGTATTTTACTAACAAGGCAGGAAATTCTGATCAATTAACATTCAACGCCTCGACAATATCAACTTAGACTACATACCTACTGAATAGTACCTAAATCCAAACAATGACTTATCTAATCTTGAGGTCTCACTCAAGCATCTCAACAGATAATAATCCCGTTCAATCCTGCAGCGCTAACAGGTCAAGTCAACCGTTCAACAATAGCTCTACATTATACGCTAACAGGCAGGTGGGACCTAAATTTAGTCCAGGCACCCGATGTCCATTGCTTACTACATGGCCGGTCCATTACTGGTATATGTGCACCATGAACTAATTAGGACGCCGGCTGACACAATGCACCGAGGAAGGCGGCATTCATACCGTAGCCCTAAACACAAGACTGACTGTTCCAAAATGCAACCACATTTCTAACCTAATATCATAGAGGCGTTGACAGAAGTTTGTCGTTTGTTCGCACTGCGTGAGCCGAGGCCTCGCATTTGTTTTTTATCGCTTGGCAATTGAGCATTTGCACGCGATCGCAATAAAAGAAGTTGTTCGTTTAGTTCAGATAGTTCTGCCTGCGGCACATTTCGCTCGTTGCGGGATCGAATGGCAAATCGGTTTTAGAGCATGTGAAACAATGGCAAAATCAAGCTTAACTAAAATGTTGTGTTGGAAGTTTATCCAGTCCAACATCAACATAGAACAATGTTCGATGCAACATAGTAGTAAAATAGAACTCCGACGTCCAACTAAAATTAAGGTCTTAAGAAAACATGGAAGATTATATTACAGCTATAAAATTAAATTAGTCGGACGCTACGTGCCGAAGAAACTTCTTCAGCTTCTAGGGTTGAAAGGTGATATTCGTGCTCACTCGAAATTCGGTTCTGAATTCATTTTAAACGTGTGGAAGCGTTAAACCCAGATTTAATACCCATTCGTTTTAAATGTCACAGGATTGAATGGTGAGACCAAATTACTGCGCAATGTTCTACGAGGTAAAAATACGTGCAGACTGAAATATTTGACTCACATAATTATCTAATAAACACAAAAGATGTCAATCATGATATAGGTTGTATTAAAAAAAAATAGACGTAACGTTGCTCACGTAACGGCGGTGACCGCAATGAATTGAAGTGTGAAACAAGTATTAAAGCTTGTTCACGGAGACAGCGACAGAGTCCAACTGATCCAAGCAGCAGGCCAACGATTTTCGTAGAGCGAGGGATCATCAATCAAGTTTAGTCTCGCATTAACGTAATGACCATCGGCCCAGGCGGATGTCGCCTTATTTTCCCTTTTTTCAGAGCTTCCTTCGAGGCAATTTCGTACACGATACTTTAGCACGGACGTTTCCGCCCTGATGGAAATCTATGAAGGATAACCACTCCTATAACTTTTAGAAATCTTACCATTTCCATTTCCACTAGGTTATCAATCTTCGTACTATCTTGAAACAACTCGAAATAAATTTATTTTCCTAGAGGCATTTAACAGGTACTCTTTGCTGAGCCTAAATAGATTAAGATAGATAAAGCTTAGGCAGTGAAGGTAAGCTTCACAAACAGTTGTAAGTCTTTACTAAGTCCCGAGGAACGAGTTCTAATTAAATAGGAATGCAACGGTTTAACGCAAACGCTGTGATCGCTTCTTTTGAAATAGTTTTCTAAATAGCTTGGGGACATAAATCGTGGTTCCAAATACTCGAACTTGAGAGATATTTTCGTAAGTATTTCTGTTTTGAACTACCCGTTACATCAATAAGTAGGTGACTCGTGAAAATCACGAGCGCCATGTGAACACGCCCCAAGAAAGCAAGTCAAGACGCTTCTACTAAATTCCTCCGTGGAATGTGGATTCCGCTGACGCTTGGCCCATGTAATAAGCGTAGTTATAACAATCAATGTGGTGGTTACGCTTAACTTTGAACTCTAAATTACGGCATCTTCAAAGGCAAACAAATTGCTCATTCGCCTTATGATGTTGATATTAGAATTTGGGCCTATTTTGGAGCAGACTTCTAAATTAAAACGAAATTCTTATGTGGGTTTAATTGGATAGGTGCCGTCAACTTGAAACCTTAACAAGTCCTTTTATGTAGGAGAATCGAATAAATAATGCAATAATGATGCTATCCTCATATGACTTTATTACTAATCACTGAATATTCCCACAGCTAATAGAAAAATAAACAAACATGCCTGAGTGTGCGTCTAGAACGGAATAAACAATATGAACATCAGAATATGAGCGTGTTACGCAGCACGCACCACTTCGCTCACTAGTTTGATCTATCCATTGAAGGATTGGTAATACAATTTGCAGGCAATTCGATTAGGGAGCGCTCTAGCCACAACTGAGTGCGAGCTCACCGAGCCCGCTCGCACAGAAACCTCGCCTACGCTCAGGTGAGCTTTATCTCTCCCCGGGCCACCGACCATTTTCACTCGCAACGAGGAAATTTCAACCGGGAATTCATTGCATAATTTACTGCTATATTATAAATTAGGTTTACCCGGTCCCGAGGCGTATTTTAAACTGTTAGCCCAGCAGCACTGTTTGTTAAAGACCAATTTGTGAAATTTTAAGTAAAGCCGATGAAGAAAGACTGCTCATAATGTTGTATTGCGAACTGTACTTTCGAGATTTTATGGCAGATTTTATTGGTAATAAATTTCGAAGTTTTGACGGGTATGCTACGGCTGGACTATGATTAAATATAGCTTATTAATTAAAGAAAGTAAGAAGTTTGAACGAATAAGGGCTTACGCAACGAACCTAGGTTATCGGTCCCATTGATCAATCTGTAGTTAAGTTATTGACAAGAAGATAGAGAAGGTGTTTAAAGTTAAATATGCGTGATGATGTGTGTGTGTGTATAAGTGATGTCAAATAATGTAAGTAGGTAAAAGGTAAACGACATATAATTTTGCTAACTGCACTATTTAGCGTGACGTGGAGATTAAATTTTGGACTACGTCAACAGACAAACAGTATCAAACACAACCACAATTTGTAATTACCGTAGTCACGCGCTAACAAACAAATAAGCGGCGCGGTCGCAATGCATTACGCCGATAATTATGGATTAGGCCACTGAAACAACTCTCATGTATTTTGGTCATATTAATGTCATGGCATTAAATCATGAATCAAAACTGTCGTGGATAGGATTACATCCCGCGATTCTACCCGGAAAATGTTTTGGAAGATAACAACTGAAACCGTCATAGTACGACTCTTAGTATAATAGGAACAATATTTATTTCATTTCAAATATTATAAACAAAAACACTTTAAATGACGCACGTTCAGCTGAAAACACAATGGCGTAACGTTATCCGACGAACAAAAACAACGAATCACGAATAAAAAAGCGAACCGCGTGTGTTGTCCTTGTCACACATAACGTATTATTTATTTGGAATCCGCCATACGTCATACTGCAGATACAGAAAAAGTGACACGCACACAAGAACGCAACAGTGGAAACTCGTTTCGCTGTCAGTGGTGACACATTTCCGAAAACCGGGACATGACCAGTCATGCAGTTATGCAATGCAACCGACAAAATCAAGCCCACCAGTTTAAAATTGCCATCGACATAGTCAATACTCCGTAGACATGAAAATCGCCAAGCGACAATATTTTGCAATATTTGAGTGTGGACATAGCCTTAAAAGGATTTATGTGAAGGCAACCAACTATAACTCTACCTGGTATTGTTTGTTTAAGTCACTGTTGGAAGTTGCAACATTTCAGACTTTTAGTTAATATTTACACATTGTAACATTTTACTACTGTCATTTTGACAGATCATCTGTCAGCGGTTGTGTCACTGCCTTTTAGAAGTGAGAATAAAGAAGTCTTCGGATTTGTATTCAAGGTAACAAGTGCGTGTTATTTACCGTTCTTCCTATCCCTCATCTCCTGGAAAGCAAACCAACCTACAGTCCACTATAACAAAGGGTAATCGTGCGGGTTTGATGAATAGTGCCACACACCAGGATATAACAACGCCGACATCTCGAACACTCACAGACGTCTGACAGAATAGAAAACTGTACGAAATCTAGTACACAAAATATACAATACGAAACCATACCACTATATTTTATCAAAATTGATTTGATCGTAGTATTCAAATATACACAATCTCTGTTGGTATCCATTATTATCGTACGATATAACACAAGAGTGACATGAGACATGTAAGTTTGTGTCCTTTGTGTCAATTCCAAAGCAGGTTTCCCTTTCAAACGTAACTTATTAGTTAGTACTATTAGTTATTCTGTGACGTAACTTCAAACGTTCGAAAGGAAACCGACAATGGTACTTTATTTCCAGCATGCGTGTAATACTACAAAATAACAAACGGAAAATCGGACTCCGTTTAACACTCCATCGGGTTTCCTCAACGAGCGATTCGCAATCGTTCGTCGATCACGTAGCGCAGTAGATATAACGCTATGAACATCGGAAGAACGAAGCCCGAAACTTAGTTAGGTGACACACCACTGCTTATATCAAAGGCTCTGCTTTTATTGCAGTACTCGCATGCAGCTGTTATTCCTCTAACATAGTGCGCTTGATTTAGTACAAGGACTTGCGCGCAACGTAATGTCCTCGCATTGTCGTTGCGCTAATTCAGATGGATTTATACCAGTGGAGCGTAACCGAGTGTAGCCAACCGTTAGCGTTAATGTCTTGTGTTAATAAAAACGTACAACAAACACACATTGGTTTGTCGAGCCTGAAATATTCATGTCGCTTAGATTTAATGGTCCGTCGCTTGATAGATAGGCTGTAATCCGGAACGTATTCGACAGTGAAAAATAAATTTTATTTTACATAATTTATTGACGCATACATTGTCTAACGCAGGCTCGATGAACATTTATGATGTACGAGTACACCATGCATTTTTTAAAGTGGATTTTGATTTGATTCGGTTTGTAGCCACGAATTGATATTCGGACACACCATTTATGTAGCAACAATAAAAAGATAACGCATTGTGTCGAACTTCCACTAAATCGGTTAAAATAAAAAACAACACATTGTATAGAATGGCCAGCATAGGTATCCACGTTCGGTCCAATAAAGCGTTTGCATTATTCAAAAGGCCGGATGAATTTCGCAAGCTACGGGCCGAGTTTAATTTCACTCGTAATTCACCCATGACCAACTCGAGAGATACCATTGTAAAATATGAAAAAAAAACTCCGTTTTTGTAATAAACCAAGAATAAAACTATCGGTAACAAACTGACATCTAATAGACTGATTAATGTTGATATGGCTGTCACCTGCGAATTCATAACAAAAATGCTACTCATGTCTTATTTACTGTTACCAAACCATTTTCGTATCCTGCAACTCTATTTCCAACACACTAAATAAAATAGAACCACTATTAAATTATCTACACACCCGCCACTGAACCCAAAGGCCCGCCAATCAAATTATCCCACACAATATCAACTTACACTATCGCACACGATACAGGAGCTAGTACGGGCAAGGCTTCAATTTTCAAAGGAGACCGGTAACGAAAGACTCCTATATCGTGTGATAAGGTAGCTGTACCCGTATAGTATTTGCGTAACTTGTGAATTCCGCTGCGACCGCTTGCCCAAGCCTAACCACTGAGCTGATTAACGCGCACGATCTCTTCGGGACACTCGCTTATTACGAAACTTGCACCCCAATTTATTCTCTAATGTTATTGCTGACTGTGTCTTTGTTTATGAATACCTCGTTAACGTTTATGAGGTACCTACAGCAGTTATGCTTTGTTCTTCCGAGTGTCATCTTTCTTATTGCGATAGTCGTTGTATTCTTCCATTCACAAAAGCAATATATAAAGAATGTAGAGCTACTCGAAGATTCATAATATCAATCCGCTTTGTTGCAGCAATAAATAAGTTAGTGTAAAATTGGCTGGAGATATATCCACGTTTTATTTCTCCTTTTCGAACAATTGTTTGATGTCAAGTTACATAAAACCAAGAAAATACAACCTTAAATTAAAAATCCAAGACCGTTGTCCGTTGTTGCACAACACAAGCAACGAAAGAGAAATGCATCCGTTTCTAATTGCATTTCTCGAAGAAAAATGGCGTACATTTCTTTGTCGAGGTGCCATTGAGAGCGCAAGATCGCGGGCGGGGTTGGGCCAATTGACATTGAGCGATTGAAGCCGCTCGCGCCGGTCGAGCTCGTCCGAGCGTGAATTATAGACTGGAGACTGGCATGTTTTAGACAGCTTCCCCCACATACACGCGACTACACACGACATCGGGGGAATATATTCCCGGACCCAACGCAAGCTGAGTGTGCGAACCCGTCCACCATTCCGTGGTAACGATCCCTCACAAAAATCGGGTCCCTTTTTGGAATCTGAACTATTGATTCCCATACGAATTTGCGTACCCGTGTACAGCCAGTAGACGATATAGGCAATTTCAATTAAGCAGGTGTCCCATTTGTCCGTCCAACATTAAATGAGACATGTTTGAAACAGAATCCAGGCGACCCATCTCAACACAATGAAGGCAAGATTCAAAAGGGGCGACCTCTCTAACAAGGTGTCAGCTACCTGACACTATTGTGTGATATCCTGCTTTGAAGGACGAATATTCCTGTCTCAATAAACGTGGAGGCACAAGACTAGAGGCTCAAACGGTATCAACCTGAAGGGATCTACTTATTCGACACCAGTACAGTAAATAGTTGACTGTATTACATTATCCTTGGGAAATCTAATGTGATTCGAACATAACCCGACGTGTGAGTAACAGACGACACAATTACACAATGAACATTAATAATAAATGTATGTGTTACGACTGGGTGTTCCACTTTATTTATATTCAATGTTACGCAGGAGAACCTTGACTTTCTTGAAGTAACTTCCACCAAAAAAAAAACAAATTAAAACAAGAGCAATAATAATGAAGCTGTCGAGGCCTTCGACTAAAACCAAGCCGAATTACTGAAACTATTGAATATTATCAAGCCTGAAGTTATATTAGACACACAATTAGAGATTAAACAGTAACCTTTATCCCTGAAACGTCTCCGACATCCTAATTAAAATTGAGACATTCGAACTATTTGTATTTAAACTTCATGGAGATTGGAGGCAAGTTAAATCGTGACTCGTCTTAAATGCCAACAATGTGTTGCAAAGTCCTCGCCAACAATAAAGACACCTTATAGTTCCCAGCGCCTCTAAACTTTATAGACATTCTCTTACGCAAATCGCAATTAAAGGTTATTATGTATTGGAAACATCAAAGAATTGCAACATAGAAAGATGAAATTAACTCAAAAGTTCATAGTACAAAACAATAAATTAATTACTTACGTCGTAAATAATTACCAAAACGCATAATGTTACAAAACGACATTTAATGGGCTCATTATTTCTGAACTGACAGACACTAACGAATTTGTCAAAAGCAGAAATGTTGACTGTCGTGTCATGCAGACCGCAGGAGCTATTACAAAATCCATGATTACCTATTTCAACAATAGGTCATGGAAATAGATAATAATTATTTTAATTGATATGCCATTTCAAATGCAGTGAGCGGATGTTAATGGTATATTGACATTATGGCTCAAGAACACCGTGGACTCAAGACTTTTGGAAAAACATAGTAACAAGGAGAGCAGTGATGACCCGGTGGTAATGACCGCGACTTACGAGTCGTGGTTCGAACCCAGTCAGGCGCTTTCATTTGTGTAAATCATTTCATCGCCACGGTTCTCAAAACGGTGAAGGAAAACATCGTGAGGAAACCGGTATGTCTCAGAACCAAAAATTCGAAGACACATGACATCTACCAACCCGCACTCAGCCCGCGCGGGGGATTACGGCCCACTCCGACTCACTGAAAGGAGGCCTGTGTACCAGTAGTGAAACTTTATAGGCTGATTATGATTATGCATAGTAACAATGTTAAGTTAACAAGTTAATAACAATGTTGTTGTTAAGGTTCTCACCTGAAACTAAACCATAAAGCACTAACAACGCTAACAGTCTCAGAACACAGTTTGTCCTATTAACACTTACTCAAGTTATACAAGTTCAACACTGTCGTCAGTCGGGTCAACTTATCACAGAATCTGCAATTCATGTAAGCACCGCATACAGAGTTAACTAATTTTCTCGCTAAGTTTCGCAAGAGGCACATCGCTCACCCTCCGTCGGTCGCCTCTTGCCCCGGTGTTGGTTGGCCACAAAACGAAACGTGAAAAACAAACAGAGTCGGTAAGCTAATAAGATAACACTAACAACGGGCCTTTGTCGCAGTGAAAGTGAACGGGCGGCCAGTTTGGTCGGACTCTCGATTTCGCACGCGTCGAGGTCTCGTGCAGAGCTATTAAGGCAGTGCGTGTTTCTTATTTATTTAGTAATACGTGTGACAGAGTGAGAAATAAATAAAAAAAGACCCCACGTACAATCTCCGAATGTTTTATAACACTACATTACCATTAGTAAGGGAAACGGGTAACGACGCGGTTGAGTATGAAGAAAAACATGAGCACCATAACTTTTTAAAGTCTATGTAATTATTCAAATTGTATTACTTGGCTTTACATAGCAACTGGTTATATCGCATTGATAAACAGAAGAATGCAGACTGGCATTTACTGGGAGTCCTACACTTGCATATTACGTGATATTACCTTGGTTCTCTTATCTACCCTTCATCACTTTAGAATTTAAATACAAACACGTCTTTTAAGACGTAACCGATGCCGACGGCTTGTTCTAACCGGTTTCTACATTTTATTCTTCCATCGCTCATACATATACTAGTTATGGAAATCGATATAAAATTAAATCAGTGTTCGATATAATCGATCTCATATAATTATCCGGTTACCATCAGTTTCTTTTTTAAATAATCTGTAGTCTACATAGTAGTTAAGTAATTTTCCGTACAGCAGGCAGTCATAACAACATTAATTAAACCTAGTAATCATTCGGGATCAACGCGTGAGGATTTAATGGAATTAACACGTCCAGGAAATAAAGTGGGCTGACGTCACAGGCCAGCACAACTTAACTTATGGTCACGGCAACGCACTGCATGTAAATAATGTTTATGTCACGTACATAATTATGTAAACTTTACGTTAACACGTTCACGCAACATCTCGATTCTTGAATTTGTTACATTTTTGCAAACACGTCAATATAAATGAACTGAAGTGTACCTATTTGCATACAATGCGGTATGCAATGAATAGTTCTTTTATTGCATAAATACATTCCTCGGATTCTTGTATTTGTAAATCCCAAGTTTTGCTCTCTTTTGTATCTTATTGTATGCAATCACGATGTTTTTGTATATTATCAGAAATTCACAAAAAAAAAGGTTTTTACAAATACCAAGCTTATTAATTAACTGCCGTTCATTCGATTTCTTATTCAGCGAACTCTTTTTACTCTATATTCATAAAAACAACTTTCCAAACAAATTAGAAATACGAAAAGGCCTTTCATAAAAATAAAGTCTTTGAAGGCGCTCACTTTCATAATCAAATTAATATAAATTCTTTAACGTGTTCATCGGCAACCATTCTTTTATAAACGGTTCTCGCGATTTTGAGCGAGCTAATGGAATAGGGAAACCATAATAAAAAAGCAATTCGACTGCACCCACAGACGGGGCGTTCGTATCGTGCAAAACCTCTCGAGTCTTGATCTCGAACGTCAGAGGTAGAGCCGGCGACTTTTTCCAAAGCCAATTGACTTTCTATTTTATTGTGTTGGCGCTAACGCGACATTGATGGCGGCACTTATTGCACTTCGCGCGACTTTTTATTCGAGCCCAGTGCCCGACGGAATTGCCCGCAACTTCGTCCAACAAAATTGAACGCCGATCTACGGTGGTAACTCAGACGTCTAATACTTTACCAGCTAAGAAAGATTTGTTCGATGGCTTTTGTACGTACCTGAAAGAAGAGAAAACAAATAAATAAACGTTTCAAACAGATTACACAGGGCTTCAAGGTATTACATAATTACGCAAATCACAAACACAAACATCCGGACACGGAACAAATATCGGTAAGTCATTATACCAATATTTATACCGATACCGAATCCACCAAAAGTAAAATAAAGACCCAAAGCACTTAAATTGTCAAAAGCGGAAAACGTTAACAGCTGACATTTGCAAACGTAACAGCGATACCATTTACGACCGTAATTCTGTTTATTGCCAATCATTGTAACGATCATATTGAAATGAGATTCAGCGAGTCAGCCAGCCAACACCCTACACGCGGACGGTGGAGATTCAATCTAAACAAACAAATCAACACAAAACGGTCGTATTCTATATTCAAATGTCGAGTAAATAGCTCCGGTCCGGTCCGGCGGAGATGACGCGACAGTTGATACGTTTAATCGAAAAACAAACAGACCATAAATATTGTCGTGGACGTGTATAGAGGTATTGTCAATTAACTTTGAATGTCGAAGCTTCCAATTTTAAAAAGGATATACGTTCGAGTTTCTATTGAATAGATTTCGCTACTACATATTTAAAATGGGTACTGTACGAGGATGTTTGCTGATGATTAGAAATGTGCAAATGATTCAGTATGCACACAAAATTCTTTATGAAACCTTAGGTTTTGTCTGTAAAGTCGCATTGACACAACTAAACATTAACTTACTAGCTAATGGATGGTAAATAAATTAAAGAATCTTTTTCTAACATAAAGTTTATGTAAGTTTTAGGTTTACGTATAAGTTTACTTACACTTTCTTTCAGAATTTCTTTACAGAGACATTTAAACACTACGCGTAATATTTTGGAAAGTTACCAGTTTTGTTTTCAGTAAAGCTCATTAACATTCACTGAAATAAGTAACTTTCTCCTCGCTTGAGGACAATAGGCTGGCAACATTCGCGTTTTACTAGCAGGCCAAGGCCGTTTCTTAATGGCGATATGCATATAACTTAATTAACGATATAGCAGAAAACTAAAGCCTTGAGCTCAGGATTACGGTGACTAGCTGAGCTCGCGGCGAAATCGAGGAGAATGCTCTTAGTTTTCTATATTACAAAATAAGACATCTAGCTGTCTGATAGCGTAACACAGTCCTAATATCGATCTTTCATTTTCGCAATTCAACCGCTGCGTCAATTCTTTTAAAAGTCATGTCGCTCGCAATCATAAATGCAATGAATGTTGTTCTTCTTCTTTTCGAGTCGATGGCAAAAGTATAAATATTATATATTGTTAATTATGGATGTTGCTGAACCGTCAAAATGAAAGCGATTGTCATTAGGAGTTTGTTACGCAATAAGGCTGAAGTTGCAGTTGCAGAATTGCAATCCCACCTTTATAAAATATCGATCGGATTCATATACAATATGAGCTACACGTTCATAATATTCGTAACTAGCTTCTACCCGCGACTTCGTTCGCGTGAAATTTCTTATTCCCCGTCGCATCGCACCGCCTGCTTCCTTCATTTTCCTTCATTTTCGCTAACACATTCATTCTGACTTTTTTTTTCTGCTCGGCTCCTACGTGTTCTAGCGTAATGTTAAATAGCCTATGACCTTCCTCAAAAACTGGGTAATCAAATGCAAAAAGATTTTTTAGATCAGATTTGGAGCTCCTGGGAAAAAGCCATCCAGAGATTAGCGCGTACAAACAAACAAACTCTTCGGCTTCATTGTTGGTAGGTATGGATATAGATAGATACATAACTGAGATGAGATAGTGAGAAAGTTCTAAGCGACAGATTACCGTATTCAAAGTAAATACAACTAACATTAGTCACAACTTGTCATTAAGTTGCCGCGAAATTAACTTACGTCAGACAAGAGGATTCAATGTCAAAGTTTGTAACATCGTTACATCGTAGTGCTATTAAATAATTGTGTATTGCGAACTTTACTAACAACACAGGTGAAGATAATGTGTTAGTTAAAAGCGAGATAAAACAATCAACTTTTAGCTAAACAATTGTCATTGATTAAGGTTCACTAGGAGAAGTTGTGGCTGTGTATGAATGCTTGTGGGAGGCCTATTTGCAGCAGTGACCGTGAGTGTATGAAGATGATTTTTGAAGTGAAAACTTCTCGTTGGGCATTTTTTGAGATGGGAAAAACCATCGAATTCGCGCCACTGTTACCGTAATCGACACCGCTTCGGATGTGTTCGGCTGTCCTCGGGATGTACTCGGTTTTAATGTACCTATATCTGTTATGACAGTGAGTGATGGCAAAGTACCTTTTTTGTTTGTGTTTTGTTTTCACTTCTGTGGGCACTCCCGGAGTGCCACTGTTTTTTTTTTTGAAGTGAAAACTTCTTTAGCGGCGTTGCACACTTTTTGTAATGGGTAAAAAATGTTAAACTCGCGTCAGGGCATCGCGTCAGGACACGTGACCGTCAGGAGAGATTTCCCCCCCCCCCCCTCTCTTTCTACGGCGGCGCCAACCGAAGTGAACCAAGTGAGACACGATAATGGATGGATGGATGGATGGATGGATGGACGGACGGACGGACGGACGGACGGTGACGGTGACGGTGACGGTGACGGTGACAGTGACGGTGACGGTGACGGTGACGGTGACGGTGACGGTGACGGTGACGGTGACGGTGACGGTGACGGTGACGGTGACGGTGACGGTGACGGCGACGGCGACGGTGACGGCGACGGTGACGGCGACGGTGACGGTGACGGAGACGGTGACGGTGACGGTGACGGTGACGGTGACGGTGACGGTGACGGTGACGGTGACGGTGACGGTGACGGTGACGGTGACGGTGACGGTGACGGTGACGGTGACGGTGACGGTGGCGGTGACGGTGACGGTGACGGTGACGGTGACGGTGACGGTGACGGTGACGGTGACGGGGACGGCGACGGCGACGGCGACGGCGACGGCGACGGCGACGGTGACGGTGTGTATTCGTAAAATTCGTGTATATAAATTGTTTCAAAAAATGGAAATAGAACAAAGTGCATCGATTAATGGAAAAAGTGACGCAGAAATAGTGAAAAAAAACTTAGTTATATTAATTCAATTAATAATTGATTTATTTCAACGTTAATATTCAAGTTTTCACTTCTGCCGGCACTCCCGGAGTGCAACCTGTCTTTTTATTCATCCTCCTACTGGAACGCCATACAAAAATTACACCAACGGAGCAAAAAATTACTTCATGTGCTGCTTTCCATCCATCCTGTGCGCCGCCGCCGTGGACATCGAACGAGCGGCGATGGAACACACACGCTCGCACAGCGTCAAATCCATAGTTCCATTACTCCACATATTGCGAACATTCTTAACGATTTTTTTGGTACTCAATGATTTTTTACAAAATAAACACATGATGATGAAAGTTCACTAAAGCACTGCAGTACGAATACTCTTCTCACTGGTTTGGATAAGTATCCATCAGTTCGTTTATCCAACGTTCCATAAATAGGTATATCGGAATGTACAAAATAAATTGTTTAATAAAAACGTCTCCAATCATAAATGTAAATTTTCACGAACGCCAATATGTATCGATGAGGTCGTTTAATCATCAATTCATTTATGCATCATCAATAATATTTATTCATGGCATATATGGGATAGTTGTGAGTAGTAGAGCAGGGTTGAATGGATTGCATCGAAATGCAAAGAGCGCTGCGCCTCGTGTTACGACCCCACTCAAGCTACTCATTACATATTTGAACAAAGCAGAGAACTCACAATGTAGTAAATTCAAATCATAGTTGAGTCGATGGCACAATATGCCTGCCTTTGTGATGCGCGTATCGCGGGATGTTAGCAGAAACCGCAACCGCCATCATTACGTCGCCGGCGCTGCTCTAAAGCCGCGCACAAACTTGGTACACACGTGCACTTAGCATGACTGTATTTTATTACAGATATTATGCGCGGCGCGCGGCCGACGCAGATGCTGTGCACGAAAACGGTTTTATGACGTCATTGGAGTACGCATGGCTGGAACCGGACGCATTTTACATCAGGCATTCTAATCTTGGCGCCCATGAACGTAGCTAAAAAGTAATGATTTTTCCAGGAATTTCAGTTGATCATGTTTCGTCGTTCACACAGAGAGGAGGCAGTGGGACCGGTACTTATAGGCTGATTATGCTATGTTTTGTCGTCGAAAATGGTCCTATGCAAAGAAGCTAACCTTGGCTTAAGGCGAAGACAATTTAATAAATTAACTATTTTTATTTATATAAAATTCCGCAAAGCGCAAGTAACACAGCCAACTGTTTTCTGCTACCAAAAAGAATGAAATGCCAAGTATTTCAAAATACATACTTCTAAAAATGTAAAGATATTGCAGTGAAAAAACCAAGCAAACTAAAGCTAGGAGCACTTTTGAGATTATATACTTTTAGAAATGTTGTTTCAAAGATTTCAATGCCTGGATCAATGTAAGGAATACTAGTGAAGAGAAACCTGTAAGAGGGTACTACTGCTTTCAACTGAACGCTATTTAATTTGCCACAGTCATTTAATAAATAAACAGCGTGCAAACATTTCGTAGCTAGTAAATCTTGGCAGGAAACCCTCCAGATCGTATATCAACAGTAGTTCATGAACATCAAATTGGATTAAAGCCGCAATCTAACTAGTCAGAACTCTGATCGCAAGTTACTGCGGCCGGGGGCCGTGCCTTCGAATCAAGCTACCGTTTCGTCACACACATATTCCAAGAACCAATAGCTGTATTGCCCTGTAAAGGTCACTAAACGTTACACGAGGACAAATTCCCAGAAGGGTTTGTAGGTTATCTTTTACAAATGCCTTTTATTTGTGTGATTCGATCATGTCTTTTAACAGAACGTAAATACTATTACTACTAAAACTACTTGCACATTTTGAAAACATTATTTTCACCATTAGACTAATTATTTTTATGTTACTCGTAAACTTTTTCTATATAATATATGGTTACAGAAAGTAGCCACCTCCTTGCTTAGGCATTACTTCATTATGATTCACTTCATTTCACTGCGTAAGCCAGAAAAGTTCCTTAGTTTCCCACAAAATACTTCGTGAACAACAGAACAGATTTCTGAAAGGAACCTCGTATAAAGCTCACATTTGTCTAGACGTATTTGTCTACACAAAACATGCTGTCTGTACGTCAAAAAGTTTTTAAATTGACCCGGTGATTCCGCAGGAAATTCCGTACGAACTTTGCTTATAGATTCGGGTGTACGTTATGACAGTACGTATGTAGTTGTGCACACACCTTTCCACGTTCAGAAAGTAAATCGTGTACGAGAAAAGTTTCTTAGGTATATAATATTTACTGTGTTCACAAAGAATATGGAGGAAGAACATGATTTTTTGGCGACAATTCCAGGTATTGGCTAAGTTACAGAACAAGAACAGGACAGAATCGAATTTATTTGATGTAGGTAGCTCAAATTGAAACAGAATTTTTCAGTCGGAAAATTCTACCTTTTCGTGGAAACATGTAGAAAAAATACGAATACAAGCGCCCTTGTGGTGGTTGTGTTGCTTGTAACACGTATATGGTACAATATCCGGGCGAGAGTCCAGGCTTTTGTGCCAATACATGAGTCAAATTCTTACTACCGTCGTTTCAACGAGCGCTGATTTATTCGTGTGCTGTCGTTACAGGTACTAAGTTATCTTTGTTTGTATTTCGTTAAGAACAGTACTGCAGAATTGTTTCTGTACGTTGTTGCATCATTTCAGAAACGAGTATGTCTTCTAATGAATATTTGCACGGTTTTTGCAAAAACTACACTAAGACCATTACTGAAATGATTAACGACTTTGTGATGTAATAATGTAGGTTTAAAAAATATAAAACAAAAGAAATAAATTACTACGTGCAACGCACCATACGCAACGCAATTTTATTTCAATAATTATTTATTTATGGTAAACCTAACTTTCAGCAGTTTCAGCAAACAGAACGTGTCTATGTAAATCATGATTAAACGGTGTTAACTAAAAACAAACATACAAAATCAGATAGTAATAAAAAAATGGTAATTTGGTAGGTAGGTATGTACGAAGCAGGAAATAAACGGCTACCAAGCATTGATCTATTTTCGAAACTTTCAAGACCCGTTTAATTATATAACTGCTCTAGCTTGTTTCAGATTATATCAAAATACTAAACTGCTAGCCATTCTAAGTCCTGCATAGCTAGCGACTGTAGCCTTTGCGGATGCAAGACATTCACGCGTTTCGAAATTGTGATACTAAAATATCGAATGAACTAAAATGTATAGGTAGAGGTAGAAACTGGGGAGTTAGATTTGTGCAACCGCTTATTATGTAAGCGAGTAAATATTGAGCTGTCAAAACTCTAATTGCTATCTGCATTGCTTATCTACACATGTTATGTAAATAGACTGATACCAATCCAGATACAAAGAAGAATAAGAATGCAAGAGATATACAGGCTGAAATCGAAAACATGCGACAAATCGAAATGGGAGATTTTACTCATCATTATGGACAACTTTTACTATGGGAACAAACCTGAAATCGCGAAAAAAATATCAGCGGTTTCCTACATTTATGTTCGCATAACTTATCAAAATGTAGGGAACAGCCGATTTTTTTTTCGCGATTTCAGGTTTGTTCCCATAGTAAAAGTTTCCACAATGATGAGTACAATCTCCCATTTCGATTTGTCGCATGTTTTCAATTTCACCCTGTATACAGGGTGGCAGGGATTCTAGACCCCTAGCGTTGAAATTTTTCGTCGGTTATGAAAAATAACCGGTCAAGTGCGAGTCGGACTCGCGCACCGAGGGCTTCGTACAAAGTAGATATGTAAATAGTTTGAATGTTTTTTTTTTTGTAATGTAACTACATATTTACGGTTTTCGGATTTATTCCTTTACTTGTGCTACATGACATTGCTTCTTGGCCTAGATCAACGGGAAGTACCCTATAGGTTTTGATTTCGGAACATATACGCCAGTATTGATTGCGTTGACTTAGAAGTTTGATTGTTTCACTGCTTCAAGGGATTACAGCCCTCAGGGTGCTTACTCTTGAATTTAATTCCGATAGATCGACATTAGAATTATGACGTTTCGTACTTTTGAGTTCGGTTTAATTAAACTAAAAGGTAAAATTGAATGATTGATTTTGGAGCCTGGCCCTAATTTCCACTTAGTTCACCAAAATGGACACCCAATTTTACCTTTTAGTTTAATTAAACCGAACTCAAAAGTACGAAACGTCACAATTCTAATGTCGATCTATCGGAATTAAATTCAAGAGTAAGCATCCAGTACTTATTTGATATTAATTTCAACTTGACAACTCCACGTGTTCCTAAGAAAAAGGGTCTTGACTGACGGAGAGACAGAAGGACAACGAAGTGATCTTATAAGGGTTCACTTTTTCCTTTTGAGTTACGGAACCTTAAAAACAGCTGTTTCATAGAAAAGTGCATTACGCGGTGAAAATTAATGGAAAAGCATTTTTTTTTTTCATAACCGACCAAAAATTTCAAATCACTGTTCAAAATCATGTACGGAATCCATGGTAACAGGTTGCGCATCGATGTCCCTGCCATCCTGTCTATATCGAGTTGTAATCTTGTAAAGATCTTATTTCACACTGTCTTGTTCAAGT